>OZ012659.1:81385063-81872881 GCA_963942545.1 Oxycera nigricornis
TCTTGGCGAAGCATATGTAGTAAACAGGAGTGAATAGCACATAAGTTAAAAAACCAGTACAGTACATGTTTTTGGAAATCTTGCGCAAATAATAAATTATGAAACAACAACAATCAGCATATTCTTTTTTCGTTCTATTGAAAAGCACATTTTCTTCCCGTATTACTTCCTTCAAAATATAAATATTTTAATACAAACGCTCAAAATGACTTTGTTAATGGTCTCTCCTTCCTTTTATTATTCTTTTAAAACATAATTTTTCAGTCAAATCTTTTGACAACTGAATAAACTGATTGCATTTACATTGACTTTTTAAAGGCGTTTGATTCTGTTGACCAGAATATATTACTGAATAAATTGGAAATATATGGCATTTATAATTCGCTTGTCTGTGTATCTTACTTAATTCTTACTTACATTTCTTACTTGAATTTTGTAAATGCAAAAAGAGACTACTCTAGTAATCATATTTCTCTTTCTGGCACTCTATTATCCAGGGTTCTATACTAAATTCACTGCCTATTTTACTGTTTGTAAATTATTTGCGCCAATGATTCCAAAATATTTAAGATAATCTGCTGCTGTTGATGATTGTGAAATATTTCTAGGTGATAGATGTAGTATGCTCTTAATAGTGTAACGATTAATGTTAGCAGATGTCGTACTTTTAAATACCTTAAAATACTTTCTAATATCTTACGTGAGGTGTCTATCAACCCCGATGACGAAAAAAAGAATATATTTATCGATCAAAAAACTCGAAACACGTCTTCCTACCGAAGAACTCCGCGGTGTTCTGAGAACAAATACAGGTGAAAATAGCTAGCAGTTGTAAAAATAAAAATATAACAGCGAAATGTCGATTGGGGTCTGATCAGATCTCGCCCGAAAACTTAAAGCTTAAAACTGAGTCATATAAAAGAAGAAAGAAAACTCAAAACAAGCTATATATTTAATTCTATCGTAAATTTAATAGAATACAGTCGTCCTGCCTGGATCCACGCAAATTTACTCGTGGTCGGTCTAAAAATTAAATTTTCTTTAATCTTAACTATTTCAACCTCTTCAATATGCTACAATTTGGACCATATTTTGACGAGTATCCCCTTTTTAGGCCTTTCTTGTATCTCTGAAGTACTTTTCTTTGCAACGAATTTCACTTCTGTTACTCTTCTCGTCCCAGTAGTAAAGAATTTTACAATATTGGTCCACACTTAATATAATGTATAATTATTATCATAACTCATCGTTGATCCGCTTCAAGACAAACTATGATTTCGTGTAGTTTGGTTCTATCGGTAACTCATTAGATATGTCTAAAGTTAAAATAGAGTATCATACTTTTTCTCTTAATTAATATTCTTTTTATTTTTATATTTTATGCTTTTGTACTTATTTTTTATCTTTCTATTCAGTAGCAGTTTTAACAACAGTAAACACTATAAAGTATTTTCAATTTCTTCCCTTCCACTTTGAAAACAGTTCTATACAGATTCACGATAGAAAATGAGAATACTGGATTCGATTAATACAATTGCCTTTTCATTTACGATCGACTTAAAAATGATTAACATAGTAATTTCAGCCCCACTTACACATTACAAATTGTACATTCACCAATGAAAGTAGTTTTTTAAAATTTGTTTTATGTTGGCTATGGAACTAGAAATAAAGCTTTCGAGCTTACAAACATTTATATTGTTTGGTTATTTACAATTTTTATGCACTTATTGTTTCTAATGCGTTGTAAAATTTTCTGTGACATATTATTTAGATAATGTAACGTGCATGCTTACTGAAGTCTATTCCTTGTTATTGCTTTCTGATTTAAATTGAATGATTTTTGTTTAATTTAACTACTGATAATTTTATATCGATGTAGACTACCATCAACCAATCCCCAGTGAATAGTCCCTCAAATGCAGAGGTTGAAACGCTTCGAAAACAGTTAAACATGTATAAGTCCGAAATAAATCAGTTAAAGGGCGTCGTCAAACAATTGTCCACCGAGAATTCGGTGTTGAAATCACAGTATGAGACTTCTCAAAACAACAGCCTTTATACTGTTCCTTTGTAAGATTTTGTTTTATTTTTTTATTCTTTCTGATGTATTTTGATTTTTTTTTGTGACAATCCTGCTACTACTAATTCTTATTATTAGACATATTGATATTAATGGCACTGAAAATGAGGTCGAACCAGTTTCCGACGGACAAAGTAGCAGTCATTCGCAGTCGAAGCGACCAGTAAGCATGTATGAGCAGCGTTTGGGACCATATGGTAATAAGGCTCCAGAGTTTCGTACAACGACAAGCATGTATCAAATGGCAGCTGAAAAGGCTTTGGAGACCTTGCAACCGCTTTGTGGAGAAGTGAAGCAACGGACTGATTTAGTAACTAAAAGACTTAAGGAGATATGTCAAGCTTTACAAGACGTTACTGATAAGGGAGCTTTTGTGCCATGTGCAGAAAGACTTAGAATTGCTGTCGCCGAATTGATCGCCATATTCCCAACGGTAAGTCAATATATGCTGTATAGATTTTTGCGCAAAATAAGTGTTTTTAAGGCAGCAAATTTATCGATGAATTCTTTTATTTTCTTTAAAATGTTTGCTGAATAATTACACTTTTACTAAATCAACTTTTGTACCTGGGTTCGATTTGTACCGTTTTCGAAGGACATTTAATTAAATTTAAATCCAGTCGGTGGTTTGTGTTTTTATCATCTCATATTTGTTTTTGTATTGCTTGCCAATCGCATAAATTCATCACGAAAGCCATCATCAAAATGTTTTTATAATGTTTAAGCCCGGAGACATTGTAGTCATTGAATCACTCTGTATCCCTTGGTTGGTTGTAGTGGCAGCTCTCTTTTGCAAAAGATGGCTCACTTAGGCTACAATAGGCCCAATGTGATACCACAGAAGATTTGGATGACACTAGACGCTAGCTACGGGATGACGAAAACCATCGTATTAAGCTGGCTATGCAGCTAATGTTTAAATTAGCTACTTCCGCGAGGCTATCCAGGAAGGGCGACCCTAAAGTTTGCATGCGCTTCCTGTATTCCTTGCTGCTGTGTGAATACCGGCGTTGTCTTATTTGAAGATCCCACTTACCCAGCTCAACATTTTGTCAATAATTAAAACTACAGTTTCGAGAAGTTGAGCGTTCTTTTGAACATTCGGGAGCCCATCCAGATACCCTAACTCGATCGCACGTTTATATGAAATAATATTAACTACCTCTGCCGTGCAATGGCCAAACCGTCTAACTGCAGTTTCCTCGATATCGAGATAAATGGCTTCAAACATTTCGCGTGAAAACGCTACCGCATTTCTCCTGTCTTGCCTATATTACCAATGCGTGGGGAATGGTATAATTAGCTTAAGTTCAATTTCCTGGGATCCCCGATAATGGCGTTTGGGGTTCATCTTGAAAACAAAAGACAGTGGGACACCCTATATCTCCCAAACCGTGGCTTCCACAAGAAAGTTGTATATGGCAAACTTGCGTAGAATATAATTTTTAGCAAGTCGTCTATACATATCTTTTGCGTGGTGTCAATAATAAAGATACGATCCAAAAACCGTACCCAAAAAGGGGGGAATAACTTTCGGGTGCCACAACTTTTTTAATTTCACGTTTAACGCGAAACACGTTGGAATACTATTCTAAGGTAGTTTTGTCACAAATCGTTTGCGTTATTGATTGTTCCAATCACTGCACATTAACGGGAGTTATTCCATCCCAAAGGGGAGAAACTCGCGTGAAAAAACCCGTTTTTAGGCCAAATAATCGGCTTTTGGTGGCGAACCCCCATTGCGAAACTCGGGGAGCATTTTGGAAGGCAGCCGAAATACCCAATGAGTAGTATGCCTTTATATGAGCTTAAATCCAAGTTTCTGGGGTGGCAGCTCCAATCCTCTTGGCGCCATCTTGAGAACAAAAAAAAGTTTGACGGCCCCATATCTTGGAAAGCACCACTTCCACAAAAAAGTTTAATATGACAAACTTGTGTGAAATTCAATTTGCAGTAAGTTGTGCATACATCATTTTCACGTGCTGTCAATTTTAAAAGAGTTGCACGCCAAAAACGACGTTGAAAAGGGGGGAATGTTTTACGCGCGCCACCACTTCTTTGTTTCCCCTATTACGGCGAAATTCTTCCGAAAATAACTTTTAGGCAGTTTTATCACCAAACGTTTGCGGTATTGCTTGTTTCGATCACTGTACCATGTCGGGAGTTATTGCGTCTCGAAGGGGGACAAGTCATAGGAAAAAAGCATTTTAACACCTGTTCATCTGGTCCTAAAATGCGTTTGTCCCGTGAGTTTCCCCCCTTTGGGATGCAATAGCTCTCGCCAGTGTACAGCGATCAAAACGATCAATACCGCAAACAACAAAAATTGCCAAATTGCCTTAAAGTTATTTTCAATGTGTTTTGGGGTTGAAGTCAAAACAATGAAGCTGTGGCACTCGAAAGATGTTCCCCCTTTTTGGATGTCGTTTTGAGCTTGTAACTCTTTTATTGTTAAAACCACGTAAAAGTGATGTATGCATGACTTGCTAGAAATTAAATTCTTCACAAGTTTGCCATATTAAACTTTCTTGTGGGAGCCGTGGTTTCGGAGATATGGGTGTGTCCCACTGTCTTTTGTTTTCAAGGTGGAGCCCAAATGCCATCTTCGGGGATCCCAGGAAATTGAACTTAAGCTAATTATACTATTTCCCACGCATTGCAATAAAAAAATTCTGCCTTTTAAAACTGCACGGTCAAACTCCCAATTGACTGAACAACGGAAAATCGAACTAAATGCTTATACACGTTTATTTTCCTTCTGATTTGTATGTACAATGGACAAACCGTCTAAAGGACTTTAGATGGTTTGCCACTTGTTTTTTATGTGAAATTGGCAGCAAGATGTATTATAGATGGAATGGCCAGGGTCATAACTCTTGAAGGGGAGGGAAATGAAACAAAATGTTAAGCTCATATGAAAGATGGGAAGGTATAATGTCCCTAAACGCACATATCTCAAAATTTCGAAAAATGTCATTTAGGCGGTTTGACCATTGCATGGCAGACCTATCTTATCTAGATTAGTTGAATGTAGGAGTGACAGTTTTCGATCGACAGTTTGAATGCAAAAGTATACGAAAGACTTGTTTCGATGATTCAACATGATCCTGACAATTGAATTTGGAAATGAATGGCGCGGGCACCGATCGGCGGTATTTAGAGCGCTGTAAATCGAAAACTATCAATCCTATAATAACCCAATCTGGGTAAGTTTGATAGATAGTTTAACGCTTTGTAATTGTGATGCCGTCAAGTAAGTTAGTTTTTGATATAAAATGGGAAACATACTTTTTAGAAATTTTAAGCGCCTTGTTATTCTAGAAGTGAAGACTTTACAAAGAAAAATATAGAATTAAAAAGATAGGAAATTTAGCTTTAAATGAAGTAGTCCGACTAATATTTTTTCGTAAAATCACTAACTTACAAGATAATAGGAAAAATCTTTAATGCAAGATGGCGGCTAAATATATATATATATATATATAATACATATATAATCATAGTTAAAAAGGTAGAACTGCCATACATCCAAATCTCGTCTTTTATCAATTTTCACATCACAATTACCTGCCAGCTATCGGGCTACTACACTGATATCAAAAATGTGTTTTGAGATATATATATATAAAACTTATAAAATAATTAATAATTTTTTTAACTAAATCTTTCTATTAACAGCAAACATCGAATGATATTGTCAAAAGTGCCATTCAGTTGCTGAATGAATACACGAACGGTATACAACAAGAAAGTGAACACTTGCAAAAATCATTGATAGCTTCTGACGAACAGGCATCCAATCACTACATGCAGAAAGTTCGTAATTGTGCCTTAGAAATTGCATCCGCTACAAAAACTCTAGTTGTTCAGTTTCAATAATTTTAGCATTTCGATGTAGTTTGAATACGGAAATTGTTTTTAATGCGGATAGATTTTGATCGTGCATTTGTTTCAATTAACTACTACTAATTCAATTTTATTTATTCAATATTGAATATATTTTATAGAAAGCGAACATTTAAAAAAAACATACAATTAAATATATTGTCACATCATATCGCAAATAGTTACTATAGTCTACAGTTAAAATTGGACACTTATTATAAAAGACATTCTTCTTAATTCATGTAATTGTAAATATCAAATCACTGTTCGATGACACAATAAATGGATCCATAGTAAAAATTAAGCCTTCGAAATGCGTCTTATTTTAATTAATTAATATTATGTTTTCAATTTAATATTCATGTTTGGTGCTTTTTTAGTTTATCCATTACAATCATCACTGATGCATGCATGGTTGGGTAGTCAAATTGCTCTAAACTGTTAAACGAATATCTCCTTTGTTATATTTTCGTGAATTATATTTCTTAATAAATATTTTAACATTGAAAGTACATGCTGATTGTATAAGATATCGGATTTCTTTTGACAGGTTGCGTTGTTCTGTTGGAAATTTTGAACAATATATTATGTTAGTGAGGCATTATAAAAAACGTTGATGAATGCTTCTGAAGCAAGGACCAAAAGCCAAATCATAAATCGATGATGAGAATCTTTATCATGTTGCTATTTTTTGGTATAATAAATGAATTTTTAGCTACAAAGAATGTCAAATAATAATATGCATTCTACTATTAGCTGTTTTGTAGTTTGATCAACTCACTTTACCAACTCGAAACATGGCCACCACAAAAACGAAAATTACATTACTCTACGCGTGATCTGATGTACCAATAAAAAGTACAAAAAACAAACATATCAGAAAAAAGCGCGCGAACAAACTAAGTCGCGGCTAATGCATTTCCCTTGACTGCGTGACTCCATTTGAGCTATCTGATGGATATCCATGATCAGAATATATTATACACATTCCCGTGAAATTTCTTCCAATCCTTGATGATCGTGGCCCACAGCAGCGATTCCCGTTGACCCAACTGTGACTAGTGGCAGTCGTCCCGACATTTCAATGGAATCGATAGTCACATTTAAGCGTTTATACTGGGCTCATTTGAAATGCTATGCATCTTTGGCAGAAATAATGAGATGATGAGCAGGGAACATATATGATCATTCATAATTTTTACCAGAGCAAAGTTTATTATTACATCATTAAAATCCGACGATTTAAATAATTTTTTTAACAATAAAATTATATATCCTCAAGAACTTTACATCCATTCTAGTTTTTTATTCGCTTTTAAACTGCAAAAAATCTTTACGCTTGGCAATTAGCGAATGACATTGATAGGAATAGTCAATAATGTTTATATGCATTCGGGAATATATACAGCTGTGTCCAAAAAAATAGCACCAGCAATTTATGATAGATAATTACTGATTAATTTGAAATACAGTGACAATCTTTGAATTCATTTTATTTGTTATGTGTTATGTTAAATGAAGTTCAAATAATATAAAAATATAAGTTTTTAATCCAAATCCAAAATTAAGAAATTAAATTCACGCTAGCAAAAAATGTTATTTTAACGTTGCACTCCAAAATGCTAAATAATAGCACCATAAATATAATTTCAAAAATTCATTACATTTCATGATTTGTTTTACATCAGTTGTCTAGTATTTGCTTTTATTGTTAAGCACAACGAGGTAACGTGTTGACATAGAGTTAACTAATGCTTGGCACCGTTGGATTGAAGTATCGTTCTATGCAGCTTGCACAGCATCCCATAAATGTGACGTGATTTTGGGAGTTTCTTTGAATATAGCTTTCTTGATATCAGTCCGAAGATTTTCATTTGGATTCATAGCTTGAAGCTTATTCCTTGCGAAATTGTTTTTTGCCAATTTGCTCGTATACTTTGGGCCGTTTTACTTTTGCAAGAGCCATATGAGATATGATATGGGTTCTTTTAATCGTCCCGAAAATTGAAATTTTTGTTAGAGTATATTTATAATGTTTTTGGCGTGTGTATGTATGTATGTCGACAGCTTTTTCTACGAACATAACTCATGTATACAGAGTCATTTCGACTTTGTTGAGGTGTCAATAGTAAAGTATTTGCTAATCTTTAGATCTGACTAGTTTTTGGGAAACTTTGGTGGGGTGATTTTTTTGTTTGACCTCATTAAGGTCATTTATGTCATGCGAACCAAACATTAGATTTGCATTGTTAGGTTGTCGAACTGTATTAATACTATTAAATTTTGGAAAAAAAGTGTTAAAGCCGTTTTTTAATTTAATAAAAACAGTGCAATAAATTAAGGGTTTTCTCCTTAGAAAAATATTTTTTCACCTACCTTACACAACAAGCAATCAATGCTTATTAGTGATTGATTTTATCTTCACAAAATATTACGTGTGTTTGTTTTTTCAAAAAAGAAAAACTTCCTTTTAATTTTGTGTATCTTTATTTGGATTCGTAATCGATTTTCGACCGTAATCGTTCGGTCTTCCTCAGCGATTGCGAGGAAGACCGAACGATTACGGTCGAAAATTAAAAGGAAGCTTTTCTTTTATAAAAACACAATCAATGCTTATTAAATTTAGATACTGTAAGCAGTTCTTGTAAAAAATTGATAAAACTTTTTTTTCAGACAACAAAAAAAAAACGAAAACGAAAACCATTAATAGTTGCCGCGAACAAGGAGCTGATACGAATAATATTACCTGATGTCGCTTATTCTGAAGGCTTTATTGCTATGTCAATCAAAGTGTATTAATATTTGAATAATTTGAGCAGATTTTAAATAATTCTGGACACGCGCTATTTATTTTTATTTTTTCAATCAAATTTGTATAGGTAAGTGGCAATTAACGCTTTGAAAGGTCAAATGTTTTAAATTTTTTGGCTTAAACAAAAATAATAATTTTTCAGGATTGCAAAACATTTTCATACAATGACAATAAATCATCAATATATACACCTAATGAATAATGGTTGATAAGAATAATATTACCTAATTTCACTTAATCTAATGACGTGGTTTCTATAAAACTTCCTTGTATCTATTTTAGTAGGAAGTGTGATTTCGGCGTGTCGGATGGCATCCTCTTCAAATGCTGTCACTTGCCATCCATCACCGGACAGCACTACCACGGCTGGCTTGTTGGTGGATTAAGCTCGTTATATTTCAACTATTTTTTAATTTACATCTGCGAGTTATAACGACCGTCAATTGGTTCGCACATATGCCTATGCTTAGCCATTTTATAACATGTGTTAGAACCTCCTACTCTAGTCAACAACACTGTTTTCTAGTGTGAAATTCTGGTTCGCAACTCTGCTAACACTTTTTAATGCACATTAATGTTATGTCCTTGTATCTAATTTGCACCTCTGTCAATCATTGCTTTTCAAAATCAGATGTTTTAAGTTCTCTTAAAATAAAACATCATACTTTTTTTATACTTTCAAAACCTATTCACAAAGAAACAATAAACAACGAATATTTATAATGAATAAATTAGCGTCGATTAAATACGTAAGGATCATTTGCCAAATTTTCGAATTTATCTGTTGTAAGGGTTCGTAAGATTACCTTTTCCTCTATATTACGTAAGAGATCAGGCATCGAATTTATTCACATAATGGTAGTCAATATTTTCAAAACCAAATGCTTTGAAATGTTTTCATCAAATAAAAAATTGTAATTTATAGTAGTTGAGTTGTTTAGTTTTTAAGGATTCGTAAGATATCAATTACCTATTCCAATGTCTTTTGTAATATCCTGTATTTTTTACATGCAATTAAACAACGACTGTTTCCTGGATATTATATGTTTTCAAGATTAACTGCAAAATAAGAAATAATTATTAGTCTCAATGATGTAAAATAGCGAAAAATACAGATTCAATGTCAATGCCCATCCCGCGACAAAATCTCTTCAGGCGGTATAAAAATAAAAACTGCATTCAATAACCCTGAAAACGTAATTTCGCCAACATTTTCGCTGAAAATCGTGAATTACGTAGAAAACGCTTTGTGACCTTTCACTTCTGTGATTGATCCGCTTAAAGATTCAATACGACCCCCCAACCACCGAAAGCCTTACGTAATCAATGGATGCTTTCTAAGATGAGACGATTGATATTAATTCATTCCAATTCCTGTTATGAGTACTTATTATTATCTTTATTTTCATTATTATTATTGTATTTAATATGTTTAATGTTTATGTAGATATTATTGGGAAGTTGCTCGTTTGCTCCCATATATTTTTTTGTATATATGCACAGTGCTGTGCAAAACTTAAGCAACTCACTACATGTCGGAAAGGAAGGGAAAATTGCAATCAAAATATAAAGATTTTTTTTCCTATTTTTTTTTAATTTACACGTTAGCATGTTGCTTAAAGCTCTGCAATAAAAAAAGTACATCAGTATTTTAACTGTTCTTAAAAAAAAAACAAAAACAAAATACATCAACAAAGAGGCTGTGTAAAATCTAAGCAACTTTTATTAATATTTCCTGTAATAGCCTTTATGTTTGATAACAGCGGCACATCTGCAAGGAATTGATTCAACTAAATTATCTAAAATTGATATGTCAATCTTTTCCCATTCGGTTTTTAGGTTTGTCAACAATTGGTCCTTGTTTGCAAACTGTACTGTTCCCATACGTCGTTTCAATATACCGAACAAGTTTTCTATAGGATTCAAGTCGGGCGATTTTAGAGCTAAACCATTCTTTAACCAACTTCGATGTGTTTTTCGGGTCATTATCATGTTGAAACACCTATCGAAGTGGCATATTACACTCTGCATAAGGTAACATTCTAGATTCTAAGATGGCCTTATACATGAATCTGTCCAAAATTTCTGTTATTCTATGAAAGGGACCAAGACCTAATGCTGAGAAACATGTCCAGACCATGACGCTTCCTCCCCCATGTTTCACCGTTTTCCTACAGAAGCGTGGATTCAGTTGTTGTCCCTCCTCACGCCTCACACGAGATAAGCCATCAGAATTGAAGAGGTTGAACTTGGATTCGTCATTAAATAAAACACTCTTTCATTTAGCAACTCACCAGTCAAAATGGTTTTTAGCAAATTCAAGCCTAAAGATATATAAAACGATATAAGTAGTAAAATAATAATGTTTAAAAGTGTTGTTCGAGCAGTTTACCTTTTCCTTGCGTGTCTTTTTGTGAGCAATGTTTTTTTTAAAGCTGTATAGCTTTTAAGATTGAATTTGATTGCCCGTCTGCGAACAATGCTTGAGTTGACATTTAAGCCTAGCTCTTTTACAACTTCTTTTGACGAGATAAACGGTTTTATTTTTATCAATTTTTTAATTTGTAAGTCATCTCTAATGGTAGTTTTACGCGGCCTTCCATCAAAATTTACACCTTTCACACTACCTGTGTTTTTGTATTTCGTAATCCATCTTGAAATTAAATATTTGTTTATATTTAACGATTTGGCAATCTCTATTTGCGTTTTTCCGAAATAATATAGCGAAATTACGTTTGATTTAAATCTATTATCGTATTGATTACGCTGCATTTTAAATTTTAATTTTTTAGACACAACTAAACCCAAAGGAAAGATGATCTTTACTGATCTAATTGACACGAGCATCAGAAAAAAACAAAAACATCGGGAAATTCTCGTTATTCTTTGTTCTGACTGGGAATCGTAGCAGCGTTTTGAAAGTTGCTTAGATTTTGCACAGCCTTTTTGTTGGTGTATTTTCTTTTAAAGAAAAGTTAAAACACTGATGCACTTTTTATTGCAGAGCTTTAAGCAACATGCTTACGTGTAAATTAAAAAAAAATTAAAAAAATTCTTTATATTTTGATTGCAATTTTCCCTTTCATTCCGACATGTAGTGAGTTGCTTAAGTTTTGCGCAGCACTGTATGTATGTATGAATTCTTCTTGAATTAAATAACATTCTATTGTCCCACACTGGAAAGCTCGGGTCAAGTGGAAAACAAGATCGACGAATAGAAAGTTTTAACGAGAGGATTAGCCGAAAATTTTCGTCAAGTTCCAACATATCTGTCCGAAACAACAAAAACTCAAACTGCGAAGTCACTATCCAAAGTGTACAACAAAATCATAAATTTCAACCGTGCAAAGTACGAAAAAATCCAGAATGTTCTGAGCAGAAGGGTGAAGTGTTGTTGCTGCCAATTTTTATTGCATAATATTTGACGACGAAACCTATCTTAAGGACGATATGAAGCAACTTCCTGGGCAGTAGCTTTACACTGTTAAAGTGCAGGGTGCTGTAAGTTTTAAAGTAAGAAAACGAGTAAACTTTCTGAACACTTTAATGCAAATGTGACTTAAAATCGACGGAATTTATCGTAAGAGACACTAGAAAGTCTGACGCCAACATCGAGTAATTGTTTAAAAAAGGGTTTAATTCATTCAAATTCGTGAAGTATTTGCGGTATTTTGGCCTGACCATTACGTTAAGCTGATTTCATTTTTAAATTGAGTAATATTGACCCGAAATGAAGCAGACGATAGAAAAAATTACTATTAATGATCACAATTCAAGAAAAGTGAAAAAATCCTACGCAGAGGTCCATAAAAGCTGTGTACAAAACATAATGGGGAGGGGGGCTAAATTCAAAACGTGGCCCGAATGGATAAAGGAAAACAATGCATTCCATAAACAGTATCCGTTTATTTATTGTAAAAATTAAACCATATAAATTAGTAAGCTTAGCTCACGTTTAATACTATAAAAAACAATAAACAAATCATTAAAAATGTTAGTTAAATCCAGATTCAAAATAATCTAAAAGATGATTTAATGTTTTCAAGATAATAGTTGTTTCTGGTCTTACGATTGGATTGATGCTCCAACAACATTTACACAGTTTTTCATATTCACTGTCTATCCACTTTCTATTGTGTGTGGCCCCTTTTCTAAAGACATTTTCAATACTTTCATGACCATCTAGAGGAGTTGAATTTATTTGGATGACCACATTTTCTTTCGAAAATACAGTTTTATCAATTAAATTGAAGTTCGGTTTCTTCGGCGATTTATCTCTAGAATTGAGTTGTTTATTCAAATTTGAAAAAGGCAAGCGATTTACTTTGCCTGGGATTTTTGCAGGCGATGAACTTGAGTATCTTTTCTCAGAAAATAAAATAGGGTTTGTATTTTGAATCAAAGGATCAGGCAAGTCTGATACAGAACATAAATGCCTGCAAAGACAATTATTTTCGAAGCTAGATGATAAATATCCTTCTTTTGAAGGAACGGGTTTAAAATCTGGACGAATATTTTCTTTGACTACTTTATATGCAACAACTTCATTGTCAGTTATCCAAAAATATGGATCTATTCCTGATTTCATTTGCCACATTGTAATACCAAGCGAATAAATGTCTACTTTAGTAGATGCTTCTTCATTTTTGAGAAGTTCCGGTGCCATATATCTAATTGTGCCCTGAACAAGGAAAAATGCAACAAAATGTTTATTTGAAGAGTTTTCGCTACCTACCCTCACTTTTACTTTTGTGCTATATTCACTTAGGAATGTTGATGATCCAAAATCGCATAATTTACATTGGTAACTTTTTTTGATTGTTTTCTCCGTTTTTAAAACAGCGACAAGAATATTTTTAGGCTTGATATCCAAATGGAGAAGTAATCGCTCATGACAGTAAGCTAGTCCATTCGCAATGTCCGCACAAATGCTAGAGAGGTAAGAGTATGTATGACTTTAAAAGGATGTACATATATTAAACTCATTTATAAAAAAAATCCCTTGGATAAAAGCAGCTTGTGGATATTAAAAATATTGAAATGTGAAATATTGTTATTTTTGTTAACGTTCTGAAGTGCTGGGACTCAAAAATAATTATAAAACACCATTGAAAGTTTAAAAACAAATATTTGTAACTACTATCATTTTGGCTTAACTTAGCAGATGAGCTCAAAGTTTCATCAGCAAAACAATAGAATTTTGACTGAGTATGAAAAGGTTGATTCCGCTTAAACAAGCAAACATCTTAGAACGTGACAAAATGGTTAAATTTGAAAAGCGTCCATATTTTATTTTTAAATGGTCTTTAGCATAAAAGAATTAACTGTTTGATAACTTCGAATTCAACTTTTAATTGAAGGGGAATTTCCATTAATTTTACACCTTTTATATCGTGGCAAAAAGTGATCCACTTTTGAATCGTACCCTTGTCTGCGTGAAATCTCACCTAATTAAATGGAACTGCGGAAGCGTCATCCTTTCCAGAATATGTTGCAAACATTGTCCGGGAAATCTTTCCATTATCACGACAGCTTGTCTAGGACCAGAATCGATCTTTATTAAGTAATTTGAAAAACAATTCTATCAACTGTAAACAAATGAAAGGCTACCTTTAAAATTTCAATGATGTTCTCATGGTGCCACCCTACGATGTTGGACTCGCTAGCGATAGTTGACATTTTGGAGTTGTTGGATTTATCGATGATTTTTACAGCAACCGGTTTATCTGACATTGTTTTCTTTAAAACACATCACAAAAGGTGATTATTATAAAAGAGAAATTTACCTTTGTATATTGCTTTGATAACAGTTCCATATGATCCGTGACCTAGAATATTTTCATTCAATTGTTTTGGGACACCCTCCTGCAAAAACTCTCGTCTTTTAGGTGAGTCCACGCTTAGTAGGGAGCACGGAACGCGAAGGGTTTGGATGTTTCTATTGTAAAGACAATACTCGCGTTGAATAATTTGTAGCATTTAAAGTACACGAGCTCTTACCTTGACATATTTAGAACTACTTCATAACTATTTTGCCTAACGGTAAATCTTTTGTAATATTAGAATGGTGCTACCATATTATTTTAGTAGTGACTACTAAAATGTACTCTTTCTTGTTTGTACTGTAGTTGATTTTCACTTGGGATCTCAAATACTAGAATAACGAAATAGTGAAGAAGTTTTGGTACCATGTAGCTTTGAAATAGTCAATATTATTCAAACAAAAACTAAAATCTTTTTCAATCTTAACTTTCAACGTGGCAAGCATACTTTTGTGGCGCACATTGATGATTCAGCTGTGTTTTAAATGCATTTTGTATTTTTTTATTAAATAATAGTAAAAATTTATGCGAAAAACAAAATGAATGTTTTAAATCCGGTTTACAAACTTCGCAGTAACCTTTATGTATTTATGTAAGCAAAACATAATACCTTTTTCAAATAACATGCACATTTCTGAAATTTCTAATTTTCATTTATTAGTATCAACCCATTTAACCCCAGTCATATTAGACCTTCGATTCCATGTAAATCCAAACCATGTTTTTTGCTGCGCGTTTCTTTAATTTATATAAAAATTCACTTTCGAAATATTTGCGTTCAAAGGTAAAAGAAATTTGTTTTTTTTTTGCGAATATTTCGTTCTCTATTGGTTGAATCATAATCTTCCAAGTAGTGATGAGCAGAATCGGTCTTGGTCTTGCAGTCTTGGTCTTGCATAAAAACAAGACCAAGACCAAGACCAAGATTCTACCTACCCTATCAAGACCAAGACCAAGACTTGCCCTGCAAGACCAAGACCAAGACTCGCCTTGCAAGACCAAGACCAAAATTATGCGAGACTCAACCATAATAAATTTTAAGTATTTTTATAGTTAACACGTGCAACTGTGTTTAGAATATTTTTTAAATTTCAACAAAATCCTATTGAAGAGAAGCGTTCAATGAATTTAAATGTAGAATGTATGGCATTTGTACCATTGAGAAGAGTTTCTGCTATTCCGTATGAAGCTACTGGTGTGGCAAATTGTCCTGTAAACCTTACTCGTGATATACATATTTATCATATGTAACTAAACAAACGTATGAAAATGCTGTCATTTTTTAAATCAGAAACATGAAATTTGGTATATGAAATATATGCTTACATGAAATTAGTTCGGTGCATGAAATTGAATCAGTATTGATACCATTTCCCACTGAATAGTGAAGTATTTATTTCTATTGTAAAGTATTGATAAAAAATTTCAAATAAACCAACTGAAGAAAAAATTTTGCCGATGCAAACTTTCTGTGCGTTTTGTGTCGTGTTTCTGGCTTCAGTAGTTACGGTTCTGCGTTAGTGAGTTAGTCAGCCGGTTTGGAAGTCTTTCTTAATTATGACAGTATAAGTTTTTATCAAAAGGCCGTAATGACCATCGTACACAGCTTCGAATCTAAAAGTGCCAGGATCTCGTCGTCAACTCTAGGATGTTTCCAATCATAATAAGTGAGTAGTTTCGACACATTCAAGGAAACAAGAAGATTACTTCGTTACCTAGTTTCGTCTAAAATACTTAGCATTTTTCTCTTTTATTATTTATTTTTCATTGCTGGCTACTTACTTAAACGGTGTAAGTGGCTACAAGTTCTAGCTTTTTCCTTAAGATCTATTAAATAAGAGTAAATAAGTCATTTAAAATATTTGTATGTGAAAACGCAAGACTGCAAGAGTCTTGCAAACAAGACCAAGATTAGGTAGGCAAGACCAAGACCGAGACCAAGACTAGGTCTATCGACGCAAGACCAATACCAAGACTGAGTGCGCAAGAACAAGACCAATACCAAGATCACCACAGTCTTGGTCTTGGTTTGCTCATCACTACTTCCAAGGTCATTTCTGTTTTGCGTTATATCTCACGAATCAAACATTGAATTTGCATTGTTAAGATATCAATCAAATGGTATTAATATTTTTTTGATTCTATTAAATTTTGAAAAAAAATGGTTGGAGTTGTTTTTTAATTTTATAGAAAAAATTATAAAATAGCTACATTAGGTATTAATATTTACATAATTTGTGCAGATTTTCCATAATTGTCTTTCTGCGATTTTGTTTATTATAATAGAAAAAAACATAAAATTTGTAGTTGTGGTAATCAACGTTTTAAAAGGTTATAAGTCCACACGGTCAACTTCCCAGTAATATTTACATTAATATTGAAAACACTAAAAACAATAATAATTATGAAAATAGTACGATTTTAAATAATAATATTGAGAGGTACTCATAACAGCAATTGGAACGAGTTAGTATGATTCGTATCATCTACGGGTGCGTTCATTGATTACGTAGGCAAGGAGGATGATTGAATATTAACGCGGAATAATCGGGGGCAGGTTAAAAAATTTATTCAGTTTTCATATTAAAATTAAAACACAGTAGGGTAGGGCGGGGCTAGTTGAGCAATTTTTCACTTGAGCAGATATAGCTCCTCAATGATAAGTCACAATGAGTTGTTATATGGCCTGATGGATTAGTATTTTATCCCTCAGCAAAAGTGCTCATAGTAATTTTTTATAACAAGTCGAATTTAAGAGCTACAGCTGTTCAAATGCAGAAAGTCAAGTATGCCCAATGTACCTCATAGGTGAGGTATGTTGAGCAAGGGTATGGGGTAAGTTGAGCATTTAGAATGTCTAACCAAACCATGGTTTCAATGTTGACTAGAGATGAAGTTAAATATGTGTTTGACAATCAGCTCTTTATTTATAGTCTTTTAGTGACAGAACAACAAAACTTAAAGTAAAATTTAACCGAAAAAAGAAGTAAAAAAACATTAACGTATCTTAAGACTAACTTCAAAACTTGATTCAGTCTTTCTGTTTAAAATCAGACTTAAATATTGTTACGTCTATAATTTTGCGCAACGTCCGCACTGCACCGTAGCCGATCCCAGCCACGGTTCGGGCAATCCCACCCGGCTTCACCCGCGAAGAGGGGTGTGGGAATAGGTAATTTAAAAAGAAAGGGCGCCACCCGTTTCCGCGCCGGGACTGCCCTGTCCGCGAATCCCGAAACGGGAATTGGATTCACGGTGACCCAAAACCACCGACCGATAGGGGAGCACAAAAATACAACCAGGAACGCGATTTCCGCCTCGCCACTTCACAAAATCACACTCTGCTTTTCCTAGAACACTATTTATTCTCTCAAAAACTCTCTATCTATCCCTATCTAGTCTTAAGTTTACTTACAGTCTGTTCTTCTTAGTCTATTTCCGCCGCTTGTCGTACGCCGTCCTCCTCCTGATTTTCCTCCAGTCAATCCAGCAACGATCCCCAAGGTAAGCAATCGTCCGCCAATTCACGCTCGAGCTGCCGTCCAATTCTCGTCCTCGTACTTGCTCCGCACACTGAAGATCCGCACCGAAAAGAAAAAGACGTCCCAAACAAAATCCGAAAAAGACGTTCCAAACAAAATCCGAAAAGACGTTCCAGGCGAATACCAACTTCCACCCGCGGTCGACGTTCAAAAGCCCCGTCAGCTGCTCCAGCAATCCTATTTAAACCAAGCCGAGTCCCGTTCGGTTCGTAGGTCGACGACCACTCACCTGAGCAGTTGACCCCAGCAGCTTTCAAAAGCTTTTCAACTGGTTTCGCCAGGGGTCAGTCGTTGTGTCTCGATGCGAGGGGATTTCCGATTGCCGCCTGTCCGGCGAAAAACTCGCGGCAGCCGCCACCCATGGCGAATTGCCAATGCCAATGGTTGTGGGTTTCACTGGCGCATAGGGGACTCCATTGGGGCGCATCGTAGACCGGGCGGGGCCTTGATTTGGGATCTGTTGCGACGATTGGGTGAGCGTTGTTGTTGTTGTGATCGAGGGCAACTTATCCGCAGTGTCTGTGCCGTGAACTGTGATACATTTTGCTGTTGATCGCTCACCATAAAAACTACTATTACTACTTAGTTATCTAATCTAATTTCCTAACCATACATCTTTATATTCCATCAATTCCAATAATCCTTATCTAAAGCGACCTATGCCCTAATTCTTATGTCTATATACATATATTCAAACCTCTAGCCTAAATTGATCTATTCCCTATAATTTATTAATTAGTAACAATTCATTAATAATAATATAATCCAATAATAACAAAACATTTCATTGATTAGCGTGGTTGCGTGAAGTGGCGAACGTAGCATTATTTATTTTCTTTAAAAGAAATGGCGTTTACCCGCACGGTGGTTTGGGGTCTCAAGGACAGGGAAGTCCCAGATTTCATCCTTGTGGGTTTGGGATCGCCTACGTTGCGTGGCGAACGTAACATTACCCCCCCTTCTTTAAGTGGATTTTCCCAAAATCCACTCCAAACAATAATAAACGGGACGGTAACGTTCGATACGCGGTCACCCCCGACGAGCCACCGAGCGATCTGTGGACACGGCCTTCAGCGTGCACACGGCTGGCAATTTTTAATTCTTACGTCGCGTTCACTGAAGCTCGAAACCAAACTTACGAGTCACACTCACCAGACCAACGTATTAACCTACCGAACCTAAGCAATTTACCCACAACCGAACTAGGTATAGAAAATAAACTAAAAGGGGGGATATGTAACAAAAGAAGAAAAGAAAAAAAAAGGAAAAGTCTAGAGAGGGGTGGAAATATCCGTCAAGACCCTAGGAGCAGGAAAAGAAAATGGTCGCGGGGAGGTGACGAAGTCCTGAACCGGTATGGCCTGTACCAGTCTATACTTGGTCGTATGGTTAGTTGTTGTAGGGCTTCAGGTCCTTGGCATGCCATACGCCGGCGTCTTTGCTCTCCTCGTCCACTAAACGGTAGGTGGCCGCAGACACCTTCTCCTTCACTGTAAAAGGCCCTTTGTATTCGGGTGCCAGTTTCACGGAAAAGTACTGGGCCGCATCTGAGAGGACGAAGTTCCTTCTCCACACCCGGTCATTTGGATAGAAGGATTCTTCTCGCTTCCGGAGGTTATACCGGGTCTGTGCAGTTTCCGCGGCCTTGCTTAAACGAGCAGTTACTTCCTGGCGAACCCTGTTCAGCGCTTCGGCCCGGTCCTTAGGATGTAGATCCCGTTGTTCCCCGTTTGGGGGCGTGGGTTCCCCGCGGAAGGCCACCACCTCCCTTCCGAAGTTGAGGAAGTACGGCGTTACGCCCATCGCTTCATGCGTGTATGTTCGGAGCGCACAACCTATCTGGGCGAGATCGTTGTCCCACCTGCGGTGATTGTCCGCCACATAGGAGCGCAGCATCCGCTTGATGTTCTGGTTGACGCGCTCTGCTGGGTTGGCCTGTGGGTGGTAAAATGCAGTATATTGCACCCGCGTTCCAAACTTATGCGCCAAGTTCTCGAAGATCTTGGAACGAAACTGCACCCCGTTGTCGCAAATGATCACTGCTGGTACTCCGAACAGCATGAAGACGTATTCCTCTAAATTGCGCACCACTTCGGGTGCCTTGGCGGTTCGAAGAGGGAAGATCATGGCAAATTTGGTGTAATAGTCTACCACGCTAAGGATATAGCAGTTCCCACGAGTCGAGCGTGGTAGGGGGCCTATCAAGTCAACACCGATAATCTCCCACGGGTGTTTGGCCTGTCCTGCTCGAGATACCATCAAACCTCGGGGTGCTCGGCGTTCGACCTTGACTGCCTGGCATATCTTGCACTTTTCCACATATTTCCGGATGTCTGTCCTCATCCCTGCCCAGTAAAAACGCTGAGTCACACGATCCAGCGTCCGTTTCACACCCATATGCCCCGCCTTTGGGTCATCGTGACTCTGCACAAGTGCCCTGCCTCGTTCTCCCTCAGGTAGTACCCGTTTCCACACCTGAGTTTCCAACTCTGGGTATCGTCCGGGCATGTGCTTCCACAGTACATCCTCTTCCAACCTCCAGTCCGCGTATTTCCCCGGGTTTTCCGTCACCCTTTTCTTCATCCGCTGTTACCATCTCCCTGTTTCCACTCCTACCGAGGCTACCACTGGAACCCCTCGAGACAGTGCATCGGTCACCAAGTGCTCTTTGCCTTTCCGGTGTACGATGTCAAAATCGTATTGCTGTAGTCGAACTGCCCATCTTGCCAGGCGGCCTGTTGGGTCTTTCAAATTATTCAACCATACGAGTGAATGATGGTCGGTCACCATGGTGAAATGCGTACCTTCCACGTAAGGGCGCAGTTTTTCCACCGCCCACAGAACCGCCAGACACTCCTTTTCAGTGGTGGAGTAATTCCTCTCCGTCCTGCTTAGCGACCGGCTTAAATAGCAGATCACTTTTTCACCCTCCGGGTGAGTCTGACTAAGCACCGCGCCTAGCCCCAGATCTGATGCATCCGTTTGGATGCTGAACGGAAGTCTATAGTCCGGACAAGTCAGGATGGGTGCCTGAGAAAGACGTACCTTGGCCTGAACGAAAGCCTTTTCGCATTCTTGCGTCCAATCGAACCGCTTGTTTTTTTTCAAGAGGTCCGTCAAGGGCGCCATTGCTGTTGCAAAGTCTGGAATGAATCGCCGGTACCACGACACCATTCCTAGGAACTGCCGAACTCCCTTGACACTAGTAGGGCGGGGAATTTGGAACACGCACTCCACTTTACCCGGATCCACGTTCAGCCCCTTCTCGTCCACTACGTAACCCAAGTATTTTAGCTGGCGTCGACAAAATTCGCATTTCTCTCTGGAGACGCGTAGCCCCGCCTCCCGAAGCCTGCGGAATACTTCAGAAAGTACCTCCACGTGCTTCCGGAAGTCTTGGGTGACAACCACGATATCGTCCAGGTATGTGAACACGTAGGGCTCGAGCTCGGGTCCCAACACTCGGTCGATCAGACGCTGCCATGTTGCAGGTGCGTTTTGTAGCCCAAAGGGCATCCTATTGAATTGAAACAGCCCACGTCCTGGCACCGTGAACGCTGTATATTGGCGTGACGCTGCCGCCATGGGTACCTGCCAATACGCCGACTTAATATCTAATGACGACAGATACCTCGCATCACGTAACTTATCGAGGGTGGCTGCTACATAAGGTAGTGGATAAGCATCTCGTTCCGACACCTTGTTTAATTTTCGGAAGTCGACGCAGAACCGGTAGCTCCCATCCTTCTTCTTTACTAGAAGGATCGGCGACGACCAAGCGCTCGATGAGGGCTCTATAACGCCCAGCTGGAGCATCTCCTTCAGTTCCGAATCGATGTGCTTTTGTACTGCAGGCGACACCGGATAATAGCGCTGCTTGATGGGCAAAGCGTCGGTCTTGATGACATGTTCCACCATGGTGGTACATCCTAACCCTGTACCCATTCGGTCAAATTCCCTCTCTAGGGTCTCCTTCAAGATCGCCTCCTCGTGAGGCAAAAGCCGAGAGCGTGGTAGTAATTGCTCCGTGGAGCCACATTCCAGCGAGCTAAGTAACTCCCACGTCCCTCCTCGAACGTCCAATAAGACCCCGAAACGCCGTAGGAAGTCCACCCCAAGTATTGTTCTCTCCTTGAGGGACGGGACTACCAACATTTCCATCCATTGGGTATCGCCACCGACTTTGATCGGGACCCAAACAGCTCCACTGACGGTACACGCAAGGCCGTTGGCCATTCGCACACCTTGGTGTTCTGAATTTCTGAGCTCAACCCCCAGGGGCCTCAATTCTTCCCATGCATTTTCACCCAATATCGTTCTGGAGGCCCCCGAATCTACCAATCCCAAGAACGTTCGACCCAAAATATCCACACTAAGGTGGGGTCGGTTGTCCCCTGAGCGTTGTTCCAGGAGAAAATCTACCGGGACTCGACTCTTTCGCTTCGGCCGTCCGCCCGTTTTCGATGGCTTCGACCTGCGCGAGTTCTCCTTGCATTCAGTGGCCCGTTGGCCAACAACGCGATGTGCATGGGGAGCTAACTCAGTCCGGACTTGCGCGGCCGTCACCAATACCGTGCTCTGCCTGCCGCTTAGTGAGCACGGGAATCGTTTCCCGACCGCCTCGGTTCTGTGTTCCGGGCGTCTGGGCGGGAAGCCGGCCCATTTCGAAAGGTTGCCGGGGAACAGGTAGGGCATCTGGCCCTGACTGTGCCCGGTCGCCCGCACCCAAAGCAACTCCGTGCTTCACGACATTCCCGAGACCAGTGGCCGGTCCCCTGGCAATTCCAGCATTGCCTTCCGCTCGTTTTCCGAGCTACTGCGGCGACTGCCAGCTCTCGGGTGTCCACATACGCCAGATCAGGCTCCAGGAGCCTAGGAGCCCTCCGGTTGGGTGGTGGCACAAAGGCCTCCACCGCCACTCTTGTGGATTCGAGCTTCCTCCCCAGAGTGACGAGCTCGGCTATCGTTCCCACCGGCATGAGACCCAACTGAGTCTGGTAGAAAGGGGCTATATTTTTCCGCAGAATCCTCAGTTTTTCTCCCTCGCCGCATCTGGTGGACAACCTTCGGAATAATCCCTCCATCACGGCTACATACACGCCGATCGACTCCCCATTGCCTTGGGTTCGATGGCGAATCTCCGCCCATAGCCGATCATCATAGTCGGGAGGCAGGAATTCCGCCCGTAACTCTCGGCACACCTCGTCCCACGTCTCAAAGGTCCCTCGATTGGCTCGGAACCAGATTAGCGCCTTGCCCTCAAAGAGATCGATGGCCGAGCGGAACAGGTGACCCTTCGTCATACCTCGAGCTTCTCGGAGCTCCTCCACCCTCTCCAAGAAGGCGCTAACAGAGCCCGAGGCCTCACCTGAGAATTTAATGCCCCATTTGGCTACTTCCAGGATTTTAGGCGTAGCCGCCGGGGGATTTTTGGGTGTCGAAAAGGCTGGCATCTCCGACACTTCTCCTCTTGGCGGCTTTCCGTCCTCCGAATTTTCGACTGTCGGTGCGGAATCGTCTTCTTCCTCTCCGTCTTCGGCCGCTACGACAACCCTGCCCATAGCCTGCACCAGACGCCGTCGCAATGCTTCGACGGCGGGTTCCTCTGTACCCTTCTCCCGGAGCATGTTACGGATCCGCCGCAAGCCGAATTCCGACTTAGCCTGAGCCTTCAGAAATTCAGGGGATTTGAGGTCCCCCCTGAAATCCATCGCAAGCGCCTCTACTTCCTTCACCTTTGCCGTGACAGCCTCCAGGTCTTGTTCGTAGGTGAACGGGTAATGGATGGCGCATAGGGACGTTTCTAGCAGCGCCTCCGCCCGCAGCGTCTCTCGGAGCTCCTTCCGCATGGCCTCGAGGGTCCCCGTAGGCATGCTGCGTACTTCCAATTTATACGCCAGCTCCTCCTTGTTAAGACGGTCAACCAGGGCTTTGGTGAACTTCGCCATGTCGAATCTAGAAGGGGGTAGAACAGCACAAAAGAAAAGAGAAATAGAAACTAGACGGCAAAAAAAAACGGTCACTTTCTTATTTATTTCCTTATTACTAAATATACAATTTTTCTGACGACACTACACACCCGCAATTTCACACACCCGCAAATTCACACACCCGCAATCAACACACTCCCGCGATCTCACACTCCCGCAATTACACGCAAGTGTCAGCACTTTTAGTGTTCTAGGAAAAGCAGAGTGTGATTTTGTGAAGTGGCGAGGCGGAAATCGGGTTCCTGGTTGTATTTTTGTGCTCCCCTATCGGTCGGTGGTTTTGGGTCACCGTGAATCCAATTCCCGTTTCGGGATTCGCGGACAGGGCAGTCCCGGCGCGGAAACGGGTGGCGCCCTTTCTTTTTAAATTACCTATTCCCACACCCCTCTTCGCGGGTGAAGCCGGGTGGGATTGCCCGAACCGTGGCTGGGATCGGCTACGGTGCAGTGCGGACGTTGCGCAAAATTATAGACGTAACATTTGGCGCCCAACGTGGGGCCGTTATAAAAAAACAGGACTCGGGTACGGCAGCGTTCGAACGGCGGATCCGTTCGACAAGTTCAGTGAGTGTGTCTGTGTAATAAAAGTGGCCATATTAAAAGTGCTGACACGTGCGTGTAATTGCGGGAGTGTGAGATCGCGGGTGAAGCCGGGTGGGATTATCTTAATAGAAAATATCAATAAGGTCTTTGCAACTTAATCGTCGTTGTCACTGTTGCAATTGACACAAACAAAAGTAAGACCAGCACCTGGTACACATTTGGTATGTGCCCATTCCCTGCAAGCTTGACACTGGATCCAACTTTCTCCTGGTAAACTTCCAGCATAGCCTTCGCAACAAATCAGACAGGAATAATCATCATCATCACTTTTCTCATTTAACTGGAGTATTTTTTACAACCCTCTTCTTTCTTTTCTTATCCATGTTCTTATTTGGCTTCTTAACTTTTTTTAACTGCCCAGTATATGGGAAGTTCTTGTAATCGCCTCGAAAATCGAAATTGAAATTTTCAACATTTCTTTACGTTTTGAGGTCTATAGAGTATATTTAAAGTGTTTTTAGAAAGGGAGATGCATGTGTGTGTGTACGTGCGTACGTTCTTGGACACATTTTCCTACGAGCATAACTCACGTAAACAAAGTCGTATCGACTTCGTTGAGGTGTCAATCGAAGCGTCTTTGCAATCTTAAGAGTTGATTAGTTTTAGGGATACTTCGGTCGGGGGGTTTGTTGTTTTGACCCTTTGAAGGTCATTTTTGTCATGCGTTATATCTCGCGAACCAAACATATGATTTGCATGGTTAAGATGTCAATCGACGCGTATTAGCATTTGTGTGAATCTATCATATTTTCAAAGAAATTTCTGGAGCCGTTTTTTAATTTAAGAAAAAAAGTGCAAAAAATTAGGTTTTTTTATAAACAATAAATTTTTAACCTGATTTACGAAAGACAGTATTCAATTTTTATAAAATTTATACATTTCAATCAATGCTTGTAAAATCAACTTCAAAACTTTTTCTCATGATTACGTAAAAAATTAAATAAAAATCATTAACAGGCATCATGATTTTCAAGGTTATTTCTGTCAAGCGTTATATCTCGCGAACCAAACATACGATTTGCATGGTTAAGATGTCAATCGACGCGTATTAGCATTTGTGTGAATCTATCATATTTTTAAAAAAATCGTTGCAGCCGTTTTTTAATTTAAGAAAAATAAGTGCAAAAAATTTGAGTTTTTTATAAACAATAAATTTTTAACCTGATTTTCGAAAGACAGTATTCAATTTTTATAAAATTTATATACTTCAAGCAGTGCTTGTAAAAACAACATTAAAACTTTTTCTCATGATTACGTAAAAAATTAAATAAAAAATAAAAATCATTAACTGGCATCATGATTTTCAAGGTCATTTCTGTCATGCGTTATATCTCGCGAACCAAACATACGATTTGCATGGTTAAGGTGTCAATCGACGCGTATGACCATTTGTGTGAATCGATCGTTATCAGTTTTTGAAGAGAAACCAGCAAAACTTTTTTTATGGTTCTGAAAAAAATTCAATTAAAAATAAAAAATCATTCAAAGTTACCATATGAAAGGGTTCTTCCGATTGATGTTACCTTATATCTTTTATTCTAAAGACTTTGTTGTAAAGTCAATCAAAGTTTTAAAATGTTTGGATAATTTGAGCAGATTTTTAATAGTTTTTGCAGTCTTTTAATTTAAAAAAAGCGACTTCAATTTTGAAAACCAGCAAAATTTCAATCAAATTTGCATTTGTGGTAATCAATTATCATCACCCATCCACCAAAAACCTTACTTAACCTTCCGATAGGCGCGGGTATGCACCAGATACGCAGCGGAAATGTTTGTTTACTGTTCTTCGGTTTTTGTCGAGCTTTCGATCTCCCTTCTTGTCTACCCTCTTCTTTCGACCACAACCTAGCACAAGTAAACTATACCAATAATAATTTTTGCCTTTTTAAACGCGTATATAATATAGATATGATGATTAAAAATACAGATATGTTTATTACAAACAAGTGGTATCTGTGAGATACGCGCGCTCGCCCGTGTCGGTCTAGGAGGCGCGCCTATCGGAAGGTTAATCAATGGACCCCCCGTAGATGATATGATTAATATTAACTCATTCCTGTTACTGCTATGAATACCTCTCATTATTATTATTTAAAGTAGTATTATTTTCCAAATTATTATTGTGTTTAATGTTTTTGATGTTTATGTAGATATTACAGGGAAGTTGACCGTGTGGACCCCAAGGGTCGCACTTCGCGGCTTGTTGTGATTTTATTTTGCTGCTCTTCTAAAGCGTTCTTTTCGGGAATTTCTGTTAATATTGCAGCTTCCCTCTTTCTTCTGTTAGTTTTAGCTGATTTTCTAGGGCCAGCCTTGGTCGTACAATTTCCGAGCAAAATACTTGTATTAGATCGATCGTCTCGTTTTCTTTGTTCTTTGCTCAACTAACCGCAGCCCGGAATTTTAAAACAAATGTGAGGTTATAAAAAAATCGTAATAATTATACTCAGAACCTCTCTACATATCAAAACTACAATAATTTTCTGGAAGATTAACATTTACCTGATTGAAAACAGATAACATTTGACTAGTACAGACGACAACTTGCGATAAACGACTTTTTTACTTTTTGGTCACAAAATAAACAAAACGCACGGCCGTTTTCCTAGTTCGTCAAACCGCCACTAGCGATTGCGCGGTAATTACCCCTCCCGCGACTACTTCTTTCACCTATACGATGCATATGCGTACGTTGAATAGTTTGCGAGATATTTCGATTGCCCAACTTGCCCCTATGTTCATAACTAGCCCAGCCCTACTCTACTGTAAAAATTTTCAAAATCTGCTCAAATTATGCAAATATTAATAAATTTTTATTGACTTAACAACAATGTCTTAAAAATAAAAGGCAACAGGTAATATCCTTCGTATGAACACTTTTTACATAGTGGCTTTGAATGATTTTTAATTTTTTATTTTTTATTTAATTTTTATTGTAGTCGTGGTTTTGCTGGTTTCTCTTCAAAAACTGATTAGAACGTATAAATTGTTATAAACATTTGATACTGTGTTGTGCACAGCAGGTTAAAAACTTATTTTTTATGAAAAAATCCTAATTTTTTGCAATTTGTTTTTATTAAAATAAAAAACGGCTCCAATGATTTTTTTATAAACTTAAAAACATTACGAAAATGTTAAGACGAGTCGATTGACACCTCAACGATGCAAATACTATATTTGGTTCGCGAGATATAGTGAATAACATAAATGACCCTGAAGGTCAAGATGACTTTTAATGATTTTTAACTTCCCAGTGGGAAGTTATTGTAATGGGGTCGATTTTGCGAATTCAAAAGTTTGACATATCTCCACGTTTTAAGCTCTCTCGAATTCAAAGCCATCATTTTTAGAGAGATGTGTGTGTGTGTGTGTATGTACGTATGTGCGATGTGCGTTTGAAATCATTTTTCGTCTCGATTATCTCAAGAACCAAAAATTGCATTGACGTGGGACTGGTTTCATTCGACGTGTAATTACATAACTTAAAATTGAATGACTTTTCAGCAAAATCAGTTGAGCCGTTTTTTATTTAGGATGAAAAAACTGAAAAAACGACTAAAAATTGCTTATTTTTAAACTGTTGAAACGCACTATTAATTCGATTCCAAATACCTTCATAGTAATATTATAATTATTGTGCGTTTTAGCAATATTTTCATCAAAGCTGTAAAAAATGCTGTTTAAAAAAACTAAGAATTATTTATAGAATTCCAAACTTAAATTGTCAAGTTTGGAAAAATTGGAGTAGTGACGCTAGTGCACTTAATAATGGGAATTGTTGTAAATAATTTAATATTGTTAATGACAGTCAAGTTAGTTGTAATTTGATATTGTAAATATAAAGTCAATTATAATTATTCAGGAACGATCAAACATTCTTAATAACGAATGATTATTGTTAATAATAACTAAATACCCTCAATAATGGTTGCAGATTCCGAGGCCGAGATGGAGAAAGAGGAGGAAGACAAAGACAAGGAGGAGGACGAGGATGTTGAGGTTTTAGTAGAGGACGATCAAATGGTGGAGGCGTCTTCCTCTACCAAAGCTTATAATAATTTAGAATAATAATTATTAATAATAGGATTTCACATTATGGCCTTTTTACTCAGCCCACTGGGAAGTTAGTCGTCTGGGCTTCAAGGATAGCACTTAGACCATATTTTTTATTTAATTTTTTTTTCATATTCATGAGGAAAATTTTGCTTATTTTGTCACAAAGACTGTTTGGAGTATTTGAATTTTACAAACAATGATTACTTAATTATGCAAATTAGGTTAAAAATTTGTTGTTTATGAAAAAACCTTAATTTTTTGCACTTTTTTAATAATAAAAAAAACGGCTTCAACATTTTTTAAAATCTATATAAATAAAAATGAATCGCCAAATGTGTTGCTAAGCGCAAAACTCGAGAACGCCTCGACCGATTAGGCTATTGTTTTAAATATATTTTCCTTAAGACACAAGGGTGGTTCTTACGGAGAGAAAAATTAAAAAAAAAATTAAAAAAATTAATTTAATTTTTAATTAATAAAATTAATTTTTTCTATTGGACTGCGACTGTCCAATAACTTTTGACAGAATGAAGTCTGTTCGGGCAGCTAGTTTTTAATAAAATCAAACCAATGCTAATATGCAGTGATTGACACGTGAGATATAGAGCATGACAGAAATGCCCTTCAAGGGGTCAAAACAACAAAGTAAAAATTCAATTCGACTTTCACCTCCGCTCCACATCCACCAGAATCCTTACGTAATCAATGGACGCTCCCTTTGGCGGTACGATTAATATTAATTCATTAAAATTAATGTAATGAATTTTTATCATTATTATACTTTAGAGTAGCATTTTTATTATTATTATTATTATTATTATTATTATTATTATTATTATTATTATTGCGTTTATTATTTTTAATATTTATGTAGTTATTACTGGCAAGTTAACCGTGTGTATCTTAAGGGCTCAAAAATTTTATATCAAAAATCAAGGAGAAAAAATTATTTGTCTGGTCCGCAATCGAAACGAGAAAACGTACAAATGCCAAAAAAATTAAATTTGAGTTTGGTGTCTCCTTTTAATACTTTTAGGCATTTGAATGCAATGATGCAAACAGTTTCAGTCCGAGCAGATTGTTTATAGGTCAATTAATTTTTTCAAACTGAAAAATACAAAAAGTAGAAGAAAGAGGTAGCATGTTTCATGAAAAACGAATGCATGCAATTTTATTTTGACACTAGCTGCCCGGACAGACTTCGTTCTGTCAAAAGTTATTGGTCTGTCGCAGTCCAATAGAAAAAAAAAAATTATAAATTAAAAATCAAAATTAATTTTTTTTAAATTTTTTAAATTTTTCTCTCCGTAAGAACCATCCTTGTGCCTTAAGGAAAATATATTTGAAAAAATAGCCGAATCGGTCGAGGCGTTCTCGAGTTTTGCGCTTAGCAACAAATTTGGCGATTCATTTTTATTTATATAGATTACGTCTAATTTACTTTGGCAAATCACCATCAAAGACTCACTCCTGAATAACCTCTCCAAATAGTGAAAATTTATTTACAAAATTCGCGATATGCCCGCCAAACTTATAGAGCACTTTGTCCATTTATGGTGCTCAAAATCGTCCATATGAGTCGCTCATATGCAATACGATGGAAAAATTCATGTCCACATAAACTCTATTGGACAATTTTCATGAGCTCCTACAGTGCGTACTGAGTCACCTATCGTTGATTGAGAGGATAGTGTGACTGAGGGTTCAAATTTACCAATCCGATACCGTTCTAAACAACTTGGCCTCTGTTCGTCCACTACATGGAAAACTTTGACGAAAGATTTTGAACTGAAGCCCTATAATACCCAACTAGTGCAGCAATTGAAGCAATTACACCATCGTTTGCGTCGTACGTTCGGTGAATGTGCTGAGTTGAAAGTTGGAGAGTATTTTTACCACCATATCATTTTCAGTGATGAGGCTCATTTCTGGCTTAGTGGATTTGTGAATAAACATAATTGGTCCTTCCTTTTTCCAATCAGAAGACGGCACCAACGTCACCCTTAATGGCGAACGCCATCGACAAATGATTGTTTTTTTTTTTTAATTTTCAGCATCAATGCCAATCGTCCGAGGGACCAATGGTTTCAACAGGATGGCGCAACATGCCATACAGCGCGTGAAACCACTACTTTATTGAGCCGAATCTTTGATGAATCTCAAGAAATGGACCTGTGAACTGGCCGCCCAGATCATATGATTTGACTTCATTTGACTACTTTTTGTGGGAGTACGGCAAGCCACTTTACTATACTGATAAACCAACAGCTATTGATGACTTGAACGTCAACATTCGACGCGTAAGTGGCGACAGACAGGATGGCTTTTCTAAGACGCAGTCGCGGTGATCATATGCCAGAAATTATTTTTAAACACTAAACGGAATGAAATTGGCGAACTAATAGGGCCCAAAAATTGCCCATTTCAATAATTTATCCTTGTTTTATTTGTTTAAAAAGTTCTATGTCCTTAAAAAAACACCCTGTATATCAAAATTCTTCGAAAATTTCATACAGATTTACCTTTACAGTACCAAATACTGAGAAATATTTGCACAATAAAATAGTTTTTATACTTAGTCGTGCCATAAATTCTGTCACACAAATACAAATGCGCGCTTTCTCAGAAATCACTTTGGAAGTGTACCGTTATGTTACAATTTATAACAAATGAACTGTACGGCGTAATATTCCGATCAGTTTGGTAACAGTTTTTGACCAGTAATCATGGAATGGGGCGTGAAAGAAAATCGTTTCGCTATAATAACATTCCATAAGTGTGGCAAAAGTGCTTCTGAAATTTTGAATTTGTTGAAACCGCTCAAAATAACAAAAAGATTTATTTATCGTGCAATAGAACGACTTAATGAGACATCAGGCATAGATGATAGAGCAAGGACCGGTCGTCCACGTACCGTTAGAGCAGCCAGTGCCATCAAAGCTGTCCGAGAGCGCATCCGTAGAAATCCACTGCGCAAACAAAAAAATTTGCCGAGGGAATTGGAAATCTCCACAAGATCGATGAGTAGACTCATTCGAGATGATCTTCATATGAAGGCTTATCGTCGGTCAACAGCCCACATGTTGACTCCACGGTTAAAGGAAATAAGATTGGAAAGATGCAAGCGTCTCTTGCTTTGGCACGCAACTAGTGGGTATGAGAACATCCTCTTTACCGATGAAAAAAAATACTGTGTAGAAAGTTTTTAACAAACAAAATGATAAGGTTTATTCAACATTATCAGAAGAAGCTAAAAAAACGGTTCCCAGAGTGCAACGAGGCCATCATCCAGCTTCTGTAATGATTTGGTGGGGTGTATCCCATAAAGGTGTCACAACACTCCATTTTTGCGACAAGGGAGTCAAAACTGGTGCGGCGGTGTATCAAACCAATGTGCTAGAAGGTGTTGTGAAACCTTTATCGTTCACTCTCTTCGGTGAATAACATTGGGTCTTCCAGCAAGACTCTGCTCCTGCTCACAAAGCAACGAGCACACAGGAGTGGCAGTGCACAAGAAGATTGGCCATCCGGGAGCCCAGATTTAAATCCGCTGGATTATGCTTTGTGGACAGAGTTAGAGAACAAGGCCTGTAGAACTCCCCACCGTAATTTGGACAGTCTGAAAAAATCCTTGGTGAAAGCAGCAAATGAAATCTCGTTGGATACCGTGCGTGCCGCTATAGACCAGTGGCCAAAACGTTTAAAAGCTTGCATAAAAGCAAAAGGAGATTATTTTGAATAAATTTAATATTATTTAATAAATAATACTATACTAAAATAAATTTCTTTGAAATAAACATATTATCTTTTATTTCTCAGATTTCATGCTACTTTAAAGTTGTGACAGAATTTATGGCACGACTAAGTAGTTCCCGATGGATTAATAATCAATAATGTATCGCAGACCAACCACCAAGATTGTTTTTCATTAAGTGTGCAGCTATAAATTTGATATAAAAATTTTTCCGCTCAAATATTTATTACAAATCAATAACTATGATCATTTCGCCCAATAAATTATTATAATAGTTGCAAATTAACCGTAAGTTTATTACTAGAATGCTAGCAGTAGTGTTAATGTCAGAAGTCATTAAGTTTATGATGCGCTTGAAATCAAATAAAAGACCCAGGATTTATAGTTAATCCACGCAGAATTCGTATTAAACAGCTTCAGAAAAGACGATTTCTATGCAAGAAAAGGAATGAGTAAAAATTAATAACGAAAACGTTTTCTGCACCGATTCTAATTTTTTTGTAGGTGACATAAACTGAACGATATTCGATGCCAAAGTCCTCTTTGGATAACATAACTTTTATTGGACTTATTATAGACGTTAAAAATTTGACGAATTTGACAAGAAATCAATGGTTCATAGGTGGAGCTGATTTATGCCAAGATATTTAGCTGTTTCATTTTAGGTAAAACTAAACGTGGCTGTTTTTATAATTGATAATTACCTAATAACTTTACAGAGAGATTTTAATCACCATCAAACTATCTGGAATTCAATCAAATTCAATTAAAACTTGTTGCTCTATTAAAATTGAGCAAGGGATGAAACTTAATTTTTTATCAAATTTTATTGTTATAAGTCATTTCAGCCTAAATACCAATATTTTTATGGATAGGAAAAACGATATATGATTGCACTAGCCGCCCCTAATATTTGATGAATTGGTGGAATAAATTGGCATAAGCATGCCCCATGCGGTAAAACTGCTCCAGGCACGCAATACTTCCAAGAAGACGGTTTGCATTCTAATTTTATATATTTTGGCGACGCGAATTAAGCATGTGAACAAAGCCCATCCATATTGCATTGAGGTGGAGTTTCGCAAACCGATAGCACGCTCCTGAATTACTCAACCCGCAGGATAGCAGAAACACTTGCCGACATCCTTTCTAGATCACATCATGTGTTTGATTTCCCAAGGAAACATTTTAATTTATTAAGAGAAAATGAGAAAATGTAAAAAAAATATATTTAAATAATAGATAAAATTTATCTTGAATTATATCCAAAGATATTCTTTTTAAATGCACGTTTCATGATAGTTACTTTGATGTGCAATAATTTTTTTGCAGATTTCGTTTGTATGATTTTGAATGTAAAATTCGTTCTAACATTCAATTGCATGATAACATCCCATTCGGTTCAGAACTCACTATATTCTTTTTGGGTGTAAAAGCAACGCTTCGAGATTTTTCTAGCACACATATGACTCTTCGTATGTGCATAGGCCGGTCGAAATGCTTCATTGATAAGCCATCCTCGGCAAAAGCTATTCATGATAGTCTTTGATATGTTAACTAAGTTTAAAGTAGCTTGAAAATTTCAAGTGAGTGTAACGGTATATATAATCTTAATCGTTGTGGATAGATGTCGATAGTTTAATGGTGCAATGTCGGCAATAGATAAGTTGAGAATGTGAGTGTTATCCCTGTTCAAATAGAACTGTAGAAAATATACGTTTGCTTACATATAATATTGTCCTTAGCTTTTTATGCAAACGAGTTCAACATTTATTGTGATCGATAAAATTTCGTACTATATGTGAATATAGCAAATTGAAAAAAATCTAGGATAGGTACATAGACGTCACGTCTTTCAGGCTGCAATCAGTTGCATTTCAATTTTCATTGAGTTAAGAAAGGTGCTTAATTTCAGGAGAAAGTAGTGGGAATCATGGCAGGCTGGAGTAACTGGAAATCTAGGTGGATATTAGTTGAATTTACTACAAAAATTAGTTCTTTTACAATTAGATTAGTGACTGGTTTTTGGTGAACTGTTTGATATACTGTCTCTGTGCAATGTTAACTAAAAGTTCAAATTGAACGTTATATAAAACCAAGGTTTAAGAATCTAATTCTTATAACACCTACTGTTTGTCGGCTTTTCATTCTATTTATGACATTATTTGATATTTATTTTAGTGTCAAAGTGTTGTAAACTCATTCCAAAGCTTATATTATTTTTTAGCATCTATTTAAATTCCACGATTTATTAACAATTTACACTTAAATTTCTCTTCTTATTATATTGTAAGTATGAATTATAATATTCAGTTTAGTTTTGTTACTTAAAAACAAAACGAAAATATTGTATGCACTGTGAAAATTATTGAAAATCTGCTCAAATTATGCAAATATTAAAACCCTTTGATTGACGTAACAACAATGCCTTTAGAATAAGAGACATCAGGTAATATTATTCGTATCAACCCTCAATTCATGGTGACTTTTAATGATATTTTATTTTTACTTCAACTTTTTTGGTAGCTACGAAAAAAAATTTTACTGGTTTTTTCAAATTGTTTAGAGTTCTTAATTTCATGAGCACTGATTGTTCGTTGTGCTAGTCAAGTTAAAAAATTTATTTTTTAGGAAAAACCTCTAATTGCACTGTTTTGCACTTTTTTATTACACTAAAAAACGACTCAAACATTTTGTTTCAAAACTTGATAGAATCATAAAGATGTTAACAAAATTCGATTGATACCTTAACAATGGAAATTCGACGTTTGGTTCGCGAGATATAGTGCATGACAGAAATAATCTTGGAAAGGCCAAAACAAAGAAACCATCCGACCGGAGTTTTCCAAAATCGAATCGACTCTCGAAATTGTAAATACTCTTCGATTGACACCTCAACGAAGTCAATACGACGTTGTTTACGTGGGTTATGCTCGTGGTAAAAACTGTCTATGAACGTACGTACGTACGCTGACACACACACACATGCAGACTTATTTCTAAAAACGCTATAAATATACTCTAAAGGCATCAAAACGTAAAGATATGTTGAAAATTTTAACATCGATTTTCAAGGCGATTACAAAATCTTCCCAGATAGGTGCTGAGAAGTTAATAATTAATATAACTTTATTTCACTTGCTATGATGACATTGTTGTCGTATCGATCAATTTATAATATTATTTGTATGATTTGATACAATTTTCAATGAATTTATTTCAGATGTTTTTGAACTTATAAAAAAAACTCAAAATAAATTAAATTGTTTTTTCTAAAAAAATCTCTTATCTAATTTGAATTTATTTCAATCAATTCTTCACAAAATTAAATGCTTTGAGATTTGTCATTAAATTAACGATGCATACGGAAGCTTCCGTTGATGACGTAAGGATCGTGCGTCAAATTTTTGAGTTCATTTATCGTAAGGTTTTGTAAGATTGCAGTTTCTTCTACCTTTCTGAAACGTTAGATTTTATATGTTATACCGATTTTTCTTTGCATATTACATGATGTTCAGATCAATTGCAGAATAAGTAATGATTATTAGTCGCACTAGTGTCAAATAGCAAAATGGTACAAATACAATGTTTATGCAGCATCTATAGAAATTTTAAACGCCAATACCATATATGGCCATTACTCAATAAAATCTAGTTGGCGTAGAAACAACAATTGTATATCCCCTGAATCTCAAATTTTAAAAAAAATTTACGCGTCCGCCTTTCAAACGATATGAAAATAGCCACTAAGGTAAAAAAGGCTTTGTAACCTAATCTGACAAACCTTACTCCCTTCTCCACCTATCAAGTCATTTTTCTATGGAAAGACGCTCTCTAACATTAACCGATTAAGATGAACTTATCCTCCTTACTGTAATTATTTACTACCATTATTATTATTTAGAGTATTATCTTTCGCATTTTATTACTATTTTTAATAATTATGCAGATATTACTGAGAAGTAGTTCGTTTGGACCTCAAGGGTTGCACCTCATTGATTGTCTTAACAGAAACGCCAATTTAAAGTTAGAAACTGGGCAAATTATTAACTTCCCAGTATATGGGAAGTTCTTGTAATCGCCTCGAAAATCGAAATTAAAATTTTCGACATATCTTTACGTTTTGAGGTCTTACGAGTATATTTTAAGTGTTTTTAGAAAGAAATATGTATGTGTGTGTGTATGTACGTACGTACGTGCGTTCGCGGACAGTTTTTCTACGAGCATAACTCACGTAAACAAAGTCCTATCGACTTCGTTGAGGTGTCAATCGAAGCGTCTTTGCAATTTTAAGAGCTGATTAGTTTTTGGGACACTTCGGTCGGGGGGGGGGGGGTTGCTGTTTTCACCCCTTGAAGGTCAACCCTGTCATGCGCTATATCTCGTGAACCAAACGTACGATTTGCTTCATCAATGTGTCAATCAACGCGTATTGACATTTTCGTGATTTTATTAAAGAGGAGTTTTTTTCAAAAACATCAAATTTTTAACTTTATTTTCAAGTCGCGGTAATCAATTTAAATTATAAAATTTATATACTCCAAACAGTTTTTGTAAAAAAAACACCAAAAGTTTTTTTCATGATTACAAAAAAAATTAAATTAAAAATAAAAAATCATTAAAAGTCATCATGTCCTTCATGGTCATTTATGTCAATCATTATATCTCGAGAACCAAATATAATCTTTGCATCATTAAGAAGTCAATCAACGCGTATTAACATTTTATTGATGTTTTTAAATTTTAAAAAAATCTTTAAAGCCATTTTTTTAATTTCATAAAAAAATATTGAAAATTAGTGTTTTTTTTCATAAAAAAATTAATTAATAATTAATAAAATTAACATCGTGATAACAAATGTTTATAAAATTTATAAACTTTTATCAATTTCTGTAGAGACTAGCAAAATATTTTCACGTGATTTCAAAACAAATTGAATTAAAAATAAAAAAAACATTCAAAGTCACCATGTAAAAAGGGTTCAAACGAATTTGTATACCTTAAATCTCTTATTCTAAAGACATTGTTGTAAAGTCAATCAAAGTTTATTATTATTTGCATAATTTGCGGAGATTTTTAATAGTCTTCACAGAACTGTGTTTCAACTTTATGAAAAAACTGCTGAAATTTTGAAAACCAATACAAATCAAATCAAATTTGCAATTGTGATAATCAACGTTTTGAATGGTAAAATGTTTTGTAGTCAACACCTTTTAAGATCATATGCTTTGAAAAGCTTTCATGAAATAAAAAATTGTAGTTTTTAGGACTTTTGTTCTATAGTATTCGTAAAATTTCAGTTACTTCTGTCATCATTTGTAATACATATATTTCACTTTTTACATGCAATTGAACCTATTTTTGACTGCATAATCAATGTTTCTCAAAATCAACAGAAAATTAGAAATAATTATGAGTTTCATTGATATAAAATCGTGAAAAAAAAATTCAGTGATTATGCCGAAGTGCAGCAGTTTTGACCGCAACTACTATATTCAAAATGGCCATCACGCGACAAAATCTCTTCAGTTGTCGTAATAACAAAAACTGCATTCATTTTTGCTAGCGCTGTTTTGTTATTTAAGCATCGAAATGAAAATAACAAATAACGTAGAAAAGGCTTTGTAACCTGTCCCCCCTCCGATTGATCCGCGTGAATATTCAATCAAACCAATCCACCAAAATCTTTACGTAATCGATTGACGCTCGCGTAGATGTTACGATTAATATTAAGTCATTCCAATAACTTTTATGAGAGGTACATTTTTATTATTAAAAGTAGTATTATTTCCATAATTATTATTGTGTTTAATATTTTTAATATTTATGTAAATATTACTGGGAAGTTGTCCGTGTGGACATCATGGGTCGCACCTCGCGGCTTGTTTCGTAAATGCATCGAACATGCATATTATTACCTTTAAATTAATCAGAATGTCTTTTAGAAGTATCCTCTACAAATTCAGTCGGAACCACCAATTAAATCAAAAAGAATCATAAAATGTCATTTTATTTGAATGATGCTACTATATACATTAATAGTTAAAAATTGAAAGTGATATTCTGTTTAAATTCTTCTAGATACTGTCCTCAGTGATGTAGTTAATATTCGGTCGTTGGTAGATTGCCTTTAGAATTTGGTGACATCCCTTGCAACGAACATTCCAAGTTCATCAGCTGCTTTAGTAATATTACCTTTGTTTTGCTTTGTACTAGACAAGAAAAATATCACGACAATCACGTTTTTGTATCCTTTCTTTCATTTTGTTTTAAGCAGAGTAAATTAGCTGGCTACTACGTTCACTTTTGAATTTTATCGTTGGAAAGATGCAATTGACAAAATTGAACTTTCAATATTTTATTTAGTTCTTCTTATATGAGTCGTGAAAATTGTTATCTGCATATTCTCCATCTCATATTCTTCAACTGCTCAGGAAGAGGCAAGGCAACGGAATAACTATCACAATCATCAACCCTTTTTTTCATATATCAGATTCCAGATTGATCTGAAAATATAGTAAGAACATTGAAAGTTGGAAACTTACGTAAACTGGGTAATATGGATTCAAACTATAAAAAGTGTCTATAATGTTTGTGGTTGTCAAATTTTCCTTAGCGCGTTACACCACAGAAGAAATTTCAAAAAATCGATTTTATTTTTATTGGCTTAAAAAATCCTTTGAACCCTCTAGAATAAATTTCGAGCTCGCCCCCCCCCACCGCCTGCTCCGAAACGACTACTTGTGGTATGTAAATACGCCACCTGCTTGTCCGGTATAGCATTATGTCTTACCATTCGATATGTAAGTTCTATAATACACTCATAGATGTTGTTAGAACTATTTTCAAGGCTGTTTAACACAAAGTACGTCAGTGCAGCGTCCTTTGATGTTGAGAGAAGACGTAAAGTAAAGTAAAAAACTTTAAACGCGTTTTTCTCGAAACAAGTTTTTTCAAATCGGCACGCAGTATAACTCAAGCAATTTTCTATTTTGTCACTACAAATTAATATCATATCTTCAAAACAACATTTCGCATAGAAATACGTAGCCGATTTTTGATAAGTTAATATTTCGATTTTTTAGGTGCAAATAAGTGCCCGTTTATGGTAGTAAAATAAACTTTTTTTCAAATGCTCACCAATTTAACAAAAATGAATATTTTCAAAATCCCCTACGTATTTCTATAGCTATACTAATGTAGTTAAAGATTTTATTTATTTTGTTCTAGATTAATTTTTGGTGTACTTCTACTGCATGCCGCGAAGCCCCTCCATAAAAAACCGTTCCGCAGAAACGGCTGTTGGGCAGCCATTTTGTAATATTTTTTAATAAAAACCTATTTTTCGAAACTTCAAAACATGCGTAACAATTTTCTTAAAAAAAGAATTATCCTTTTAATTTTCCTTCCACTTAAAAAATGGCAAAAAACGTTAAATTTTCGCTCTCTACCCCTTAAAAATAGGTAAGACAACACGTATTTGATTTTGGTATTTTGACCTGAAAGTTCTGACTACAACTAACTGCTATTTTTTGGCACCCTAGGTTGGATGGTACCTATATTTCACAAGTTATTAAATGCTTTTAAGGTATCTACATAATATAAATATTACCATTTACAGAATCGCTGCATCTGTTCGAACAACAAATCGTATCAATGCTTTGATGAATGAGTCTATGACATTATTGCAAACTGGACGAAAGAAGACAATATTGAGAGCGCAAGAAAAGTCACTCGAACAAGCAGAGCCAGAGGTTAAGAGCTGCAAGACAGATATTCAATTTATAAGAACACACTTCAATATGGATAATATCTACAAATTAACCGAGCGTGTTATAGAAGATCGCTTGCAATGGGATCGTTTTAATCGATTATATGATCCGTGGCGATCGGTAAAATTTGCTGAAAGCTTGGCCACTGATATAAAAGAACAAGTGAAAAGATTACAACTAAAGAGGTAAAAACATATTATATTAGTGTTGGTTCGGTAAGATTAGTGATGAGTGAAACAAGACAAAACCCATGGTTATGGTAGTTTTATCATTGATCTTGGTTTTGGTTTTTACACATTCGGTATTGATCGTGCGTCTATAGATTTAGTCTAGTTTTTGGTCCTGCTTGTCAGATTTTGGCCTACGAACTCAAATATTTTGGATAACAAATTACCGTAGCTCTAGCTTTTAGTCCAGTGAAATGGTCCAAATTTTGACGTAACGCGTGAGTTTTGGGCTGGCAGGCAGATTTTTATTGTAATGTGTGGCCAATTTTCTAGTTAGCTTAAGTTCAAGTTTCTGGGGCCTCAGCTTCAATTCTCTGGGATCCACCTTGAAAACAAAAGAAAGTGGGACACCTCCATATCTGGGAAACCATGGCAACAAAGTTGTGTATGGCAGACTTGCGTAGAATTAAATTTGTAGCAAGTCGTGCATATAAAAAAGTTACAAGCCAAAAACGACACCCAACAAGCCGCGAGGTGCGACCCTTGAGGACCACACGGTCAACTTCCCAGTAATATTTACATAAATATTAAAAATACTAAACAAAATAGTAATTATGAAAATAATACTACTTTAAATAATAATAATGTACCTCTCATAACAGTAACTGGAATATCATCTACGGGAGCGTCAATTGATTACGTAAGGTTTTTGGTCGATGGGGACAGATTGATTTGATTGAATATTCACGCGGATCAATGGGGGGGGGGAGTGGTTTCTACGTTATTTGTTATTTTCATATTGATGAAAGCTTTTTTTATAGCATATCATCTAGCAAAGTATTGACTACGAAACATTTCACCATTCAAAGCGTTCATTGCCGCAATTGCAAATTTGATTTTTTTTTGATTTTCAAAATTTAAGCAGTTTTGATATAAAAATTAAAACACGTTGCTATGAAGACTATTAAAAATCTGCTTAAATTATGCAAATATTAATAAACTGTGATTGGCTTAACAACAATGTCTTCAGAATAAGAGTAGTCGGGTAAAATCATTCATATGAACACTTTTTACATGGCGACTTTGAATGATTTTTTATTTTTAATTTAATTTTTTTAAACATCATGGAAAAGCGTTTTGCTGGTTTGTCTCCAAAAATTGATAAGGATTTATAAATTTTATAAACATTTATTACCTTGTTGTGCAAATCTGGTTAACAAATTTATTTTTTATGAAAAAATCCTAAATTTTTGCATTTTTTTTGTTATATTAAAAAACGCCTCCAACGATTTTTTCAAATATAAAAACATTACAAAAATGTTAATACACGTCGATTGACACCTAAGTGATGCAAATATTATATTTGGTTCGTGAGATATACTGAATGGCAGAAATGACCTTGAAATCATGATGGCTTTTAATGATTTTTGATTTTTAATTTAATTTTTTTTTGTAATCATGAGAGAAAGTTTTGTTGATTTTTGCACAAAAACTGTTTGGAGTATATAAATTTTATAAACATATATTATTGTGTTACGAAAATCAAGTTTAAAATTTACTGTTTATGAAAACAAACCTAATATTTTGCACTTTTTTCAAAAAAATTAAAAAACGCCTCCATGATTTTTTTAAAAACTTGATAGAATCACATAAATGTTAATACGCGTCGATTGACACTTTAATGATGAAAATCGCATGTTTGGTTCGGGAGATATAACGCATGACAGAAATGACCTTTAAAGGGTCAAAACAACAAACCCCCCCGACCGAAGTGTCTCAAAAACTAATCAGCTCTTAAGATTGCAAAGACGCTTTGATTGACACCTAAACAAAGTCGATAGGACTTTGTTTACGTGAGTTATGCTCGTAGAAAAAACTGTCCACGAACGCACATACGTACGTACGGACGTACGTACATACACACACACACATACATACTTCTTTCTAAAAACACTTAAAATATACTCGTAAGACCTCAAAACGTAAGGAAATGTTGAAAATTTCAATTTCGATTTTCGAGGCGATTACAAGAACTTCCCATATACTGGGAAGTTAAAAATGGAGGATTATCTTTCGAGCGCCACAACATCTTGATTTTTACGTTTAATGCGAAACACGTTTTGAATCTTTTTTAAGATAATTTTGTCATAAGTCGTTTGCGGTATTGGTTGTTTTTAAAAGCCCAGAGGATTGAAGCTGCGACCCCAGAGACTTGAACTTAACGGTGTAAGGAGGCCTATTTTTACGTATTTTCGTGATTTTTAAAGGGTAGGAAATGATTAGATTTTAAACTACATCTCATAATTTTTTCAAGTGATTACCATCAAAATTTGCAAAGTAAGGAGCTGTTTTTCATGGGGGTCCCTCACCCTTGTCTCTCATTGTCGTGCGTGCTGAAGCCCACAATTTGAATTTGAAAGCAATCCAAGCTAATTTTTCATATTATCTATATGTATAATTCCTCTTTGAACCAGGTTTTGAGTGAAAATTTGGAAAATTGAAAATTTGTGACGCGTTCGAAGAAAAATTGAAATTTAATTTAATAATAAAAGCTGTGAATCGAGAATTTTTATCCATATTTCAGGTTCAGTTAGACGCAAATTTAATAAGAACTCAAAAATTCTTTGGTTTTTGAAGATCGGTCAAAAATTCGTTCAGATACAATTAGACAATCCAATACCGACTCTTATTTCTAATCCCGGGATTTCGGGATTTTTCATTGCCTATCCCGGGATCCCGGTATTACCCCGGGATTGAAGACTGCATTATGAAAAAAGCAAGAGGCAAATAAAAACAGTTTTAGTAGAAATCAAATTGACATTTTATTAAATTAGTAATTCCGTAATCAATTGTTAATCGTTTAACATTATTTGTCGCACATTGTTAATCAAATATAAAATTAAATTTTAAAAAATCAACAAACATAATTTTTGATTAGATAAATCGTTGTGATTTGACATCTATAATAAATAATCTACAAAAATTATTTTAGACTTCAATCTACTTCAAATAAAATAAAATAATGCAAATCAATAGCCTAGTAAAAAGATTATTTAGAGCTTCGAAAATGATAAAGGAGAAATAATAATGCGTCCAATGTTTCATCACCGAGCCTGCTCCTCAAATTATTACAAATATATGCAGCCGCAGAAAAGGCACATTTGGGTTCAATTGAAGTAGGAGGAATCGACAATAAATACTTGTAAGTTTGCTCCAAATTATATCCTCGAATGGAACTAGAGGATATCTGATAAGGTTCATCTCTTTTTTTAACTATATTAGATAAATCAGTGTTTTTATTTATTTCAGGTGTCAATATTTTCATACTGTTTTCTATTTCAAACTGAAGCTTTTCTTTGAGTGTTAGCTAAATTTTGCTTGTTCTTGTGCGTTCGATTCCTAAAGTGTCTGCCTCCTTACTACTTTCATAATGGTTCCCTCTGTTGGTTCTTTCAATTGATGAGACTATCTGCCTTAAAATTGCTGCTGGGACTTGGACAAAAATCGTTTATTTCGGGCGATACTGCTGCGTCTAAGTTATCATTATCACGCCAAGGGTTTTGCAGATAACTCAAACCGCCCGATAATTCAGTTCGTCGGCGACTTTCTAAGTGCTCTAACAAATGCGTTTTTAATTTATTAGCGAGCATGGACTTAATAATCCCAAAAATCCCGGGATTGTAGGAAATCGGTCCCGAAACTTTCGGGAGTAAAAAAGAGCCGGGATCCCGAGATCCCGGGATTGTAATCCCTAGATACAATGCATGATAGTCGGAAAAACGTGTTTCGAGAAAAACGTATTTAAAAACAAATTACCAAAAACTGAATATTGACGTGACTTGTGTATTACTATTATATACACAGCAATACCAGGAAAAATACATCTTCTTGTTTGCAACACCTGTCCCAATACATACAAAGTAAGATATATTCATAGAAAGAATATACGCGATTTTAGTAAGATAGGATGTTACAGATAGTCTTGCTTTCATCACTACATAAAAACCAAATTTTGAATAAGAATGTTTCAAAAGACTGTAGAGCAAGAAACTGACAAATTCTGAGTAAAATTTTCTTTATTAATACCAATACCAATTTCGAATCATTTTTACTGTAAAACTGCATCATCATTTTACATTTTGTTCTTATTCCTAATTAAGTCTCGCAAAGTCTTGGCCTTGTTCATCGTCTTCGAATTTATGCCATACCATGCCAACCGATTCTTCTCTACACTAGGCAACACTAATGCAGTAAATTGATTAGAGCATAAAATCAAATTCAAAACCTAAGCTTTTTAAACCTCTACTAACTAGTTTTGAACACAGACAAGTACAACATTTAATGAATTTTTTTTTCTGGTGATTGTTTAGTACTAGTACCACTAAAAATAATTTTTTTGTTCAATCAATGGGCCAACCATTTTTTGCAGTCGCAAATCATTTTATTAATTGCGCATTTGAATTTTTAAAAAGCTTTCAATATCTGCTACCGCAAAATATAACTTATCGCATGATAAAAATCAACTAATGTGACATATTTCAGTTACAGAATTCTTTGCATCGTGTCGATTGTGGAGAAGCAGCAACAAGGTGTTAATTATAAAGTTCAGTTCTTATTGGATCCGCGTGTTGATAATTTCATCAAATATACATATGAACGAGCAACATACTATATAATAGCGACTGTTTTCATGATTTTCAAAGATTGAAATGAAGGTATTCAACCGAAATCATTCTTAAATCGAACAAATACATAGTTTTGAATAAAACAAGTCCTACAAAAGTTGATCGAACAATGGAACAAGGAAGATTGGTTTTAGTTTGCCGGATCGTAAAAAGGGGTGCAGAAACTCAAATCGATAAAGTAATTGTTAGTTAACAATATTATGTAACGCCAACAAGACACTGAAGCAAGTGGATGATTTTTGATGTATTTTGTGGGTTGCTTATTAAATTAATTTAATATGTTAAATAATAAATTGTAAATAATTCACTCATATAACTCTCAGTTGCTGCAACACCTCTTGTTCAGCAGTTAAATGGAGGTCTACTGAAAGTTGGTTAAAGTCAGCTATGGTGTATAAAGTATTATTCCGCCTCTGGATAACATTTCAGATTGAAAAATTGTTGATCTCAGTATACTTCCTTATAGTATGAAGATAATACAGAAAAATGCCAAACAGAGGTAAAGTGTTAAAAACGTGTGACTTTCTATATGTCAGCTTGCCTGATGATTGATTAATCGGCCAATCTGACCTCAAACTCTCGATTTATTGCATTTTATTCCTGTCCAAATTTTAAACGCATACCACATTTGCAATTGCTGAAGGGATATTATCATTATTTGTTTATTTTTTAAATAAAGTATCCAAACTCTTCAGCTATCTGATCACCAATCTCCCGTTCACATCGCGATTGATGTTCGACATGCAGAAGGTTTCCGTTGCGTTATCTTGCACATCCACCACATCACCATAGACAAACATACGATTTGCATTGTAAAGGTGTCAATCAACGCGTATTAATATTTGTGTGAATCTATCAAATTTTCAAAAAAATCGTTGGAGTCGTTTTTTAATTTAAGAAAAAAACTGCAAAAAATCAGGTTTTTTCCATAAACAATAAATTTTTAACCTGATTTTTGGAACACATAAACGAATTTTTATAAAATTTATATACTCCAAACAGTACTAGTAAAAACACCATTAAGACATTTTCTTATGATTACGAAAAAAATTAAATTAAAAATTAAAAATCATTAACAGTCATCATGATCTTCTGTCATTCACTATATCTCACGCACCAGATATAATATTTGCATCATTAAGGTGTCAATCGACGCGTTTTAACATATTTGGGATTTTTTTAACATTATAAAAATTCGTTTCAGCCGTTTTTTTAATTTAATAGAAGAAAATGCGAAAAATAAAGGGTTTTTCATAAAAAATATTTTTTTAACCTGATTTGCACAACAGATTTTTAAATGTTCATAAAATTTAAATATCAGTTTTTGAAGAGAAACCAGCAAAACTTTTTTTCATGATAATGAAAAAAAAACTAAATTAAAAACAAGCCGCGAAGTGCGACCCTTGAGGTGCACACGGTCAACTTCCCAGTAATATCTAGATAAACATTAAAAATATTAAACACAATAATAATTTTGAAAATACTACTACTTTAAATAATAATAATGAAAGATATTCATAGCAGTAACAGGAATGAGTTAATATTAATCATATCATCTACAGGAGCGCTCATTGATTACGTAAGACTTTTGTTGGATGGTCAATCAACCTTTTCTATGTTATTTGTAATTTTCACATCGATGATTGAAGGACAAAAGAGCGCTATCAAAAATGAATGCAGTTTTTGTTATTACTCTCATTGAAGAGATTTTGTCGCGTGATGATCATTTTGAATAGTTGTGTTCAAAATTACCATGAGTTCAGCATAATCGCTGAATTTCTATTTTTTCACGATTTTACATTAATGAAACTAAAATTTACTTTATATTTTCCATTGGTCTTGAAAAATTCTGAATAAGCAGTCAAAAATAGGTTCAATTGCATGTAAAAAGTAAAATTACAAATGAAGATGTAGGAAGCAATTGAAATCGTACGAACACTAAAGAATGAATCTACTAAAAACTGCAATTTTTTATTTGATGAAAGCTTTTTAAAGCATATGATCTTGCAAAGTATTGACTACAAAATATCTTAGCATTCAAAGCGTTGATTACCACAAATGCAAATTTGATTGAAATTTTGATGGTTTTCAAAATTGAAGTCGCTTTTTTCATTAAAAGACTGCAAAAACTATTAAAAATCTGCTCAAATTATCGAAACATTTTAAAACTTTGATTGACTTTACAACAAAGTCTTTAGAATAACAGATATAAGGTAATATCAATCGGAAGAACCCTTTTCATATGGTAACTTTGTATGATTTTTTATTTTTAATTGAATTTTTTTCAGAACCATGAAAAAGTTTTGCTGCTTTCTCTTCAAAAACTGATAAGGATCGATTCACACAAATGTTAATACGCGTCGATTGACACCTTAACCATGCAAATCGTATGTTTGGTTCGCGAGATATGTATAACGCACGACAGAAATGACCTTGAAAATCATGATGCCCGTTAATAATTTTTTATTTTTTATTTAATTTTTTACGTATTCATGAGAAAAAGTTTTGATGTTGTTTTTACAAGCATTGATTGAAATCTATAAATTTTATAAAAATTGAATACTGTCTTTCGTAAATCAGGTTAAAAATTTATTGTTTATAAAAAAACCCTAATTTTTTGAATTTTTTTTTTGAATTTAAAAGACGGCTCCAACGGTTTTTTTGAAAATTTGATAGATTCACACAAATGCTAATACGCGTCGATTGACACCTTAACCATGCAAATCTTATGTTTGGTTCGCGAGATATAACGCATGACAGAAATGACCTTCAAAGGGTCAAAACAACAAACCCCCCGACCGAAGTATCCCAAAAACTAATCAGCTCTTAAGATTGCAAAGACGTTTCGATTGACACCTCAACGAAGTCGATACGACTTTGTTTACGTGAGTTATGCTCGTAGAAAAAAGTGTCCACGAACGTACGTACGTACACACACACACATCTCCCTTTATAAAAACACTTTATATATACTCTATAAACCTCAAAACGTAAAGATATGTTGAAAATTTCAATTTCCATTTTCGTGGCGATTACAAGAACTTCCCATATACTGGGAAGTTAATAAAAAATCATTCAAAGTTACCATATAAAAAGGATTTTCGGAATGAAATTATTTTATATCTGTTATTCTAAATAAATTGTTGTAAATTCAATCAAAGTTTTTAAATATTTGCATAACTTCAGCAGATTTTCAATTTTTTAATTAAAAAAACTGCTTCAATTTTGAAAACCACCAAAATTTCAATCAAATTTGCATTTGTGGTAATCAGCGCGTTGAATGGTAAAATCTTTTTTAGTCAATAATTTGCAAAATCATATGCTTGAAAAATCTTTCATCGAATAAAAAATTGTAGTTTTTAGTAGATTAATTCTTTAGTAATCGTAAGATTTCAATAACCATCATCATTTGTAATGCATTTTACTTTTTGCATGCCATTGAACCTATTTTTGACTGCATATACAAAAATTTTCAAGACCAAAAAGGCCCCTACCGAATGATCCGCGTGAATATTCAATCTGTCCTCATCGACCAAAAACTTTACGTAATCAGTGAACCCTTCCGTAGACGATATGATTCATATTAACTCATTCCTGTTACTTCTATGAATACCTCTCATTATTATTATTTAAAGTAGTGTTATTTTCAAAATCATTATTGTGTTTAATGTTTTATGTAGATATTACTGGGAAGTTGACTGTGTGGACCTCAAAGGTCGCACCTCGCGGCTTGTTTATTTTTAATTTAGTTTTGCCGTAATCTTGAAAAAATCTATTGATTTTTTACAAAAACAGAGAAGAGAGATTATAAATTTTATAAACATTGATTACAGTGTTGTTCAAATCACTGAAAAAAAATTGTTTGGAAAAATATCCTGATTTTTTGCACTATTTTTATTCAATTAAAAAACGGCTCCAAGCATTTTTTTCAAAATTTAATAGAATCATGAAATTGTTAAAACGTTTGATACCTTAACAGTGCAAATACAATATTTGGTTCGCGTACATACAGACACACACACATATAGACTTCTTTCCAAAACGCGTTTAAATATACTCTAAATACCTCAAAACGTAAAGATTGCTGAAAATTTCAATTTGAGTTTTCAATGCGGTTACAAGAATTTCTCATAAACTGTGAAGCTAAAAAGGATTCAAATCAATTTTTTTCGCAATATTTGCAAGTAATGAATCACATAATCAATGCAACTGATAAAAATTAAAAATATATTAATTTTGTGGATGGAGCACGATACTTGATTCAATTGCGCAAAGATGTGTGTTTTAAACGCAAAGAATGTACGAACCAGTCACGAATTATTTACTCCATAATATGTATCGTAAGTTCACTACCTTTCAAAAATTGCTAATTATTTTTTTTATTGATAAATACTAAGGCTCGTATATATTTAATTAGAGTCGAATATTTCAAAATAATAAAATAAAGCTTTATTTATTATCTATCGGATCTTGGGTACGTGAAAACAAATACATACTATGTATTTGGTGACACATGAAAATCCTCAACGTTTTTATACTATTCTGACTTTGTATCAAATGTAAGTCGTTTGGAAAAATCTCGGTATTATATGCAAAGTCAGCATCCAATCGAAAAAACCGACGCAATTTTGGTTGAACAAGCTTTCTTGTATGGATTTATGTGAGAAATGGTTTTTGTTCATGCGAAATAATATAGAATACAAAAAGGGTGACGTGAGTGGAATTTCCCCTAAGGCCTACCATCTAGCTGTGGCAGAAGAATCGCCTAGGTACACTTCGCAGCATATTTCTTAGTCATGAACGTTCACAAAAATTGGGGAAATTCTGCATGCAATTTACTATTCCCTAAGAAGGGGCTGACAAAACGATAAATTAAAGGACTTTGCGTAACCGTACCAAAGCCCAGCATATGTTGGCAATGAAGTGAAATATTCAACAATTCTGTCCAACCGCCGGAGTCGACAGGCTAGCACGAAGCCTAAAACGCTAATTCACCTGACCATAATGCAAGCCACAACATTTTGCTGCTGGACAACCCTTTTAATCTGCTATGCATAGTGAATTAATCTGCGCCGTAATTGCCAAAACCAAAATGGAATATTTAATTAGTGACTGGGCGACTCTCGAATACGTTTAACTAAAAGTTCGGCTCTGTCTGTGGAGATGTGTTCCTCGGTCCTTGAATGTACTTTCGCAACGAGAGATGTATGAAACATTGATATTAATCCACTTAGGATTACAGCTACTTCTGCATAATTATTTAAAAAGCCTCGGAATATCATAGAGAGTTGAGATTTATAATAATTTCAGGTGTACATACTTTTGTTTAATTCAAACGTGTTTAATACGCTTTTGATTGAATTTGAAATTATATTCCTTTCAATAACTTGAAATAAAACGGAAGTAAACACAGTTTTCTTCATTAGCCAGGACAACTTCTCATGTTGAGGCACTCTCCATTTTGTATCTTTATCAATAGTATAGGTCCATTACATAACGCAATAAATACATTCCAACTAATTTTTCGGTATTTGAGAACAATTGTGTAGGTGAAAATATCGCGTTTTGTTTCGGACCTTGCTCTGTTTGAGTATGAAATAATCAATCATTGATGTTGGATGGACTTTTAAATTTATTATCACAGTTTATAATAAATTGCTGTCTGTTAAGTTGATCTTCATACATATGAAAGGTTCATAAAAAAAATATATGAAAACATTTTAATTTTCTCGAGCTCTCCAACATCAGAAAGTACTGCAAAAAGTAATTTAATTTTCTTCAACCATCCAGTTTGTTACTATGTTAGGTTTGCATTTTCTTTATAGCGTTTTAAAGGTGTCAAACACCATTGTCGCTATTATGTTATCTATTGTTGGATGTAAAAGGCTGAAAAGAGAATATCCATAGCATCTGTCATCAATAAAACTTGAGAAAAAGTTTTCTTCGCCGTGGGATTATCCTGTGCCTACTTAACATTCAATGTACACCGTCACGGAACAGTTTGCTGTGAACGAGATTTCACGTAAACCATCCCCTGAAAATCGCTCTTAAACTTTACTTTCATTATAAATCACTAGGATCACTTTTCGGAGATGGGCTGCCAGCAGGAAGTTTATTTGTGGTTATTGTGACTACGCGAAAGCATATAGATAAATGATTTCTTTATGAATGCAGCCGCCATTTAGCTTCAATTCACAACTTTAACTATTTATTAATTGTCTTATGTAAAAATAAGATACCAACTACATCCTTTGGCTCATATGTAATTCTTTAGGTCTGGAAACCCTATAGTTCCATCTGTTGTCATCATATAGCACCGCTTTAAGGCAAGTGTGCACGAATTAATGCTTATGGCATTATTATCGTTGATATATCTTTTTGGAATTTCGATCTAAACGGAATTTTAAATTGAACATTAGATCCGAATCGTAAGGAAAGCGTTGATTGGATTCACCAAAGGACTACGGATAAGGATAGCTTCTCATGTGTTTCGCCGATTAAGGTGCTCGGCAACAAGATGAGGTCATTCCAAACTTATAAACTTAGACGACGTGACGAAACTTTGTAAGCATTTGGTGAAGGACTTTGTAAGGTTCCCCCGAAGAAAGTTTTCCTTTCAATCGAATTGTTCGTTTAAGGAAATTTTTACGATGGAACACGATGCTCCTGAGTTGCGGATACCATTGTTATTCTGTTTCCTTCTATTTGGGAATGAAATAAATTGGAAAATTATACAAGACGTGGAAATCTCTGCGCGAAGTAAATAAAACGACTGTCGCTTGGGACGCATATGGGGTTTTGGTGATTTCAGTTTCCATTGCATTTCCATATTGAAATCACACTGGGAGCAGAAATGATTTCCTGGAATATTGTTCTTATTGAAGTATCTTACAATGTATTTACCACAATACAATATGCAAGCAGCTATGCGTTGGATTGGAGTTTGCGGGTGGTGAACATCATTTTCGGAAATATTTGTTTCCTGCTGTTTTTAGAAACGTTTTTGAAGCACTCGCGCAAACTAAGCAGTGATGTTTTTGCAAATTTATGTCAGTATTCCAATATGATGGGTTGTTAAGGATGTTCACAGATGCCACTAGGTGTGTTTCGAAATGGAAACAATAAAAATTGTGCGATTTTAGTGTTAAGTTTATTCAAATTCAGAATTGGATGTTGAATATTTGCATGCGGTTGTGTTTCTCGAATTTCATCTTTGGTAATAATATTGAGAATCCTGTGTAGGCTGTGGTCTCGTTTTCATTTATTAGAGTTTTATCGATTGAACTTCTTGTTGATTATCATGCGTACTTTAAACCTCTTTACATTACACAGTACGCCCGAAGCCTGACCAAACAATGATTATGTCATACTGCAAAATCTCAGATTTAATTCAATATATGAATATATAAACAACTACCAGAAATGAATAAGTAGCAATGATTTTTTAAAAAAATGAAACAAGCACTGTTAAAAGATACATTGAGTCGAAAGCAAATAAAAGTAAAGGATGCAAAAAATTTCTTCTCAAGTTTCATTTCTAGAAGGTGGGGAGCGTCCCAGCTGAGGTGAGTTCTGGAGGACCTAGTCGCGCATATTATGCGGTACCGCACATATTAGACCGTTAGCGTCCAGGCAGTGATATAAATAACTGGCGATTCTAACTGACTTTGGTCATTCAACGAAAGTATATGGCCACTTGAGGCAATAGTTTGTTCCCGTGATCTTTTTTGTTTTTATTTAGTTGTTTTTCGGAATAATGTTCTGTACTTTTTTAATGATTTTGTGTAGTTGAGCATTTTATGACGATCGAAACTCATGTCACGGCGACAATTCGAATTCTGAGGTTTATCTGCTGAGAATATTATTTCAAAATGGAAATATGCAATGTCATATCGAGAACGCGTCCCAAAAGACTATAGCAAAGACACCACCACCTAAAATTTACTTAAAAACCATATTTACTTGTTTTTGGTGCTTGTTAGATTATAATATCGCCTTATAATTTAGTTATATAATTTATTAATCATATAATATAATCATAATGAGCCACTTGATACAAAGTGTGAAAGTGCTCCATGCATCCTCCATGTGCTAGTCGTCACATATTATATGTAAGACGAAGCCGTTTTTTGATGTATTTTAAAATGTTTGTAATTGCCAGTTGAGTCAATACTTTACAGGTATAACATCGTTTTTGAGCTATTCATATCTATTGAATCCTTGCTTTTAACTTATTTTATCGTAGCTTTCAAGCAAGTCATTAATGTTTTGAATTTGAAATTATAAATTTTAATTAATTTATCTGAATACGTTACCAAATTAGGCTTTAGGTCTTAGCCTGTGTTCATGGCACATTCGCTGATAAATAAATCACAGAATTTTAATAAGGCCTATTGAATTTTTTCTATTTCTTTCTTAATGATTTTTTATTTTGAAAATACTCTTTGTTTTGTTTAGGTTTGTGGCGGCACATATTTTAGTTTTTTGATATTCTATTTTTTAAAAATAATATTAAAAGTTTGATAGGCGATTGAAGTATACTCATTTATCATTATTTGGTAAAATCTGTCATTATTCAAAGAAAAAAGCTCAAGAAATATTGTGGAAGAAATGAAACACATTTTTGATGGCATTATTTTAGATGTTAGTTTATAGGCCTTATTAGATATCAGGGATTTAATATGACCACTTGCCAAGGATCGGAAAAAATTGATTTTTACGATGTCTGATTATATGTAAAACATATAAAATCTCACGGAATATAAAGGAAGCATTCACTGAAATCTTATGAATCGTACCTTAAATAAATTTAAAAATTTGACAAATGATCCTTATGTATTTAATGGACACTCCTTTAATCATTATACATATTCATTGTTTATTGTTACTATTAAAAAAAATTTGTGTGTAAAAAACCATGTATAAAAAGTGTAAAAAACTATGATTTTTTTAGAACTCTAAACATCATCGCTATTCATAACGATGATTGTCAGAAGTACAAATCAGAAAAAAAAATTTTTCTTAGAAGAATGATATTTTTTTGCGTTTCTTTAAATCAAAAAACTGGACGGGAAATTCGATCGAATCATAGATATGATAATACGTATCTATCGATACCAGCGCAACGTCATCAGAGTAAGTAAAATTTGCAAATATTATTATTATCATAAATAAATCATAATTATATGTTTATTTTTATTTATATGGATATATTTAGCAATTATGTGAAACTATGATTTTGTATTTCATAAGAAAACTTCAAAACATCTGACCTTTCAAAACGTTGATTACCACAATTGTGAATTTGACTAAAAAACAAGCCGCGAAGTGCGACCCTTGAGGTCCACACGGTCAACTTCCCAGTAATATCTAGATAAACATTAAAAATATTAAACGCAATAATAATTTTGAAAATAATAGCTACTTTAAATAATAATAATGAAAGGTATTCAAAGCAGTAACAGGAATGAGTTAATATTAATCATATCATCTACGGGAGCATCCACTGATTACATAAAGCTTTTGGTGGATGGGTGATGATGATTGATTACCACAAATGCAAATATTGATGGTTTTCAAAATTTAAGCCGCTTTTTTTAATTAAAAGACTGCAAAAACTATTAAAAATCTGCCCAAATTATCCACACATTTTAAAACTTGATTGACTTTACAACAAAGTCGCTAGAATAAAAGATATAAGGTAATATCAATCGGAAGAACCCCTTTCATATGGTAACTTTGAATGATTTTTTATTTTTAATTGAATTTTTTCCAGAATCATGAAAAAATTGTAATGGTTTCTCACCAAAAACTGATAGGAATGTATAAATTTTATAAACATTTATTACTGTCTTGTGCAAATCAGGCTAAAAAAATATTTTTTATGAAAAAAAACCCTAAGTTTTCTCATTTTTTCCTATTAAATTAAAAAAACCGCCGAAACGGATCTTGATAATGTAAAAATAATCAAAGATATTTTAAAACACGTCGATTGACACCTTAATGATGCAAATATTATATCTTGTTCGTGAGATATAGCGCATGACAGAAATGACCTTGAAGATCATGATGCCTGTTAATGGTTTTTTATTTTTTATTTAATTTTTTACGTAGTCATGAGAAAAAGTTTTAATGGTGTTTTTAGAAACATTGCTTGGAGTGTATAAATTTTATAAACATCGATTACAAAATTTAGCGAATCAGGTTAAAAATTTATTGTTTAGGAAAAAAAACCTAATTTTTTGCACTTTTTTTCTTTAAATTAAAAAACGGCTGTAAAATTTTTTTTCACAATTCGATAGATGTATAAAAATGTCAATACGCGTCGATAGACACCTTAACGATGCAAATCGTATGTTTGGTTCGCGAGATATAGCGCATGACAGAAATGACCTTGAAGATCATGGTGCCTGTTAATGATTTTTTATTGTTTATTTAATTTTTTACGTTATCATGAGAAAAAGTTTTTAAATTGTTTTTACAAACATTGCTTGAAATATATAAATTTTATAAAAATTGAATACCATCTTCCGTAAATCAGGTTAAAAATTTATTGTTTATAAAAAAAACCTAATTTTTTGCACTTTTTTTTCTTAAATTAAAAAACGGCACCAACGATTTTTTTCAAAATTTGATAGGTTCCCAAAAAAGTTAATACGCGTCGATTGACACCTTAATCATGCAAATCGTATGTTTGGTTCGCGAGATATAACGCCTGACAGAAATGACCTTCAAAGATGCGAAACAGCAAACCCCCCCGACCGAAGTATCCTTAAAAACTAATCAGCTCTTAAAGTTGCAAACACGCTTCGATTGACACCTCAACGAAGTCGATACAACTTTGTTTACGTGAGTTATGCTCGTAGAAAAAAGTGTCCACGAACGTACGTACGTACGTACGTACACACACACACACACACACACATACATCTCCCTTTCTAAAAACACTTTATATATACTCTATAGACCTCAAAACGTAAAGAAATGTTGAAAATTTCAATTTCGATTTTCGAGGCGATTACAAGAACTTCCCATATACTGGGAAGTTAATAAATCTGTTTTTGCCTTAAGGGGGAGCCTGCTTTAGACGCTTCAAAAAATCGATATTTTCGAAAAAAATTTGGGAAGGAAAGAATTGTTCGATTAAAACGAAACTTTCAGCGTTTATTATTACATATTTAACGAGTCTTCTCAATTTTTTTTTATCAAGATACATGTAATATTATTTTTCGTGCAAGCATTTCGCCAAGGCGCCTCGAGTATGTATTTCTCATGTGGCGGGAAAGATCCTGGTCGCAATTTCCATCAGAAACAAACGAACCCAAAAAAAATATTTTTCGATAGTATAGTTTCTAGTTTAACCAAGAAAATTCCAGAAAAAGTGAAAAATTCAACAATTTTTCGCAAATTGAAAAAAAATCATTTTTTTGGGAAAAAAATTCACTTTAGATTGTTTAAAAAGTATGTTAATCTTAACTTTCTTAAGGTTTTTTAGGTTCAACTAGAAGAAAATGTAATCCCAAATACAATGCACTTTGTCTCGTTACGATAGGACGTTTATTCTTTTCTCTATCTTTCCCGCTAATTAGGAACAATCGTAAAAATGAAAAGCCGAGAAATCGCGCGTCAAAGTTTTCGTATATAAAAAATCGTAATTTTTTCGAACTTACCGCATTAATATGCTAATCAGCGATTCCTGGTCCATAGAGTTGCCCTTCTGATAAAGACATTCTACGAACAGTTAAAAGGGTCTCGAAGGACCGTTAGTCCCTATGCATTATAATACGTACAATAGATCGAGGGGCGCAGCGCGCGCGCTCCGAGCGATCCGGCCACTCGTATACCTGTTCGTCGCTTGCTCACTATTTCTTCTGTAACTCCGAAAATATTTCGAAATTGCTTCTGAAATTTTTTCAGACACATTCTTGGATAGTGTAGAATGACATTTATGCAACAACAAAAAACATCGATTTTTTGAAGCGTCTAAAGCAGGCTCCCCCCTATAGCCCGGAAAAAGTGACCTTTTTTCAAACAGCAATATAAACAAAACTTCAAGGGATATCGTTTTGAAATTTCGTATGCTTATTTATTGAAGTCTGAACATTATATTTATATATATAAAAAAATTATGAAAAGAATCGACAATCACCTAAACTTCACGCACTTTCAACACTACCAAAAAACTAAAACTGTTCAGCGCGTTTTAAAATGAATCCCTCTGTGGAGAATTCGATTAGCTTTCCACAATACTAATTATCTTAAAATTTGTTTGATTTTTTCACTTTTCAACTTGTACTTGCTCTTCAATCGTTCTTAGTACACAGTTCAATTCAGAACAGAAAATTCTGCATGTCTCCACATTTGGTAAATAATTTGCTGCTGGAAATTTGACAATGAAGACTAGTGGAGATTATTCACCAAACACTTATCTTTTCGCAAATGCCGACTGCTGCTGATGTTGGAAACAACTTCAATGACAGTATTAATGACAGCTATTGCCAAACGTCAACTTTCTGCATCAAAAGAAATGTCGAAACAATTAAAATTCAAGTCTGAAAAGTGTGGAGAGTACTTGGTGCTGCGGTGCTGCCATCTACCGAGTTCATTGATCCTGAGCAGAAAACTGTGTACTGCTTCTGCAGAACTGAGTCTGAAATTCTCTGCGGAATTTCTGCAACTGCAGAATTTTCATACAAATTTCTGCGCAGAACCGAACTGTGTACTAGGCTTTACACTTGGAAATGACAGCCAAAATTGAGCAGTCCGAACAATTAGAAGTGAAAAAATATTTCTAACATTTTACATATTCCTTTCAACTATCAAAAATTTTGCAAGCCACTGTTTAGCATAGCACGATTCATATGAACGCCGTGCATTGCCCGTGGAATACGCTTTCTGTCTCTTTTTAACCCACTTGTTATGATTTATGTGAAAATCCCTCTCGCTTGTGTGACGGTTTTCTAACGTTTGCATGGGATGTATGGGAGATTCGCGTGCACTTGCGTTGGGTGCACGAAAATGATGGGCGTACAATAGCAAGTATAAATGTTCAGTTTTATTATTGGGTGGGTGATATTACAATGAGGATTTTTTCTTTCTAAAAGTTAGTGCAATTTCTTTTTTTGAAATTGTTCTATTAATGTAATATTTTATTTGGATTTGAATGTTAGGGAGTGCAGTGCACAAGTGCACGGTAGAAGAAGCCGCCAATGCCCTTTACATAAAAAAGGGATCACATGAAAATTGTTGCAAATCTAGTCAAATCATATTTTGATTAACACGACAACAATGCCATTAGAATAAGGAAGATCAGGTAATACTATTCGTATCAACCCTTCATTAATAGTGAGTATTCATGTTGTTTTTTAATAATTTTCTTTTGTACTCATGAAAACTGTTTTACTGGGTTTTGACAAGAATTGTTAAGAGTATCTGAATTTTGCAAGCATTAATAGCTAGTGATGAAATCAAAATGAAAAATTTAATTTTTGAAAAAAGTCTCAATTTTTGCCTATTTTCATTTAAATTAAAAAACGGCTCCACTGAAAAATTTTGAAATTTGATTGCATCATACAAACGCTCATACGTTTCAATTGGTATTTTAATGCCACGAATCCAATGTTTAGTTTGTGAGATAGAGTAGATGACAGAAATTATCTTCGAGGGGTTAAAACAAAAAAAAACGAACTAAGTTTACCAAAATCTGTCATTGCAAATACTCGGCGATTCACAGCTCAATGGAGTCGATATACCTTATTTTGCGTGGTAGAAAAAAATGGCTACAAAGCTATTTATGTACGTACGTACATAGACACAAACATAAGACGTCTTTCCAAAAACACTTCAAATATACTCTAAAGACCTCAAAACGTAAAGATATGTTGAAAATTTCCATCTGAATTATTGTGTCTCGAAGGGGGACACGTCACAGGAAAAAGCATTTTTATCTGGTCATAAAATGCTTTTTTTGTGACTTGTTTCCCTTCGAGACACAATAACTCCCATGGTAAAGTGATTGAAATAAGCAATACCGCGAAAGTTTGGTGATAAAACTGTCCAAAAGTCATTTGCGAACAAATTTCGCGGTAATAGGGAAAACAAAGAAGTTATAGCGCGTGAAAACTCATCCCATCTTTGCAACGTCGTTTTTGACAGGTAACTCTTTTAATACTACCAGTACGTGAAAATGATGTATCACAACTTACTGCAAATTGAATTTTACACAAGTTTGCCATATTAAACTTTTTCGTGGGGGCGGTGTTTTCCGAGATATGTGGGGTCCCACTTTTTCTTTGTTCTCAAAATGGGGTCAAGGGGATTGGAGTTGCGACTTCAGAAATTTCAATTTAAGCTCATAAAGAGGCATACTACTCATTGCAATTAAAAATGTTTTGCCCACCAAAATACTCTGCGAGTTTCGCAACGGGGGTTCGCCATGGAAAGCCGATTTTTTGGCCGGAAAACGCGTTTTTCACGCGACTTTTTCCCCTTTGGGATGGAATAACTGCCGCTTACGTTCAGTGATTGGAACCATCAACACCGCAAACGATTTTTGACAAAATTGTCTTAGAAAAGCATCCAAAGCGTTTTGCTTTAAACGTGAAATTAAAAAAGTTGTGGCGCCCGAAAGTTGTTCCCTCCTTTTTGGGTGTGGTTTTTGACTTGTTTAACCTTGTTTCTATTTGTTAAGGCATTTTGTGATTTAACTATCAAGCCAATGCTCAGCAACTGATCACTAAATCCCCGGACGATGATGCATTTCACTAAAAACGACCTCGTTTATTGGAAAGCCATCTAAAAAGCAATGGATGATCGGCCATTTATTTAAAGTTTGCTTTAATTTTTTTGTTCACGATATAGAAAATTATTGAAACAATAAGAATTTAGCATTTAAAGCTCTACTAATCTTAGATAATGCACCCTTGTACTCAACTGATTTGAACTATCCCAAAGGTAGAAATTAAATTTTTAGCATGCAACATTACTTCACTAATACAACCTCATATAAATGGCACAAGACTTTAATATTGTAACTTTCATATAAAACTAAAGAAAAATTTATTGTAAAAAGTTGTTTGAGTTACATATCAAAGTTTACAAGCAAACAAAAACATGTGCAGTAACGGGTTGATATCAACTTTTTATCTACAGAGCGTACACCAATAGTAGTAGGACGCGAATTAGTTTGGATTATTGAAGAGATACCTTTCAAGGTATAATGCTGAAAAAAATATCCGAACATTTTGAAGCCTGCATCTAAAATGACTGCCGTCAATAAAATGTGAACGTTTATTTGAAATAGTCATTTTGGAAACGATAATTGAGGAAACGTTCCCGGACATGACGGAAAACAACAAAAGACTTTTTAGTCGGAAGCTTTTTCATCAGATATCATGTTTTTCAAATTTTAAGGAGGAATATTAATATTTAATATTTTCTTTACCAAAACTGTCTATCATCCTGAATCCGCCATATTGAATTTTTATCTTCCCAGTGTATGGGATGTTCTGGTAATCGCTTCGAAAATTCAAATTGAAACTTTCAAAATTTCTTTACGCTTTAAGATCAATTAAGTATATTTAAAATGTTTTTGAAAATATTTTTTAAAAAAAATATTTATGTAGATATTACTGGAAAGTTTTCCTTGTGAACTTGAAGGGTCGCATCTTGCGGCATGTTAAAATTTAACTTCAGATACATGATCAGCAGCCATTGTGTCTCTTAAAATTACGGCTGTTTTTTGTTGTTGTAGAATCGATCGAAATTTTTGTTCTACGGAAGGATTATAAACATTTTTACTAGAAAATAAATTAATTACTACCCCCATATGCATCTAGTTTAAACACAATCTTAGTGAAGTTTGAAGATACATTTCATTGTTATAGCTTCTGAGAATCTTCACAATAAAACTAAACTTTGAATTTGGGATCTCGGTATAATGTTTGGCCAACTGCATGTTACCTTTTATTAAATTTTACAACGTTATTAGTCAGTGATCGATCCCAAAAATTGGTTCGACATTGCAACACGTGCAACAATATCGTGTATGACAACGTGTCGAGTTGGTTGTGTTCATTAAGGGGCGGAGGCGTAACACCCACGTGCTATCACGAGCAAAACAAATTAAATACACCTGCCACTGCATGATGGATATGTTCACATTCCCACGAACAACACAACCAGAAGCGCCATCAAACATAGTTTGGATTCTGTTCGAATGTAACGTGAATAGAATGCAGGCGTATTTCAATAAGACATTCAGGGATCGATGATTTTATTATACAATCGGATATGCCACCTCTAGAATCGAATGCTGTAAGATTTGCTTGTGCAATTTGAAGAATATCTTCTTATTGCTTTTTGTACTTACAAATTTAACAACTTCATATTGCGTTAGCCTTATGACACTTAAAAAAATAAACATGACTCTGATTTATGTTTTATGGTTCTTGGTATTTTCTAAGCAGAATCTTAATGAGTATCGTCAAATACATCGATAAATTTTCAAGTAAAATAATATAGTTAATTTTGCTTAAACTAACTTGCAGTTAATAAGTTGCCAAAAATTTTGGACGAATTTATGAAACTAACAAAGAGGAGCCACGATTTCGTCCTCTCAGATCTGTACGAAATTTGGTATATCAGTAGAAAACGTTAAGGATTTTCAATCCCTAAAATATTAGACCCCAATCCTCTCCCTATTTTGAAAAAACCCCATGAAAGTTTGAAGCGTCGCACATAGGGGTATTTGTATTAAAAACCTGGCCAAAAGTCCAAATGTAAAATATTTCCCGACGTTAAAGAAAACACTTTTGCTTTTAAGTTAAGTACCCATGACGTCAGGACATCTTTTAAACATTCGATGAATGATCTCCTTGCACGATCATTCGGAATACAGTTGTTGTGTGCAACACACGTATTTATTCACAGTGCTTCATTTATGTAGTGTTTTTTCGATTATTTCCTAAGTGATTTGTGGGTTGAAAACCATTCATATTTGTGATGGATTCAGAATTCTCAGGTATGTATTATGTATAGATAACACTTTTATACATTTGGACCTATTGCTTTTTTTTTTAATTGATATTTAAAAAATACACGAATAATAGTTGCAAATTTAGGTAATTTTTTTAATTTTTAAGGTTTTAGTTATAGTGTCAAGGCATGTCAAGTAAAAAAGGATTACAGTTATTAACAGTTTATTATGTATACAACCTAAATCAAAAGAAATATCTTCCACATATTCACCCTTTTTTTCCTTTTTATATGGAAAATGTTCGAAATAACTTATTTTCAGAACAATAAAAACAAAAAAATGTGGTCTAAGTGCGACCCTTGAGGCCAACACGACTAACTTCCCAGTGGGGTAAATAAAAAGCTATAATTTGCTTTTATTAATAATTACTATTATTAAACATTATTATTCTAAATTAATATAATTACTTTTATTATTTTTATCAATTTTTTATCTAACCATAAAAGCTTTGGTAGAGGAAGACGTCTTCACCACCTGGTAATCCTCTACCAAAGCCTCGGCAACCTCGTCCTCTTCGTCCTCGTCATCCTTCTTGTCCTCCACTTCGTCCTCAACTTCGTTCTCCATCTCGGCCTCGGAATCCACAACTATTATTGAGGGTATTTATTTATTATTTACAATAATCATTCGTTATTAAGAATATTTGACCGTTACTGAATAATTATAATTGACTTTATATATACAATATCAGATTATAACTAATATTATTTGATTGTTATTAACAATATTAAATTATTTATAACAATATCGAATTATTAACTGCATTAGCGTCTCTACTCCCATTCACCCAAACCTGATAATATAAGTTTGGAATTTTATAAATTAATCTTTATTTTTAAATAACATTTTTTACAAATTTGATCACAATTTTGCTAAAACGCACAGTAATAACAACATTAATATGAAGGTATTTGGTATCTGCACGAATTAATAGTGCGTATCAACAGTTTAAAAATAAGCAATTTTTAGTCGTTTTTTCAGTTTTTTCATCCTAAATAAAAAACGGCTTAACCGATTTTGCTGAAAAGTCATTCAGTTCTAAGTTACGTAATTACGCGTCGTTTAAAACTGATCCCACGTCAATACAATCTTTGGTTCTTGAGATAATCGAGACGAAAAATTATTCCGAACGCACATACGTACATACGTACATACGCACATCCGCACATACGCATATCCGCACATACGTACATACACACTCACAGACATCTCTCTAAAAACGATGGATTTGGATTCTAGAGACCTTAAAACGTGGAGATATGTCAAAATTTGGGATTCGCAAAATCGACCCCATTACAATAACTTCCCATAGGGAACTGGGAAGTTAAAAATAATTTTGGCCAGTTTTTTCATACAAATACCCCTATGTGCGTCGCTTTTACATTAGTAAGTTTTTACACCAGGCAGAATTTTTGCAGTGTAGAAAGCAGCGCGTCTGGTCCGCGATCATAAGTTCATGTGTTCCCTATTTGTTTTTTATTTTTTGAAAAAAATATGAATGTATTATGTTGCAAGGCAAATTTAGAATTTACATTCCTTTCTGCAATCAACTAATTGTTCGTTGATTTAGATATGTAAATTGTATTTCACTATGAACAACAATGAGTTTTCACACTCATTGTTGAACAGTTTAATAATTGAAAACTGTTGTAATCCAAGCAAAATCATAGCTGATGGTAGGATCATCCGTTGTTTCTAGAATCAACTCTGCGTCTGCTTTGTGTCTCAGCCAATTTGTCAAAAAGCAATAAACCATAGAGTAGATACTAGGGACAACATTTAGATAATTTTGGATTGGTGTTTAAATATGGTCCACAAACGATTGAAATCGGATGTCTGTGAGAGTTTATTGATTACAAGGACTTCTATCACTGCTATAACTATTTGAGAAAATAATTTTAAAATCGTGTATGAAGGAATATTATCTCCCTTTTTCTTGAAAGATGATTCCTCCAAGTCTTCCATTTCTTTGTATTTCGTGAACGCAAAGGTTATCGAGCATCTGAATATTACGATTCCATTCTGGAGTACTGATTCAACTATTCTGGAGACGAAATTAATTTCAGATTTTCAATATGTTGATCATGCTTTATTAGTAACAAGCAATCTAATTGAACAGTCATAAAACAGTGTCAGTTAGCTAAGAATGTTAAACAGTGTTCATAAAAAATTCGTTCATTGCATAAATTGAAATTTTTCTTTAAAAAAAAGGAAATCGTCTACTAAATTACATGTTATTAGATTTATCGCATTGGTTTCAAAAGAAAATATTGACTCAGATAACATTTGTGGGTGAAAATACCTTTTGTCATCTCCATTGCTGATATTTTACATGAGAGTTTCAAAAGTTTAGTTTCTATATTGTTTTAATGTTTCGTCTCCGTCCATATTTAATACGAACTCATCAACTTAAAACCAAAATGTTTCGATACCCTATATTAAAGATTTGAAACCCTGCCAATAAGTCTACGAACAACTTGTTTGTAGGATGAATTTCTAATAGAGTACATCATTCCAGACTGAACCAAGAAAAAAGCCAAAACGTGACTAGACTACCGGACGTTTTGATGGAAAGATAGACGAAGACAAGATTTGAATGCAAATGCCGGGTTTTCCCTAAAATAAAAAAAAACTTATTATGAATTTGTATTTCGATTTGCTTTCGGACGAATATTGGGTGAAGGCTGTGAAGTCTCAATTGTATTCGAAGATGAAAGACACATGTTTAACCTTAGATATTGAATTTAGTTGTTGGCAATGTGAAAATGTAGAAGGAATATTTTCGTAGCAGTTTCCGCAATGCTTGCTTTACTTAGTGCCACCCACACCGTTTAAGAAACATTACATTACAGAAAATAAATAAATGCTTGGTCTATTTCCTTATTCACTTTAGTAGGAAGTTGCTCTAAGTAGGAAGAGGCATCAAACACGCATTTCTATTTTTTAAATAAAACATAAAAATATTGAATTTACTTGTCAATTTGCAGACGTATATATATATATATATATATATATTTATGTTTTCCAAACCGTACTTGTGTAGTCCAAATCAATTAATTTTTTTAAACTTAAGTTCTTATAATCGCGGCGAAAATGGAAATTGAAGTTTTCAACATTTCCTTACGTTTTGAGGTCCTGTATATCTAAAGTGTTTTTAGAAAGAAAGATGTATGTGTGTGTGTACTTACGTATGTGCGTTCGCGGACATTTTTTTCTACGAGCGTAACCCACGTAAATAAAGTTGTCTCGACTTTGTTGAGATGTCAATCGAAGCGTCTTTGCAATTTTAGCTCATTCGCTGCCAAGCCCAAATCATATGAAGTTATTCTCGTTGCCAATTACATTTTAATATGTTATATTATTATTTACCTAAGTTATGCTATTTCTCAGAAATTTATCATATATAATCATTTAAATGCCTAAAATCAAAGACGAGTATGCCCGCCTCTGGCAATGGGAAGGAAACAGGACTCGATATCCTAATTCAAAAGCATGCATGTTATGAAATATTGAAAGCAGGACGAGTGTACTCGTCTCGGCAATGTAAATACCCCGCCAAAGACGAGTATACTCATCCTTGGCAGTGAATGGGTTAAGAGCTGGTTAGTCTTTTGGAAACTTCAATGGGGGGGGGGGTTGTAGTTTTGACCTTTGAAGGTCATTTCTGTCATGCGCTATATCTCGCGAACCAAATAAAGGATTTGTTTTGTTAGTTCTATCGAATTCTTAAAAAATGTTGGAGCCGTTTTTCAATTTATTAAAAAAGTGCAAAATAGTAGGGTTTTTTCCATAAAAAATAAATTTTTAATCCGATTTGCACAGCACAGTTATCAATGTTTATAAAATTTATAAATTCTTATCAGTTTTTGTAGAAAATCAGCGATAATTTTTTTCACGAATACAGAAAAAGTTAAATTAAAAATAAAAACTCATTCAAAGTCACCATGTAAAAAGGGTTCATACGAATGAAAATTACCTTATATCTCTTATTCTGAAGACATGGGTTTTAAGGCAATCAAAGATTATTAATGTCCGCATAATTTGAGCAGATTTTGAAAAGTGTTTTAATTTAAATAGAGAAACTGCTTAAATTTTGAAAATCAAAAAAAACATCAATCAAATTTGAATTTGTAGTAATCAACGCTTTGAATGGTAAAATGTTTTGTAGCCAATACTTTGCAAGATCATATGCTTTAAAATACTTTCATCAAAGAAAAAATTGCATGGGAAGTGTGGTTTCGGCGTAACGAGTGGCTCCTCTTCAGGTGCTGCCTTTTAGCCACTCGGTACGAGACAGCACTACCACCGCTGGCTTGTTGATGGATCAAGCTCGCTATATTTCAACTATTTATAATTTTTACATGTGTGAATTATAACGACTGTCAATGTGTTTCGTATGTCTGCCTACGTAGCTTTTTCATTATTTAAGTTTTTATCATGGGTTAGAACCTCCTGGTCTATTCGACAACTTTCGTCTCTTAGTGTGCTTTTTGGTTAACGACTTGCTAACACTATTGTTGCACATTAGTGGAGGTTCTTGTTTCCAGGCTTTGGCCCGTACCATTGTTAAATGGGAATGTGCAACAATAGTGTTAGCAAGTCGTTAACCAAAAAGCACACTAAGAGACGAAAGTTGTCGAATAGACCAGGAGGTTCTAACCCATGATAAAAACTTAAATAATGAAAAAGCTACGTAGGCAGACATACGAAACACATTGACAGTCGTTATAATTCACACATGTAAAAATTATAAATAGTTGAAATATAGCGAGCTTGATCCATCAACAAGCCAGCGGTGGTAGTGCTGTCTCGTACCGAGTGGCTAAAAGGCAGCACCTGAAGAGGAGCCACTCGTTACGCCGAAACCACACTTCCCATTTAACAATGGTACGGGCCAAAGCCTGGAAACAAGAACCTCCACTAATGTGCAACAATAGTGTTAGCAAGTCGTTAACCAAAAAGCACACTAAGAGACGAAAGTTGTCGAATAGACCAGGAGGTTCTAACCCATGATAAAAACTTAAATAAAAAATTGCAGTTTTTAGTAGTTTTGTTTTTACTGCTTGTAAGATTTCAATTTTTAATTCTTTTTATTTTTTACATGCAATTAAACTGATTATCGACTGCATTTTCAATGTTTTTCATGACCAACTGAAAATAAGAAACAATTATTTGTGTCATAGATGTGAAATCGTGAAAAAATATAAATTTAGTAATGATACCGCTGTGATGGAAATTTTGAACCCTAATATTGACAATTGCCATCACGCGATAAAATCGCTTCAGTGGGCGTAATAACAAAAAACTACATTCATTTTCGGTAGCGCTATTTTGTCCTTCAAGCATCGATATGAAAATAACAAATAACGTAGAAAAGGCTTTGTAAACTGTCTTCCTTCCGATTGATCTGCGTGAATATTCAATCAACAATCCACCAAAATCCTTACGTAATCAATGGACGCTTTCGTATCTGATACGATTAATATTAACTCATTCCAATTACTCTTATGAGTATCTCTCATTAGTATTATTTAAAGTTGCATTATTTCCATTATTTCTGTGTTTAATATTTTTAATATCTATGTAAATATTCCTGGGAAGTTAACCGTGTGGACCTCAAGGGTTGCGCCTCGCGGCTTGTTAACTTCCCAGTATATGGGAAGTTCTTGTAATCGTCTCGAAAATCGAAATTGAAATTTTCGACATATCTTTACGTTTTAAGGTCTTACGAGTATATTTTAAGTGTTTTTAGAAAGAAGTATGTATGTATGTGTTTGTGTGTGTGTATGTACGTACGTACGTACGTGCGTTCGCGGACAGTTTTTCTACGAGCATAACTCACGTAAACAAAGTCATATCGACTTCGTTAAGGTGTCAATCGAAGCGTCTTTGCAATCTTGAGAGCTGATTAGTTTTTGGGACACTTCGGTCTGGGGGGTTTGCTGTTTTCACCCATTGAAGGTCAACCCTGTCATGCGATATATCTCGCGAACCAAACGTAGGATTTGCTTCATCAAGGTGTCAATGGACGCGTATAAACATTTTCGTGATCCTATCATATTTTTCAAATAATGGTTGGAACGGATTTTTAATTTTTTAAAAAAAAGTGCAAAAATGTGAATTTGTTTCAAAAATATCAAATTTTTCACTTTATTTTCAAGTCGCAGTAATCAATATTCATAAAATTTATATACTTCAAACAATTTTTGTAAAAAAAACCACCAAATTTTTTTTCGTGATCACAAAAAAAATTTAATTAAAAATAAAAAATCATTAAAAGTCATCATGTCCTTCATGGTCATTTATGTCAATCATTATATCTCGAGAACCAAATATAATCTTTGCATAATTAAGAAGTCAATCAACGCGTATTAACATTTTAATGATGTTTTTAAGTTTAAAAAAAAATCTTTAATGCCATTTGTTTAATTTAATAAAAAAATATTGAAAATTAGTGTTTTTTTCATAAAAATAATAATTAATAATTAATAAAATTAACATCGTAATAATAAATGTTTATAAAATTTATAAACTTTTATCAATTTCTGTAGAGACTAGCGAAATAGTTTCTAATGATTTCAAAACAAATTGAATTGAAAATAAAAAAATCATTCAAAGTCACCATGTAAAAAGGCTTCATACGAATTTTTATACCTTAAATCTCTTATTCTAAAGACATTGTTATAAAGTCAATCAAAGTTTATTATTATTTGTATAATTTGCGGAGATTTTCAATAGTCTTCACAGAACCGTGTTTTAACTTTAATAAAAAACTGCTTAAATTTTGAAAACCAATACAAATCAAATCAAATTTGCAATTGTGATATTCAACGTTTTGAATGGTAAAATGTTTTGTAGTCAGCACTTTTTGAGATCATATGCTTTGAAAAGCTTTCATAAAAAAAAATTGTAGTTTTTAGGAGCTTTGTTCTTTAGTATTCGTAAAATTTCAGTTACTTCAGTTATCATTTGTAATACATATATTTTGCTTTTTACATTGAACCTATTTTTGACTGCTTATACAATGTCTTTCAAAATCAACAGGAAAAAGAAATAATTATGAGTTTCATTGATGAAAAAATACAAATTCAGTTATTAAGCCGAAGTGCCAGCAGTTTTGACCGCAACTATTCAAAATGGCCATCAAGCGACAAAATCTCTTCAGTTGTCGTAATAACAAAAACTGCATTCATTTTTGCTAGCGCTGTTTTGTCCTTCAAGCATCGATATGAAAATAACAAATAACGTAGAAAAGGCTTTGTAGCCTGTCCCCCCTCCGATTGATCCACGTGAATATTAAATCAAACCAATCCACGAAAATCTTTACGTAATCGATTGACGCTCGCGTAGATGTTACGATTAATATTAAGTCATTCCAATAACTTTTATGAGAGGTACATTTTTATTATTAAAAGTAGTATTATTTCCATAATTATTATTGTGTTTAATATTTTTAATGTTTATGGAGATATTACTGGGAAGTTGACCGTGTGTACCTCAAGGGTCGCACCTCGCGGCTGGTTTTAATAATTTGGTTGTCAGCATTCCAAGTATATCCTTCAATATTTTATTTGCGCACAGTTAATGAAAAATAATGTAAAAGACGCTTCGTTGCCGATGGTTTCTCAGGTGCCTTGAATTCCTCGGTGTTGGACACTGAACGCCGGAACTTATACTCTTCGAGGGAGATCCGTGATTTAGCGCTGTTTAGGTAAAGCGCACCATTAGCGAGGAAACATGGTTATACTAGGGTACCTACCGGCAAGTGAATTGCCACATGTCTGGCGCAGGATTCATGATCCAAGCTAGCCTATATTTTTACTACTTATCTTTAGCGACTGGTTACGCTATAATTGTAGCGCTTCTAAAGCCAAGTTACGGCTCGAGCGTTTTGCCAAACTACGGCAATAATAGATAATTAAACGAATCAAAAGTAAGACTATGACTATCTTTTCTTTGTTCTACAAATTCCTTTTATATAATTTTTACATCTTAATACATAATCCCTACTCTAAAACTGGAAGAATTGAATATAGTAAATTCATTCTACCAATCAAAATATCGATCAGCATTTTTCCATATGACCCAATTTAAAATGCAACACTCAAAAAGCCTATGAGTAATGACTACTCAAATTTCTTCACAAAGGGTACATGCACTTTGTGTGTAAGTATGTAGTACATTGCACTTGCCAACGCTAAGCGCCACTTGGTCTGGCACGATCGCGATGGGCTTTTATAAACACTCATTCATGTGTCTATTTTTAGTGACAACATGAATTTGACTTTCGTATGAGTAGATTATGTGTGATGCAAAACGAGTATGCAAAGTGAGCATTACAAAAATGATCGTACATTATCCATTTGTATAGTCTACGACTGCTCGTTAATTATTGATTTGTGGGTTTAGTTTATAGTAAAATGCTGATTGATTGTGTAGATATCTGTGGATCCACTACAATAGGCTCAGATTTTTTCTAGTCCACATCTAACTATTGAATGTTAATAATGTTGTTATTATGTTTCGAAAATAGTAAGAACTAAGTTTCTTTCGTTCACTCGAAGAATTAAAATTTCAAATCACACTTTTTTGGAAGAAGCTGTACATAATGCAGTAACACTTCTAAAAAATGAAATATGCTTCTGATTGGAAATTGTAATACCAACATAAGCTATTCAACCTTAATAGCAGATATCAATGTTTTAGTGAGTATTTTCATATTCGCAACTGCAAAGAAGATCTAATTACTTTTGCAGTGAGTAACAGAATTTTAATAGTAAAAAACATCCGTTCCCTATGATATTTCACGTTGTAACAGAAGAATTGTATTGCTTAGCACACTATAAAAACCTATTTAAATTTGGAATTTTCCCCCGTCAGTCCAAATTTTATTTGCTCGTTTTCTTTAATACAAATTCATCTGTTACGCTATTTTTTTATTAAAATTTATTACGATAATCATATAAATAAGTAACATTGTTTCAGGCATGTTTCAAATGTAATAGTATATTATATTCAACTTTAATTACCTTCGAAGAGCCGCAATTTACGTTCCATGTGAATATTATCAAATGTTATCTGCGCAACACACACAATATACAACTCAAGAAGATTCATATGACATTTCTGATAAATTCCGACAGAATGGCATTTTGTAATTATTGACTGCTATACAATTTCTCTCGGTTTTCGTACAAGCATTTGAAATATCACAGATTTCATGTTGCCGTTAAAACAATGTGGCTTCCAAGCGATGTGGTGGAGGATTTCGTTATTAATTTTTATATAGACGACAATATTTTGAAGTTATTTCCCAAACGATATCCATTCATATCCTTCGTGTATTTGGATTTGAAGTAAAACGTCTGCAGTTTTAAGGGGAGTGCTGACGTCGTAAGTGAAATTTTATGATCTACGGACACATTTTATGGTAATGTTCCTGGATATGATGTGAATGTGGTAACATTAAAAGGCGGGAAAATTGATTTTCATGAAAAATAACGACGATTAAGTGCATCATGTAGCCTTAATAAGAACCACCAATTAATGGTCAATGTCATAAATGCAATTTTAATGGAGTCATGAAAATGAGTATGTGGCAATATTGTGATGTGGGTTTTTTTATGACGGATTGCCGAGCACACTGTTACAATGCGAAATTGTTAAATGTTTGGTTTATTAGTCAGTATTCAATTTTCTATTTCCACTGCGGTGGATGACAGTTGGCTTTATTTCTACCTTTGTTATTAAAAATACTGAAAAATGTGAAGGGTGGGCAAAATCGAACCACTGCATCCTCGCAACACCCGCTGAATATCCAGAAAACGATGGTAGTGGCGAGCGTGGGATGCCTTATTCCTGTACACCTGCCAGACATGACCTAACCGAACCCTGCAGAAGGACAAGGCACAATTTGGACTGGTGCACCATTGATAATGATGATGGTCAAAGTTTAAAAATATAATCGCAAAAACAATCGACTGCGTTATTTTTAATCTGCATATATGTCTTTTTATACTAAATGGAAACTCGAAATCCTTACACAATTGTACTTGTAAGTGTTTTTATTGCTTTTTGACAATCGAATTATAATTTCTTTTAATCTTCTAGTCTGTCAGTATTTGACTGAAGTATAAACAATTAGAAACAAATATATATAATCGTTCTTATGGACCAAAAGAGTCGCGACTCGCGGTTTGTTTCTAATTGTTTATACTTTAGTCATATAATATATATATATATATATATATATATATATATATATATATATATATATATATATATACAGTAGAATCTCGAAAAAGTTAACTCGCGGAAAAGTTAATCGCTCGGTTAAGTTAACCGAATTTCAGCTTCCACGTACCGCTCTGAAAAGTTAACTTTTCAGTTAACTTTTCTGAGCGTACGAATTTTTCAAACCAACCGCTTTTTTCGGTCACTAAAGGAGCAATTTGGCTCCTATCAATACGATAGTGAAGACGACATTCCGTTGTCTAAATTGATTAAATCAAATAGTGCTTACGACGATACACTTCGAGAAGTTCAATTGTTGATGTCGAAGCTGGGTGATAATGTTGACATCAGCATTGATGTCATTGAAAATTGGAACAAGGATCAAATTGCGGAAGATGACGATGATTTCGAAGTTTCCGATAATGATAACGACGGGTCAATTATCGAGGAAGATATTCAACAACCAAAACTGAGCTTCTCGAAAGCAGTTGAAAGCATCAATATCTTGATAAAATTGTTTGAAAACAATAACGATGCAAATCAGGGGGCAGACCTTGTCCATATGCGTACGAAAATGATCAAGAGCTATTACACAAAAGAAAAGAAACAAACAAGTCTCGACTGCTTCTTCAAACGACTCCACAAAAATTAATTAATATATCGCACGAAAATGATCAAGAGTGACTGAGAACCATAAACCAGCCGGTACAATTTTTTTTGTAATGATGAAAACTAAGTCATTGAAATAAATTTAGCGTGTTATTTACGAAAAATCTATACTTATTATTGTATTTTTTTCAATTTTGAAAACCACTTAGAAAAGTTAATAGTTCGAAAAATTTAATTACCCTTGGGACATTTCGGTTAACTTTTTCGAGATTTTACTGTAATATCAATTTGGGGAGAAAAAATAAGAAAATTGTTTGAGTTATGCTGCGTGCCGATTTGAAAAAAAATGTTTCGAGAAAAACGCGTTTAAAATTTTGACTCGTGTTTCGAATATAATAAAATACAAAAATTGGTTTTAAAAATTTAACGTACTTTGTGTTCAACATGCTTGAAAATGTTTCTAACAACATCTATCAGTGTAGTAAAGAAATTTGAAACCGAATGGAAAGACATAATGCTGTACCCGACGAGTATGTGTCGTATTTGCCGCAGATATCGGGAGGGGTCGAGAAAGAGCTCAAAATTTCATTGAAACTGATTTCTGGCAGATATAAAATAGTTTCTCTCCTTCTAGAGGGTTCAAAGAATTTGTTAAAGCCAATGAAAATAAAATCAGTTTTGTAAAATTTCTACTCTGCAATTATGATAAACTTTGATTTTTTTGTTTGCTAGGAACTGTGTGAAGCACCTTATCTATAGAAACATTGATTGCCAGAAGTTGCAAATCAGATTGAGTTAAGGCTGCAGTAGATTTCATGATTTTTTTAAATCATGCGTATGCTAATGTGCTTCGATTCATATAACAAAGACATCATTTCAAAGAAATCGTATCAAAGCTTTTTCTTCGATAAAATCCGAAGGCTTAAAGAATGTTCTATGATCTGATGTCCGTGAAAATATAAGCTCGCAGTTTTTATAGATGTTGAACGTGCATTCAACAGTGTCAGCCATAAGGCTATTGGTAGAGCATCGGGAAAAACAATGTTGATGACAACCTGGTAATGTTCATCGTACAAGGAACATGAATTTCACAGTAGTAAACAGCACCTTAAAAAAGAGATCCTGCATAACTCCTTCTGTAGAATTTAGTGGTGGACCAAATCGGGAAAATTCATCAACACGCCATCGAAAAATCTATACTTTGCCCTAGATGCCAAAGATTAATGGTCTAAGTATTAATCCACAGAAACCGGCATTTGTGCTTTTCAAAAAAAGATACAAAATTCCACGATTTGTCCTGTCTAAACTTGATTCGGTAAGTCTAAACCTTTCTTATCAGGTCAAATATCGTAATCTATTGTTGCAAAAGAGCTATTGGCTCTATACGGTGATAGTGGTACCAATTCTTCTGTATGACAAAGTTATTTGCTATCGCAAAAACATCAAATCCAAACCTGTTAAACGAGGTCAAAAGTATTGTAGCTATTGCAATCACCGGGGCTCTATGCACTATCCTGTTAAAGGCATTGTTTATGCTATTAAACTGGCTTCCGACAGAGCTACTTACGAGACAGCAGGTCAAGTACTCTGCAATTCGGTTAAAAGTTTTATATCTCTGGCATGAGATAAATATTGGTCACTCCACCATATTACGGAGAGATGGACCAACGCCAGAGAAAGTAGACCTCAATTTTCTGACTCCCTGCTTCCACCATGGTTTCAAGTCAATCATCCTGAGTAGGGATGACTGGGGCATAGAAAGAAGTGAGATACAAGAATCGGTCAACAATAACACTGATGGAACAAAAATAGATGGAAAAGTTAGCTGTTGTGTTTTCTCGGAACAGCTAGGCCTAAAAATATATTTCTGGCTTCCAAACCACTGTGGTGTTTTCCAGACAGAAGTCATTGCAATATTAAAAGCAGTAGATTGGTTAAGAAATCAAAAAAATGGCTCAAAAAAATTTAAAAATTTTTTGCTACCCAATCAATATCCAACGCGTGTTCCTCATCCAAAATTATAAGGAAATGTTGTAAGAGATGTTGCTTCATTTCGAAATGAACCTGTGCTGGGTACTGGGGCATAGTAATATACTGGGAAATTACAAAGAAAATGCCCTAGTAAGAAGTGGTATTGATCTCCAGGATTATACACTACCACCCCAAGTCGGCCAAACTTTAGCCCCCATGAACCTTGAATTCATGCAGCAATACATGGAGGCTGTAAAAGGGTCTGATTACTGAAAGAAACTTTCAGGACAACAAGGAAAACTTAGCACGCACTGAGCTCAAAACGCACCAAGGAGTTCCTTAACATGAGCCGTGAAACCTTAGGTTTCATCATATCCGTACTAAGGGGCATTGTCTGATTGGCAGGAAGTTTGGCTGTCCTTTTCAACGATATCTGCCGAAGCTGCAGATCGGATGAAGGGAAAAGAACGATCCAACATTTTCTGTGCGAATGCCCAGCACTATCCAGGACACATATGCAAACCTTAAGCTCACCCTTTCTTTAAAGCCTCACGGAAAGAGCTGATTTTAACATCTGCTGTATAACATATAATCTCATCTCATATCAGAATCTTAATGGTTCTCGTCATCCCGCAGCTGGGTTAGAGTGTCGTCCAAATTTTCTGTGGTATCACAATGGGTCTATCGCGGTAATATTTTTGATAAAGAGAGCCACTACAACGAACCTACCAACCATGTCCGTGAAATACAATAATATTTTATGTACAGTTGTAGGAAGGGGGTAACTTAAGTGATATATAATAAAAATGATAGCAAATTTTAAACAAAATAGTTTAAAACTTGCTGGGATTCGAAGAAAATGTACATGGGAAAGTTAAAAGCATTATAAACACCCCGCGAGGTGCGATCTACGGGGAAAACTTTTAAGCGTGTTGGAGATAATAATTATAATGAAAATAATTATACTTTGAAAAAAAGTAACGATAAAAACTCATTGCAGTTAGTGGAATAAGTTAATACTAATTGTATTATCTTAGTGAGCGTCTATTGATTACGTAAGGCGTTTGGTGGGTTCGGATTGAATCTTAAAGCAAAGCAGGGCTACTTTCATATCGACGCTTGAAAGAAAAAAAACGATAGCGAAAATGTTGGTTAGGATTTCAGGATTATCGAATGTAGGTTTTGTTTAAATGTCGACTGAACTCGAAGGATGGCGATTTTGGATAGTGGTGGCCGAAATTTCCGTGGGCATAAGTATTGAATCTGAAGTCTTTCACAATTTTATCCTACAAACCCTAATAATCATTTCCTATATTGTAGTTAATCATAAAACAACATGTGATCAGTAGTAAATTCGATGTCCGAGCATATGTAAAACTTATAAGATCTGATGTAAGATAGAGGAAGAAGTAACTGACCCTTACGAGTCCTTACAATAAATGAACTCAAAGATTCGACCAATTCATTATATCTATTCAATGTTTCATTTGGTGTTTGATGAGAGTTTCTTGAAACATCTGATGTCGATAAGCATTGATCGGCAGAAGTGCAAATTAGATAGATGTTTTTTTAGAAATAAATTATTAACTTCCCAGTGTATGGGAAGTTCTTGTAATCGCCTCGAAAATCGAAATTGAAATTTTCAACATTTCTTTACGTTTTGAGGTCTATAGAGTATATATAAAGTGTTTTTAGAAAGGGAGATGTATGTGTGTGTGTGTGTGTGTGTACGTACGTACGTACGTACGTACGTACGTTCGTGGACACTTTTTTCTACGAGCATAACTCACGTAAACAAAGTTGTATCGACTTCGTTAAGGTGTCAATCGAAGCGTCTTTGCAATCTTAAGAGCTGATTAGTTTTTGGGATACTTCGGTCGGGGGAATTTGCTGTTTTGACCCTTTGAAGGTCATTTCTGTCATGCGTTATATCTCACCAATCAAACATACGATTTGCATGATAGAGGTGTTAATCGACGCGTATTAGCATTCGTGTGAATCTATCAAGTTTTGAAAAAAATCGTTGTAGTCGTTTTTTAATTTAAGAAAAAAAAGTGCAAAAAATTAGGGTTTTTTTCATAAACAATAAATTTTTAACCTGATTTGCGAAATTTAGTAGACAATGTTTGTAAAATTTATATACTCCAAACAATGTTTGTAAAAAAAACATCAAAACATTTCGTCATGAATACGTAAAAAATTCAATTAAAAATAAAAAACTATTAAAAGTCATCATGATTTTCAAGGTCATTTTTATCATTCTCTATATCTCACGAACCAGATATAATATTTGCATCATTAAGGTGTCAGTTGACGTGTATTAATGTCTTTGTGAAGTTTATATATTATAAAAACTCGTTTCAGCTTTTTTTAATTTAATAGAAGAAAATGCAAAAAATTATAGTTTTTTTCATAAAAAATATTTTTTAACCTGATTTGCACAGCACAGTAATAAATGTTTATAAAATGTATACATTCTTATCAGGTTTTGAAGAGAAACCGGCAAAATTTTCTTCCTTGATTATAAAAATAAATAAATGAAAAATAAAAAATCATTCAAAATTACCATTTAAAGAGGGTTCATACGAATGCTTTTACTTAATTTTTTTTATTCTAAAAAATTGTTGTAAATTCAATCAAAGTTTTAAAATATTTGCATAATTTGAGCAGATTTTACATAGTTTTTATAGTCTTTTATTTAAAAAAAAAATGCTTAAATTATTAAAACCAACAAAAATTTTCAAGACCAAAAAGGCCCCCACCGATTGATCCGCGTGAATATTCAATCTGTCCTCATCGACCAAAAACCTTACGTAATCAATGGACACTCCCGTAGACGATATAATTCTTATTAACTCATTCCTGTTACTGCTATGAATACCTCTCATTGTTGTAATGTTGTTGATGTTTATGTAGATATTACTGGGAAGTTGACCGTGTGGACCTCAAGGGTCGCACCTCGCGGCTTGTTTTTTTTTTTGCATTTTTCTTTACTAAATTAAAAGGATTCAACGCTGAATTTATTAAAAACTTTAATTGTATCATTAGAGTTAGTCAAATTAAGTAATATTTTACTTATAAACCATTATTTATTATAAGTGTTATAATAGTTTTTTGTTTGTGTATAAATGTGTATTGCAATCGTGAAAAACAATGATTTTTGTGAAATAAGACATCCTTAACATATTTGACCATCTTAAGCATAAGTTGCCACAAATAAAAATATGGTTGGAAACAAAATTAACTTTTTTTAAAAAATTTTAGGCTGTACAAATCAAATCAAACAAATATTAATACGCTCTGATTGCCAGCGAACAATGCCTTTAAAATACTAGTGAAAAATTTAATATCAACTCTTTTTTCATAGTGGATATTAAGGGTTTTTAATTTTAACAAAAAAATGTATATGATTTTTATAAGCAATTATTACTAGTCATGCAAGTTAGGTAGAAAAATATTTTTTAGAAGAAAAATCCTAACCTTTTACACCTTTTTCATTTAATAGAAAATCATCTTACAAAATTTGTTCAAAATTTGGTAAAATAATGAAAATGTTATTATGCTTTGATTGATATTTTAACGACTCAAATCCAACGTTTACTGTCCAAGATATGGTACATGAAAAAAATGATCTTGGATGTGCAAAAAAAACCTTAACAAAATCGAATCAGCTCATTGCTTTCTCAAACACTGGGAAGTTAAAAATCAATAAACAATATTTTCATGTATGCATGTTATTTATACAGAATCTAAGTAAGAACGAAAAAATTCTCTGGCTCCACTGATACCGTTGGTGCTTCCGAATACAGGTTTGGGTTTTTAAAAATAAGGGGCCTATGGAAATATCAGAATTTAATACGGAAAAGCAAATAAAAGAACCAGTAAATAATAATATTATTATTATTTTATTATTCATTGGTTTTTGAAGAAATGACAAACATTAGAACTTTTTTAACTTCCCAGTATATGGGAAGTTCTTGTAATCGCCTCGAAAATCGAAATTGAAATTTTCAACATTTCTTCACGTTTTGGGGTCTATAGAGTATATAAAAAGTGTTTTTAGAAAGGGAGATGTATGGGTGTGTGTGTGTGTACGTACGTACGTACGTACGTACGTATGTGCGTTCGTGGACACTTTTTTCTAAGCAAGCAAAGCAAAGTCCAATCGACTTCGTTAAGGTGTCAATCGAAGCGTCTTTGCAATCTTAAGAGCTGATTAGTTTTTGGGAAACTTCCGTCGGGGGGGGGGGGGGTTTGCTGTTTTGCCCGTTTGAAGGTCATTTCTGTCATGCGTTATATCTCGCGAACCAAACAAACGATTTCCTTGATCAAGCTGTCAATTGACGCGTATTGGCATTTATGTGATTCTGTAAAGTTTTTAAAAAATTTCTTGGAGGCGTTTTTTTAATGTAAGAGAAAAAAGTGCAAAAAATTAGGTTTTTTTCATAAACAATAAATTTTTAACCTGATTTGCAAAATATAGTAATCAATGTTTATAAAATTTATATACTCCAAATATTGTTTGTGAAATTATCATCAAAACTTTTTCTCATGACTACGTAAAAAATTAAATTAAAAATAAAAATCATTAAAAGTCCTCATGATTTTCAAGGTCATTTTTATCATTCACTATATCTCACGAACCAGATATAATATTTGCATCATTAAAGTGTCAATAGACGTGCATTAACATTTGTGCGATTCTTTAAACATTATATAAAAATTGTTTAAACCGCTTTTTAATTTAATAAAAGAAAATGCAAAAATTTAGGGTTTTAGGGTTTTTTCAAAAAAAAAAAAAATCTTTTTAACCTGATTTGCACAGCACAGTAATAAATGTTTATAAAATTTATACATTCTTATCAGTTTTTGAAGAGAAACCAGCAAAACCATATTCCATGATTATAAAATAACTAAATAAAAAATAAAAAATCATGCAAAGTTATGATGTATACAGGGTTCTACCGAATGATATTACTTTATATCTTTCATTCTAAGGAAATTGTTGTAAATTCAATCCAAGTTTTATAATATTTGCGTAATTTGAGCAGATTTTTAATAGTTTCTACAATGTTTTAGTGTTAATGTTTTTTATGCTTAAATGTTGGAAATCCAAAAAAACCTCCCGTAGATCATATGATTAATATTAACTCATTCCTGTTACTGCTGTGAATATCTCTCATTATTATTATTTAAAGTAGTAGTATTTTCAAAATTATTATTGTGTTTAATGTTTTTGATGTTTATGTAAATATTACTGGGAAGTTGACCGTGTGAACCTCAAGGGTCGCACCTCACGGCTTGTTTTATATCAAATGGTTTTCGAATTTGCGGTTGTTTCTAAGGTCATGTATTGCTAGCGCATCGAAAAAAAATCTTAATATGGCATCTAGATCGTAAGATTTCACGTACCGGGCAATGTAGTAGCAGCCCTTCCTGAATTCACGAACCTGAAGGTCGCATTTAGTCGTCCGCTGGTCCCTAATTCACGTCTTGAGGATTGCATTTAGTCGTCCTTTAGTCACCGCCATTTCTGCAGGGTCGCATTTGGTCGACTCTTGAGCCCTATCAGATTACCTCACCAGCTATCGCTTCTTCCATGTATTTTTAGTTTAATTGTAAATATTATTCATTTTATTTAAGTTGAATACTTTATAAAAAAGCCATATAAGCCAATGACACAAGAAAACATTCCTTCAATAATCTTTAAGTATCGGCCAAGGCCGGATTGAATTTTTTTTCAAACTTGCTGTTTAACACATATGTCGCTGTCAAACAATTTCTACCAATTGAGGAAGAAAGTAAGTGGTGGAGCATCAACAAAATTTTTGGGGGTTGTTTGTGTTAGTGAGACTATGACATTTCTGAGATAAGCATAGGCGTATGCCGTCAAAGTTGTGAAAGGAGCAAAACATTTAGCACGAAATAATTTTGGTTTGAAAATGTCGACACAAAAATTACAAAATTTACCAAATTGCATACCTCTTCCTTTTTCAACTGTGGCACAAGCAAGCTAAATGCAAGCTTAAAGCACAAAAATTATACACCCTGACTTCGTTACCTTTCCATTTTGTGAGTTCACACGTCACATACATATATACATACATATTTCCTTCTAAAAATACGTTTAAAGTACGGTATTGTCATTAAGCAGAGCAGTGCTTATAATTTAGTTTTTTCGTTTTCTTACTCGCTCCTTAATGCAATTATTTTTATATTTTTGATAATTTACTCTTCATTGTTGCCAGCTAATATAGTAGTAGTAGTTCAACGTCATGCAAAAAGCATACAAAATCTGCCGGTCATGTAGGTATTTCGAATTTCAATTTGAACTCCATTTGCACAAATGGTGTTACGCGTGGAAAACCCTTCCTGTCAATCTCTTTTTTCCTAGGTTTGATATATTGGGTAAGCAAAGCAACTTCACCAGCTTTCCCTACTTTAACTTCATAGTATATGGAAAGTTTTTGAATCCACTAGAAAATCGAAATTGAAATTTTCAACATATCTACCCGTTTTTAAGTCTTTCGAGTAAAAATAAAGTGTTTTTGGAAAGAAGTCTGTATGTGGGCGTCTGTAAGTGTGATTTCAGTTACTCCTTTCTCAATCTTATGTAAGGTTTTTTACGTTTTGCATATAATCAGATGTCGAATTTTTACTGCATATTACATGTTGTTTTACGATTAACTTAAAAAAATTATTGTCAGTGTTCGAAGGTAAAATGGTGTATTAGTGCAAACACAATGGTGGTCAATACTTTCACAAAGCTTTCATTAATTAAATAATTATAGCTTTAAGTAGTTAATTAGTTTTACATTTAAGAGTTCGTAAGATTTCCATTAATTTTCCGCCCATCTTTTGTAAATTTTTTTGAAAGTTCACGTACAATTAGCAGCAATTATTTACTGCTTATTCAATGTTTTTCAAGATTAACTATTATATTATATTTATTAGTCTCATTTATGTTAAATGGTGAACAACAACCCGCGAGGTGTGACCCTTGAGGTCCACACGGTCAACTTCCCAGTAATATCTACATAAACATCAAAAACATTAAACACAATAATAATTTTGAAAATACTACTACTTTAAATAATAACATGATAGGTATTCATAGCAGTAACAGGAATGAGCTAATATCAATCATATCATCTACGGAAGGGTCCATTGATTACGTAAGGTGTTTGGTCGATGGGGACAGATTGATTTGATTGAATATTTACGCGAATCAATCGGTGGGGGCCTTTTCTACGTTATTTGTTATTTCCATATCGATGCTCGAAGGACAAAAGAGCGCTATCAAAAATGAATGCAGTTTTTGTTATTACGCCCACTGAAGAGATTTTGTCGCGTGATGGTCATTTTGAATAGCTGGGATCAAAATTGCCATCACTTCGGCATAATAACTGAATTTGTTTTTTACGATTTTACATCAAAAGGACTAATAATTATTTCTTATTTTCAGTTGATCTTGAAAATATTGAATATGCAGTCAATAATCAGTTTAATTGCATGTAAAAAGTAAAATGTTTTACACATCATGATGGAGGGTGTAATTGAAATCTTACGAACACTAAAGCGTTGATTCCCACAAAAGCAAATTTGATTGAAATTTTGTTGGTTTTCAAAATTTAAGCAGTTTTTTTATAAAATTAAAACACTGAAAACTATTCAAAATTTGCTCAAATTATGCAAAAGTCTTTAGAACAAAATATATAAACCCGTTTTACATGGTAACTTTGAATGGTGGTTTTAATTTGTTTGTTTTTTCAGAATCTCGCAAAATTTTTTTTGCTGTTTTCTCTTCAAAAACTCATAGCAATGTATAAATTTTGAAAACATTTATTATTGAGCTGTGTAAATCAAGCTAAAAATTTATTTTTTATGAAAGAAATCCCAATTTTCGCATTTTCTTTTATTAAATTAAAAAATGGCTGGAACGATTATTTTATAAAGTTAAAAACAGCACAAAAATGTCACTACACGTCGGTTGACACTTTAATGCTGCAAATATCATATTTGATTCGTGAGATATATTGAATGATAAAAATGACCTTGAAGATCATGATGACTTTTAATGATTTTTTATTTTTAATTTAATTTTTTACGTAATCACAAAAAAAAGTTTTGCTAGTTTTCTTACAAAAACTATTTGTAGTATATAAATTTTATATAAATTAATTACCTTGTTTTGCAAATCAGGTTAAAAACTTATTGTTTATGGAAAAAATATAATTTTTAGCACTTTTTTTTAACAAATTAAAAAACGGTTCCAACGATTTTTTTCAAAATTTTATAGAATCACACAAATGTTAATACGCGTCGATTAACAAATTGTATGTTTGGTTCCGGAGATATAATGCATGACAGAAATGACCTTTAAAGGGTCGAAACAACAAATCCCCCAGACCGAAGTGTCCCAAAAACTAATCAGCTCTTTAAATTGCAAAGACGCTTCGATTGACACCTTAACAAAGTCGATACGACTTTGTTTACGTGAATTATGCTCGTAGAAAAAACTGTCCACGAACGCACGTACGTACGTACACACACACATACTTCGTTCTAAAAGCACTTTATATATATTCTATAGACCTTAAAACGTAAAGAAATGTTGAATTCGTTCATTCAATTTCGATTTTCGAGGTGATTACAAGAACTTCTCATATACTGGGAAGTTAAAAATACAATTTTAGTGATTATACCTCAGCTTTGGAAATTTTGGCAGCAACTATTCCAAATGGTCACGACGCGACAAAATTTCTTTAGTCGGCGTAAAAACCGAAACTGCAATCAATAACCCTGAAATCGCAATTTCGCCAATATTTTCGCTAGTGTCTGTTTGTGTTATAAGCATCGATATGAAAAATTACAAGTTAATATGCCAAGCAATTTCCAACTAATCTGATTCACTCTTATAATAAATCCATTAAAGAATATCTAGAAACATGTAATTCCATTTTGAACAATATTCTCAATACTTTCGAAGATATTCTTGTAAATTCTACAGACAAATTAAATAACTTCGAACGGTTATGATGTCTATTTATCATCGAATACAAAACTCTTCCCGTTATTTTTTTTTATTAAATAATAAACAAAAATAATTTTTGATAATAATATTGGATAATAATAATAATTTTGAATAATTTGAGTTTTTCGGTAAAACTAATCATCCTGTATTTTAGCATTTTCATGCTCGTTGGCCAAGAATTATAATCCTGTATACTAAAAAGCAAAAGAATTACTTTTTCTTCAATTGACCTGTCTAAGCATTTCCAGAAAATTCGTTGCAGTTACCATGAAAACTCTCAGCAAAAGTACTTTTGTTCTTGGCAAATGACCCACGAAAGGCACATAAACTTTCATGCCCTAATAATCTTAATTGCCTTCATTAGGGACGGAAGTGGGATGGTTGCAGAGAGTGTGCTTGATAGAACTGCCCTTCAACTTAACTGTGTAGCTTTTTGCTAGAGAAAAGAAAGATGGGGTGGACGTTTGCCGAGCAACTAACCAAGGAGTAAAATCTTGCACATCTCAGCGTCCCAGACAATTTGAAAAGTAGCTTGCGATTAATTTCTAGAAAGACCCAAACTGTGATTTTAAGTACCGACTTAATTACTCGAATAAAATGTTGAAGGCCATTTTCAGCGAAGAAGTCGTGGCTTAGGAACTCAGTTGATGTATGTACGCTCGGCTGTGATTGGCTTCGGTTTCGATTGTAATTAATTTTCCGTCTCTATGGTGGGAAAGAGAATATTTAAAGGTTTAATGAAGTTAGATTGATGTGATCGAGAAACAAAATAATTGAATTCGATTCGATTGAATAGTCACTTTCATACTGCCAATGGTGAAGTCAATTGATTTTTTTTGGAAAGAAGGTTTTCTTCTTCGGTTTTAAGATATTCAGTTTGGTCATTAGTCTCGATGAGTTTTGAAAGTGAGGTGTAGAATTTTTTTCCTCCAAAAACTTGAGACCAAACAAATTATCTGTGTGTGATTAAGCACAATTACCTATTGTCATGGGTGATATTTTTTTCTATTTATAGGATTAGCAATTTGTTGGTTTCTTTCTACTTTTAAGTGACTCCAAAAAATATCTCTTTCTACAGGTATTACTGAAACTGTCATTTTTGATAAGAATTGCAATGCATATTTTTTAAGCCATTGGGGACATAAGCTTGACTTTCAAAATAATCAAGAATTTTACCAGTATTCGTATTTTTGAATTCACCAGGAGAACAGATAAATTTAAGCCGATTTTTAACTGTATCTTGTCGGAAAATATGGAGTGATATTTTTCAAATGAATTATAAATACCCTCCGGAAAACTTAGATTGAATTTTGAAAACAGTTTGGTTCAAGCAATCATGAAAATAAAAATTGCTTATAAGAGTCAAAACGGTCACAAATACTTGAAATTTTGCAGAATCTGTTTCAGTCAGCTTTTTTATTTAAAATTAATTGTTACTGCAATTAAAGCCAACCAGGAGCGTTGGCGTACTTATCAATAACCTAAAAATCATTGGTTAAGGCATATTTTCTAGCTTTATTGCGAAAAAAAAACCATTTAAACTCGTTTGAAACTTCAGTGCCTCAATTCTCTTCGCGATAGAATATGGGCGTTTATTAAAAGCTCATCTCACAGCCTGTAGTGGAGTTTTGAGTATTGCAAAATGTATGAATATTTTGAAAATTCTTTAAATGTTGTACAATTGCTTAGTAGTTGTCATTGTTATTATAATCTTCATTTTAATTATTCATTTGTTACCAGAACTTAGTACGTGTTGCGAAGTTTTATGAGAATAGGTTGTGCAGAAGTAGTTCGAAATTTGATCGCCAGACTGCATGCAAACATATCGAGTGAAGTCAAATAAAACTTTTTAAAAATGACAAAAAGTTAAAAATATGTTTGTTACAATACTTTTCTTCAACATATACTTCCAGCAAGTCATAAATATTACAACACCATTTCAAATATGTAAGCATAAATTAGCGAGCGGTGGATACTAGCTTGAAGCGTGCTGTTGCCCGAAAAGTAATATATAAGATGATAAAATTGAAATTGACATTAATGTAGGTAAACGAATTGGAGAACATCGATAAATAAATCTTCATTTGGTATGTTGGCATGTTAAGCAGATTAAAACTGCTTACTGTGAAAGCAGGTCACTTTTCTGAGTTATGTTGATATTTGCTGATGAGGTTATTCAAAAAGAAAGTATTTTTGACTCCCACGTAGAAGAAAAAACGAAAACAAGCCGTGAGGTGCGACCCTTGAGGTCCACACGTACAGCTTCCCAGTAATATTTACATAAATATTAAAAATATTAAACACAATAATAATTATGGAAATAATCCTACTTTTAACAATAAAAATGTACCTCTCATAAAAGTTATTGGAATAACTTAATATTAATCGTAACATCTACGCGAGCGTCAATTGATTACGTAAAGATTTTCGTGGATTGGTTTGATTTAATATTCACGTGGATCAATCGGAGGAGGGGGGACGACGACAGGTTACAAAGCCTTTTCTACGTTATTTGTTATTTTCATATCGATGCTTGAAGGAGACACGAGCGCTAGCAAAAATGAATGCAGTTTTTGTTATTACGACAACTGAAGAGATTTTGTCGCTTGATGGCCATTTTGAATAGTTGTGGTCAAAACTGCTGGCACTTCGGCATAATCACTGAATTTGTATTTTTTCACGATTTTACATCAATGAAACTCATAATTATTTCTTATTTTCTGTTGATTTTGAGAAACATTGATTATGCAGTCAAAAATAGGTTCAATTGCATGTAAAAAGTAAAATATATGTATTACAAATGATGACGGAAGTAACTGAAATTTTACGAATACTAAAGAACAAAACTCCTAAAAACTACAATTTTATTTGATGAAAGATTTTCAAAGCATATGATCTCAAAAAGTGTTGATTACAAAACATTTTACCATTCAAAACGTTGATTATTGTGATAAATGCAAATTTGATTTGATTTGTATTGGTTTTCAAAATTTAAGCAGTTTTTTTATTAAAGTCAAAACACGATTCTGTGAAGACTATTAAAAATCTCCGCAAACTATGTAAATAATAATAAACTTTGATTGACTTTACAATAATGTCGTTAGAATAAGAGATTTAAGGTATAAAAATTCGTATGAACCCTTTTTCCATGGTGACTTTGAATGATTTTTTTATTTTTAATTCAATTTGTTTTGAAATCATGAGAAACTATTTTGCTAAACTATACAGATAGTGATAGAAGTTTATAAATTTTAAAACATTTATTATCACGATGTTAATTTTATTAATTATTAATAAATTTTTTTATGAAAAAAACACTAATTTTCAATAGTTTTTTTTTATTAAATTGAAAAAATGGCGTTGAAGAATTTGTTTAAAATTTAAAAACATCATTAAAATGTTAATACGCGTTGATTGACTTCTTAATGATGCAAAGAATATATTTGGTTCTCGAGATATAATGATTTACATAAATGACCATGAAGGACATGATGACTTTAAATGATTTTGTATTTTTAATTTAATTTTGTCTGTATTCATGAAAAAAACATTTGTTGATTTTTTTACGATAAGTGTTTGGAGTGTATAAATTTTATAAATATTGATTACTGCAACTTGAAAATAAAGTGAAAAATTTGATGTTTTTGAAAAACACTCCAATTTTTTGGACTTTTTTTCAAAAAATAAAAAACGGCTCCAACGATTTTTTACAAAATTTGATAGAATCACGAAAATGTTAATACGCGTCGATTGATTCCTTGATGAAGCAAATCGTATGTTTGGTTCGCGAGATATAGCGCATGACAGGGTTGATTTTCAAGGGATGAAAACAGCAACCTCCCCCTCCCCCCCGACCGAAGTGTCCCAAAAACTAATCAGCTCTTAAGATTGCAAAGACGCTTCGATTGACACCTTAACAAAGTCGATATGACTTTATTTACGTTAGTTATGCTCGTAGAAAAATGTTTCCACGAACGTATGTACGAACGTACATACATACATACACACACACACACACATGCATACTTCTTTTTAAAATTACTTAAAATATAATCGTAAGACCTCAAAACGTAAAGATATGTTGAACATTTCAATTTCGATTTTCGAGGCGATTACAAGAACTTCCCATATCCTGGGAAGTGAAAAGCCGCCAGTTGCGGCGCTTGAGGTCCACAAGAACAATATCTCAGTAATATCTAAGTAAATAAAACAATAGAATCAAATACAGTAGCAACTGAAATCATTACAATTAATATTAATCGTATCATCTCAGCATTCATTATAAACATAAATTGTTTATTGTTTTTTTTCGAAGAATAAAAAACTTTGATTTTTTATTTGATAAAAACGATTTCGTAAATCATTGATTGCCAGTAGCGCTAAGAAATAAATAAATTTCTTCAAAAATAACTACTTTTTACAGGTGTTTTATTCAATTAAAAATGCTCCTCCGAATTCAATGGAAATTTGATAAACCTATAAGAATTTGAAAACGTTTTGATTAACACCACAATGTTAATACATTGTTTTGAGATATCGTGCGTGACATGAATGAAATCGTATGTGTCATAACAAAAAACGGAAAAACAAAATCAATCAAAATCAAAAACCACCTTGTCTCACTGCTACCACGCATCAATTGCTGCCTCAACAAATTTGATTGAATTTTTTTCATGAAGTACCGTCGTAGATAAAAATGATCGCGCATGTGGGTACGTATTCACATACATATAAACACAAACTAATACTAATAAATTATTATTTTTATTAAAGATTTGGCTAATGACTTTCATTTTATTTTAGTCGGCGTACTTGCAATTGATTATATATAGGACCATTATACTTGATTTTTCATAATTTGGACAATGTTCATGGTCACTTTCTTATGTTTTTTCGGATATTTCTTTAAAGTTCATTTTCGGTTTTTGCTTCCTATCCTTCTTCATAAATGAAGCTGCTTAATAAAGTCTTAAATTGTTCGATGGGATGTGTCTGTGGCATATTTGTAGGATTATCCTCTATTGGTACACAACTTATACTTCGCTATTGAAGTCATCGGGTTGTATTTTATGCATAATGGTATGCAGGTAGATCTGGCGAAAAGATAACGTCGTCATTGTTATGAAATTTGTTATTATTATATAGATAGATAGATTATAGACATTTTTGTATATAGAGTCCCGCTTCACTTTGCACTTTACTCATGAAAAGTTCCGAGATACCAGCTGATGAAATTGCACACCAAACAAGAACCTGTGGCGGCCACGCCTTAGACGCCTTTTAACTTGTGTCCCTTTTTAACTTCCCAGTATATGGGAAGTTCTTGTAATCGCCTCGAAAATCGAAATTGAAATTTTCAACATTTCTTTACGTTTTGAGGTCTTACGAGTATATTGTAAGTGTTTTTAGAAAGAAGTATGTATGTGTGTGTGTGTGTGTATGTACGTACGTCCGTACGTACGTATGTGCGTTCGTGGACAGTTTTTTTCACGAGCATAACTCACGTAAACAAAGTCCTATCGACTTTGTTGAGGTGTCAATCGAAGCGTCTTTGCAATCTTAAGAGCTGATTAGTTTTTGGTAAACTTTGGTCGGGGGAGTTTGCTGTTTTGCCCGTTTGAAGGTCACTTCTGTCATGCATTATATCTCCCGAACCAAACATGCAATTTTCATCATTAAGAAATCAATCGACGCGTATTAACATTTGTGTGATTCTATGAAGTTTTTAAAAAAAATCATGCAGGCGTTTTTTAATTTTTTTGAAAAAAGTGCAAAAAATTAGGTTTTTTTTCATAAACAGTAAATTTTTAACCTGATTTTCGAAACACAGTAATCAATGTTTATGAAATTTATATACTCCAAACAGTTTTTGTGCAAAAACCAACAAAATTTTCTCTCATGATTACAAAAAAAATTAAATTAAAAATCAAAAATCATTAAAAGTCATCATGATTTCAAGGTCATTTCTGCCATTCACTATATCTCACGAACCAAATATAATATTTGCATCACTTAGGTGTCAATCGACGTGTATTAACATTTTCGTAATGTTTTTATATTTAAAAAAATCATTGGAGGCGTTTTTTAATTTAACAAAAAAATGCAAAAATTTAGGATTTGTTCATAAAAAATAAATTTGTTAACCAGATTTGCACAACACGGTAATAAATGTTTATAAAATTTATAAATCCTTATCAATTTTTGGAGACAAACCAGCAAAACGCTTTTCCATGATGTTTAAAAAAATTAAATAAAAAATAAAAAATCATTCAAAGTCGCCATGTAAAAAGTGTTCATATGAATGATTTTACCCGACTACTCTTATTCTGAAGACATTGTTGTTAAGCCAATCACAGTTTATTAATATTTTCATAATTCAAGCAGATTTTTAATAGTCTTCATAGCACCGTGTTTTAATTTTTATATCAAAACTGCTTAAATTTTGAAAATCAAATAAAATTAATCAAATTTGCATTTGTGGCAATGAACGCTTTGAATGGTAAAATGTTTCGTAGTCAATACTTTGCTAGATCATATGCTATAAAAAAAGCTGTCATCAATATGAAAATAACAAATAACGTAGAACCCCCCCCCCATTGATCCGCTTGAATATTCAATCAAATCAATCTGTCCCCATCGACCAAAAACCTTACGTAATCAATTGACGCTCCCGTAGATGATACGATTAATATTAAGTCATTCCAGTTACTGTTATGAGAGGTACATTATTATTATTTAAAGTAGTATTATTTTCATAATTATTATTTTGTTTAGTATTTTTAATATTTATGTAAATATTACTGGGAAGTTGACCGTGTGGACCTCAAGGGTCGCACCTCGCGGCTTGTTAATATTGTATTGTTTATATTTTCTGTGACACAAAACGGTCCCAGTGCAAAAGAAAACTATGGAAAACAGATGTGACTATAAAAAGGAATGTTAAACTGTGGTAACAGTTACAGAACACACTCTTGGCTCGAATCGCGATCGCCGCAAAGTCCGCTCGGAATACGTATTTAGGATTATTAAGTTTTTGATATACATACAATAGTTAATAAATGTTTGTTTTGAAAACTGACTTTTTAATTATTAGGCACCTACCCCCAAAACTTTTGGCTGCAATTTTGACTTTCCTGCATATTTCATTGCCTCAGGTGTTGTTTTTAAATTCCTGGTATAAAATACATCATTTCCGCTTATCGTGAAATTAGGAAACGTGAGATACTTGTCGTCCATCACTATCTCTTTTTTCCACGAAAATGCTTCATTCGTAAGGCTCTGCAATATTTTGGTATTTTTCTAACTCTGAAGCCAAATATTTAAGAGCTGTTTTCGTTTTCGATATTGTAGTCATTTTCAACTTCACAGTGGGAACGTTTTAAGGTGTCTAGAATTCAAATCCATCGTTTTTAGAGAGATATGTGTCTATGTGCGTTGGAAATCATTTTTCGTCTAAATAATTTTGAGAACCAAAGATAATATTGACGTGGGACCGTGGGTTTCATTCAAAGCGTAATGACATATGTAACTTAAAACTGAATGAGTTTTCAGCAAAATCGGTTCACCCGTTTTTAATTGAGGATGAAAAAGCTGCAAAATGGTAAAAAATTGCTAATTATGAAACTGTTGAAATGCGCTATTAATTCGTGCAGATCCCAAATACCTTCACAGTAATATTTTTATTATTGTGTGTTTTAGCAAAATTTCGATCAATGTTGGTAAAAATAGTTTAAAAAAAATAGTTATAAACAAATCAAAATTAATTTATAGAATTCCAAACTTATATTATAAGGTTTGAGAGAATGACAGTAGTGACGCTAATGCAGTTTATAATTCGATGTTATAAATAATTTAATATTGTTAATAATAATCAAATATTATTAGTAATTGATTTCATCTTTACAAAATACTACGTGTTGTTTTTTATAAAAGAAAAACTTCCTTTTAATTTTGTGTATCTTGATTTGGATTCGTAATCGATTTTCGACCGTAATCGTTCGGTCTTCCTCAGCTGAGGAAGTTTTTCTTTTATAAAAATACAATCAAATATTGTTAGTAAGTTGATATTGTAAATAACAATTAAAATTATTTAGTAATGATCAAACATTTTTAACAACGAATAATTATTATTAATAATATTTGAATACCCTCAATGATGAATAATAATTGCTAATAATAATTGAATATTCTTTATAACCAAAAAATGTCATTGATAATAATGAAACGTGCCTGCAATAATGTAAACTAATGATAGTTTGAAGAAATTTGATGTTGGAATATCGTTTGATACGGAAAAATTTACATTTTTTGCAATTTAAGGTTTGTTTATTATTATGCAATTAACACAACAACATTGCGTTTAAAAAACATTCGGAAATAACAGTAAAATGTATATTTAACATTTGAAAATCAACAATGACGTAGAGCCTGATTGTAAGTAGAAGTTGTTAAAAGTAAAAATTACTTTTGATGATGCCTCGCTTTTTTTAGTTTTGTACGCACATATAAATAGTATTTATGAAAAAATATTGTCATTTTATATTCTGATACGTCTTTTTGAAGTTGAGTTTTTACAAAATTTTAAATCCTATTCAATTGTAGCTGCTGTGCATAGGATGATTGATATTATGAGAACTTCATTGATTTCTTCTATATACTACAACTACGTATGGAAGAAAAATTAAAAGATACAGCGGAAAGAAGAAGGAAGAAGATGAGAAAGAAAGAAGAAAGAATAGGAAAAGGGAAAGAATAGAAGAAGAAAAACAGGAAGGCCGCAAGGAAGAGGGAAATCGAAGACGTGATTTGAGCGCCAGAAAACAAGGACAAGGTTGATTTGGTGGAGGTAATGGTGGATTCCGGTGCCGAAGAGGAGGGCGAGGAAAAGGAGCACGAGGAGGTCGAGGCTTTGGTTGAGGACGACCAGGTGGCGTAAGCGTCTTCCTCTACCAAAGCTTTTATGACTCAATAAAAAATAATAGCACTAATAAAAATAATTCTAATAATTTAGGATAATAATAATAAAAGTTAATTAAAAATGTTTTTTTTTTCGCTCAACTGGAAAATTAAGCTTGTTGACTATACTAGGTATGGTTTTTTTTAATAACTCGGTGTATTGTCATCATTACATTAAATTTCCTTGTCAATTTCCTTGCAGACATTTCAAGACTGTTTTTGGTTATTTTAACCATTTTTTGTTTGTTTTTTATTAAATAGTTTCTTTCGTCTTCCTCCTCCGATTTACTTGAAATTTTTCACACATACTTGTTAACAATTTAACTACAGCGCGGGCCTAAGGTTACAGCAAAAAAAATTGACTATTCTAGAACAGTTTTTTCAATCGAAAAAAGTTAAAAATCGTCACACTTGAATTCAAACGTGCACAAAATCGCGAAAAACTTACTTCTAAATTTAGGCCCGTGCAGTAGTTGAGACTTAAGACGAATACATTTTTTTTGGTATATGGTCACATATGCATATTTTTCTCAGGGTTTTACGAGGTGCAATCCGTTTTTTTTTGTTTGGCACTGCTCGAGCACTTTGTCGGGACGGCCGCCACTTTTAAAATAATGTGAATCTGAACTTTCAATATCAATATACATATATACATTTCGAATTTCAAGTCGATATATTTCATAGTTAATTTTTTATATGCACTTAAATTAGATTCATTTTCGCCGTTTTAACAGAGCACTCCCCTCATAAGCTAAAAAATATAAACAATAGGAACAATATCTTTGTAGAGCTTTTTGCATTTTGGTTTTAAATAATTTAAATAAACCAAAAGCTTGTATCAAAACTACGATATAAATTGGGTAGATAGGCTAGTTTATTTTGAACTGCAAAATAAAAGTCGTGACTTTATGCCAAAGTCTTTTTAGAACACTTTCCACGTGGAAACATGTGCCAACATTTTGAATAAAAGGGAAAATTTTTATTTCGATTATAATTCTTAGACTGTCAGTCTGGGTTGTCGGAAATAAAATTGATTATGATACTTACTTTTAACATTTTGATGTGTCTCTTACCCTAACAAGTTAATGAGCTGAGTAATACGGAAGTTGAATTGGGCTCTCTTGTAACTTAAATCGTTCATCTTGGAAAACAATTGCCTGAATTCTTGGAAAAGTTGACGATTATATGCACATAAAAAAGTATCCCACGGTATATATAATGGCATAATTGTTTTAGCAAAATTATGTAAGATGAAACTGCAGATAAAAGTCAGTTCATTTTTAATATGCATATGATGCTTTTATATTCAATGTCTGTACAATTAGTGCATAAAAAATTCAACCTTTCTTCAAGAAAATATGATAAAACAATTTCCCTGCAAAAAGCAATTTTCTCATTGTACTTATTGCATTAAAGATGTAAAACAACATTTAATATTCACAAAGCTCTAAAACAGATTCATCCCCTTGTAATTATGAAAGATTGCCTTGAGAGTCAAAAGTGTCTATCTCGTCATTTGTTTTCCATTTAACCCCATTCACGCAGTCATACTACACAACGTAAACCAGAGAAAAGTTTTTCAACATCAAGAACGTTTTTGATGGGTGTTAAAAGTTTCGAATGAATACAAAATAACGAGGGTTAGCGTGGGTAAATATTAAATTATGAAAATTCATCAAAAACACCAGGAGCAAACGTCAAACACACAATGCGCATTAGAACCATTAGGGAATTATCCTAGCTAATGAATGCACCGTCCCTTATTCAGTTCATTAGGTCTTATTAAAGGGGTGCCGAGGTTATAGTGTGGGAGCCGAAGGATATTCTGAAGACAAAGTACATTTGATGCATGATTATTCACAAGTGATTTGAAATTCTGAAAGAAGTGTTAGTGACTTTCAGCTCGGAAGTAGTACCTAAGTAAATGTTGGCAGACCTAGAACGTTCTTACTTAGGGTAGAATATAGTCTTGAAGAGAAATCGTTCGTCTTCATTTGAAAATTCAGTATCTTCATGTTTGGAAATTTTATCCCATTTGTGGGTTGCTTGTTTTAAATTCAAGCATTTTTAATTGTATTTCGTGTACTTAGAGAGAGGATATAGTAGACAAAATAAATTTGATACAGTTATACATGTTTTATTTTGAAAAAAATACTTAAGTGTGTTTTAAAAGCAACATTAGTTGCCGCAAATTCAAAGCAGTAATTAGTGAAGATATTGTTTTGACATCATTTTCTCCACAAACATTAGAATGGTAGATCTTATCATCGTAATCGAAATTCGAAACCCTACATATGTTTGAGTACATATTTATCTTTTTTTCCTCAAAATCAAAAAGTTGAAATTTAGTTGTACTGCAGAAAGATTGATACACTTTTGGAAATAATGAATATTAACTTTAAATACCAGCGCATCTTTAAAGTTCTGAATTTTTCCATACAGCGTTGTCTGCTTGGACTGACTAATGTTTCTTTTTTAACCTATGGTAGAAGATATACACTTAAACAGTTGTTTTTATTTTATGATAATAACCTTTGCTTCATTAATATTGGTGATTTATTATTGCTAATTAGAGTTCGAATTATCTATAAATCATTTTACTTCAATCAGCAGCTAATTTGTTTCAAGGAACTGAAACATTGTCGATTGAATTTATAGCCAAACGTGTATATGCTTGCTAACTGCAAAGTTAAGTGCTTTTATCTTTCTTCGAGAAGTGGAATACAGATTACTTAATGGTCAAAAGTCAAGTAATTAATGAATCCGTTTTCGTTGAAAAACATAAAATGTTTTCGCTCGTATCTTGTTCGGTTCGGGTTTTTGAAATTGAAATGTTGCATTATATTTACTTACGATGCAAACTCAGATGCATTCTTAATTTCACTGCATCGTTTTTTATCCCTAATGGACCCATGCATACGTATCATTCAATGAAGGCATCTACCAGAAACTTGATTAGTAGAGGGAGAAATAAAATTAAAATAAAATATCCTCATCAGACTGCCGATGCATTTTTCTGCTAACACTTCAAAAGTAGATTTTGTACTTGAACGATTAAAATTAAATTGTAGCATAATTAGCTGATATATTTTTGTCAAGCCATGCATTTTTTTTGTTTCTTGAATTTGTGATTTCTGAATGACACTGCAATACTCTACTTGGACATAGACCGCCAAACAGTTTTCAGAGAATATCAAGCTCAAGTGAAGGGAATCCTTAAACGTGTGAAAATTTAGCAGGTGTTAAGAGGAAAATTAAATTAGAAATTCTATACCTACAATTTATAGTTTCGTAATTATAGACATTCAGCAATTTCCCCAGAAGTTGGATACTCGTACACGGTTCATTATGTTGGTTGGAGATTGTGAAAGATTCCTATCGATCGGTGTGACGCTCAAAATTCTATGCGTAGTCAAAGGTCATGGAAAAACGAGAATATCTCGCCATAGGAGACTTTAACAGAAAAAATGTTGAAAATAATTTTTTCGGTTAAAAAATTCTCTATAAAAATGACTCATAGAAGTAGCCGTTTAAGAGATGCATACATACATAATTCAGACTGCAGAGTTGTAACATATATGAATTACTAATACCCACATTAGTGGCAAAATATCTTATTAGACGTTAGATACCACTTAAAATATTCAAGAATTCTTTAGACTAGTGACCCTTTATTACTTTTTCAGGACGAAAGTGTATAGAAAATTTTTGAATACTAACTTCAAGTATAGCGTGTTTTTTAGAGGTATATAACCAATAGAGCTATCTTCTATTGTAGCTGTCAAAGATGGCTGTCATTTTGACATTGCGTTTAGTTTACTGCAAACTAAAATACAAAAATCAACCCCCGAACAATGTCTCGAAATATTGAAAATTTATTTTGGATATTCGCGTTCTGTTCGCCAAATTTATAGAAAACTTTTTCCAATTTATGGTGTTCATAGTCTAGGCTTCTCATACGCAATATGATGGAAAAATTTATGTCCACGTTGGCAGTATTGAAGAATGTTTGTCCAACACGAGTTCTTACACGAGGCAGCTATCTCTGTTGCAGAGCGTAGTGTGACTGAGAAACCGAATTTATCGATTCGACGCCATTCTCAACAACTTGGCCTTTGTCGTTCCACTACAGCAAAAAAATTCGAAGAGAGATATTTGACTAAGGTCCTATTTAATCCAACTAGTGCACTAATTGAAGCCATTGGACATTCGTTTGTGTCGCACGTTCGGAGAATGGGCTGAGAATGAGTTGGAAGTTGAACCGCACCTGCACCGTCAAATAATTTTCAGCGCTGAAATAAATTTCAGGCCTAATTGGTTGGTGAATAAGAAAGATAACTATTTTTGTATAAGGATAATCCTCAAGGGACTTTGGCAGCCCCATTACTACCCAAAAAAGTCATCGTATGGTACGGTTTGCATGCCGGCGGCAAAATTGGAGCTTTATTTTCCAAATCTGAAGACGGGTCCAACGTTACCTTCAATGACGATCACTACCGACAAATGATTCATAATTTGTTGATTCCCAACATCAATGTCAATCGTTTGACAAACATATGGTTCCAACAAGTTGGCAAAACATGCCATATAGCACGTGAAACCATTACTTTATTGTGCCAAATCTTTGATGAACGAATCATCTCAAGAAATGGACCTGTGAACTGGCCGCCCAGATCATGTGATTTGACTCCATTGGACTACTTTTCGTGAGAGTACGTCAAACCATTTGTCGATGATAATAGACCAACAGCTATTGATGACTTGAAAGCTGACGTTCGACACACCATTGGCGAAACAAGGCCGGCTATGCTGGAAAAGTGATGCAAAATTGTACCAGCAGGATGGCCTTCTTAAGACGCAGTCGCGGTGGTCATATGCCATAAATTATTTTTAAGCATTAAATGTAATAAAATTTGCAAGCTAATAAAGCCCAAAAATTGGTCATTAAAAAATTGATCTGTATTTTGTTTGCTTAAAAAGTTTTATGCTTAATAGCTTATCTAGTCCTCACGCGAAGTTTTGTTTTTTTTGAGAGAAACATTCAAACGTGTTTATTATATTTTTACCCATTTAAATAAAATGATGCAATCATTCTCATTTCAAAAACATTAATAATAGATATTATGAACTACATGTCGCTAATATGGATTGTTTATTTTGAAAGTGGCTTAAGTCACATTTAAAGAAAAAAAGAATTGTCTAATATATTTGTTCAAATAATAAGTGCAACTTTGGCTGCATATCTCCACATAAAAATAATTTCAGCATATACTATTCCGAATTTAACAAGGTTTGTAAATGAGTATTTGGATAAAAGTCACAGCATTGTTGCAATTTACATTGACCTAAAAATAAGTCTTCGGGGAAATTATACATGAAATCCAAATTGCCACGCACAACTGTGGGGAAAACGTTTCGTTTAACGGATAGATTTCAAAACATAGTAATTGGAGATGTCAAAAGCAAAACTGCTCAAATTAGCACTGGTGTTTCGCAGGACTCGATCCTAGGAACGACACTTTTCCTAATTTATACCAACTTCAAAATATGTACGCACGTTTTCTTTCCAAAACTTCCCACGGCATATTGAATTGGAGTCAAACTTCAAAAAGTAACGTCATGATCACCTTCAGATAATAACCAATATTTCATACACAGCCAAAGCTTACAAAATAGCCCAAGAACTATATTTGTAATTAGAGGTTAGAAAAAAATATGTATTCACAATAAGCGAAACATGAATAATATCGCTATCGTATTTGCCAGAAACCAGCGATTAAAAGAAGACCATTTAACAAAGTAGCTAATTGTCAATATGTTACCATTCAAAATGAAAAAAAAACACAACCCACTCAACTTCTTTTCAAACGATACTTAACAAAATACTTACAACATCCTAAGTAATTTACAATCAGCCCCACAGAAATTGAACCAAAAACAATCCAAGGCCCCACGAAGTAGGTACTATCAAAGAACATAACATATGTTGTATATTCTTTGGTACTACCCTTTATACTGATTCTTATCGTCTGGGAAGTAATATGGACTGGAACATAAATATGGACAATGAATGAAAATTTATAGAGAAGGAAATGAAGGTGGTTTATTTATTCATTTATTAACTTCCCAGTATATGGGAAGTTCTTGTAATCGCCTCGAAAATCGAAATTGAAATTTTCAACTTTTCTTTACGTTTTGAGGTCTATAGAGTATATATAAAATGTTTTTAGAAAGAAGTATGTATGTGTGTGTGTGTGTGTGTATGTACGTACGTACGTGCGTTTGCGGGCAGTTTTTCTACGACCATAACTCACGTAAACAAAGTCGTATCGACTTCGTTAAGGTGTCAATCGAAGCGTCTTTAAAATCTTAAGAGCTGATTAGTTTTTGGGACACTTCGGTCGGGGGGGTTTGCTGTTTTCACCCCTTGAAGGTCAACCATGTTATGCGCTATATCTCGCGAACCAAACATGCGATTTGCATCCTTAAGGTGTCAATCGACGCGTATTAACATTTATATGATTCTATCAAATTTCTAAAAAAATTCTTGGAGCCGTTTTTTAATTTTTTAAAAAAAGTGCAAAAAATTAGGTTTTTTTTCAAACACACAAAATTTTTAACCTGATTTTCAAACCTAAGTAATCAATGTTTATATAATTTATACACTCCAAATAGTTTTTGTGAAAAAACCAGCAAAAGTTTTTTCATGATAAAGAAAAAAATTAAATAAAAAATAAAAAATCATTAAACGTTCAAGGTCATTTACGTCATTCATTATATCTCGAGAACCAAATATAATCTTTCGATCATTAAGGTGTCAATCGACGGGTATTAAAATTTTTATGATGTTCTTATATTTTAAAAAAATCGTTAAAGCGGTTTTTTTGATTTATTAAAAAATATGGAAAATATGTGTTTTTTTTCATAAAAAAATTCAATTTTAACCTGATTTGCACATCGTAATGATAAATGTTTATAGAATTTATAAACTTTCATCAATTTTTGTAGAGAAACCAGCAAAAACTTTTCTCATAATTACAAAAAAAAAAGTCAAGGGTTCATTCGAATCATTATACCTTAAATCTCTTATTCTAAAGACATTGTTGTATAGTCAATCAAAGCTTATTAATATTTGCAAAATTTGAGCAGATTTTCAATAGTCTTCAGCAGGTAGCACCATGTTTTAACTTTAATGAAAAAACTGCTTTGTTACCTGTCCCCCCTCCGATTGATCCACGTGAATAATCAATCAAACCAATGCACCAAAATCCTTAGATAATGAATTGACGCTCGCGTAGATCTTACGATTAATATTAAGTCATTCCAATAACTTTTATGAGAGGTACATTTTTATTATTTGAAGTAGTATTATTTCCATAACTATTATTGTGTTTAATATTTTTAATATCTATGTAGATATTACTGGGAAGTTGACCGTGTGGACCTCATGGGTCGCACCGCACGGCTTGTTATTTATTTATTTCGCCAAAGCAAGGCAATAACATGTCAATATAAATAAAAAAATATAAATTACAAAAAATACTTAACCCTAAAATACGTGCTACATTCAACGTTAATTTATACTGTTGTATGCACGTCATAATGTAGGGATGGATAATGGAAGGGCTTTAGAAATGCTGGATTTAAAATTGAACTTGGAGATGGTAGGGAAGTAGTGTTTGCTCAAAGTGTGAAAGATTTTGCAGCACCTATTAACTGGTTCATTATCTGCATACTTAGTAATATGCTGATATTTAGTTAGTAAACGTGTATTACGCGTTTTTCTTACAGACACATTAAGCTTTATTTTATTCGACAAATACTCTACATTAATGTGGCCCCTAATCACGTCAAGGGCAAAACAAGAGGACAACAATGTTCTTCTGGTTTTAAGAGTAGACAAATTCAGAAGCTCCAATCTAACTTCATAAGGAGGCAAGATTTGATAGTCACCATGGCTATAAAAGTCTCTCAGAGCAAACAACAAGAATTGTTTTTAAACTGATTCTATTCTCGTATCATGAGCTCCGAAATGTGGGTTCCATATATTACAGGCATATTCAAGTAATGGGCGAAGCAGTGAGGTAAATAATGATTTAGTTACCCACAGATTTTTAAACTCTTTGGCTCGTCTTTTAATAAAGCCAAGCTGTTTATGAGCTTTGGAGAGAATAGTATCGTAGTGCAAATTGAAGCATAGTTTCTTGTCCAGGACAACTCCAAGGTCAACAATGTTTTCTTTCCTATTCAATACCGTATTGTTGAGAACGTATGTATTGTTCAATATTGTGGTTTTACGGGAAAAAGTCATTACAAAACATTTCCCAACGTTTAGATGAAGTTTGTTCACATCACACCATTGTTGGAGGGACGTTAGTTTTGATTGGAGGAGAACAGTATCAGATTGAGACTTAATGGGGTGATATATCTTCAGATCGTCAGCGTAAAGAAGATGTGATACGTTCGAGAGTTTTTCAGATAAATCTGATATAAAAACATTAATAAGAAGAGGGCCTATTTGACTGCCTTGAGGTACACCAGAGTGTACGAGAATCGGCTTGGACAAATATCCCTGAAATTTAACTAATTGACTTCGGTCTCTTAACTGAGCTAATTGAGCATAGAGCCTGTGATTCCTATTTTCTGCAATTTGAAAATAAGTATGGAGTGATCAACCCGATCAAATGCTTTACTAAAATCTGTGTAGATTGCGTCAATTTGATAACCCATCTCCATTTTACATATGGCATCAGAAACTAAATCCATGAAATAGTTGATCGGCCCTTGTGAAAACCATGTTGTTGTTCACTAAGAAGAGGCTCAATAATAGCTGAGAGTTTATGGCAAACGATTGGTTCAAATAGTTTAAGGATTATATATAGAATAGCAATACCTCTATAGTTCAGGACAGAACACTTGTCACCACTCTTAAAGATAGGAATTATATGGGAAAATTTCCAATAAGTTGCTGGAAATATACGTAGACTAGTCTTGGCTTTATAACTTGAGTAGAAACCCGGCATCCTGAGAGCTAGGAGCTGATTGAAGACTTTCACATCTTCGGATTACTGGTAACCAAAAAGAAATCCCAATGAAATTTCAGGTCGATGAGAAAGTTAGTCATAGAAGCACTTCAAAGAGACTATAGGTTCTTTGCAATATGCATTCAAACTAATTTTTGGGATCTATAAAAATGCGTGGCAACTATCGCATTTATTACACAATACTGTATGAAAAGCAGGCGTACCTTGAACTTATTTTTCATATAGAAATTTTGTAACATGTTTTTAAATCAATTATTTTCTATATTGAGTATATGAAAATCGCTTAATAAAACAATTTTTAAGGAAATATTCATTTTAATTTTAATTTTTTAGGTACGATTGAGACATATCAAGGATTGAACATTGTTTAAAATTTAAAATAAAAGTTGCTCCAAAATAACATAAGTTCTTCATAACATTCTGTGAAATATATATTTCATGTTTTAAAGTCACATGCGTCTTTTTGGAGTTTTTATAATTCAACTTTTTTTTCTTTAATTTCGGTATTTGAGCTTGCATATCTGAAAATATAGAGAGACATGATGAATAATACGAAAAATGATAATATATACATGTACATCCAACCATTTATGAAATCGTTAGGAATAACCTACATAAAACCATTCTAAATCATTTGCGCCTTATTTTTGTTCGAATATCATTATTTCAACTATTTTTAAATGAGAGCACTAAATTTGAATAAGCACAATTTAAGTATTTAAGATCAGGGGTTTTCACCCTAGATGAATATATGGGTTTTTCTTTTACAGCTAAGGGGAAAATAAGAGCAAAAAGGTATTTATGTTTTATTTGAAGAACGAAAACGAAATTTTATCTAGAATTTGAATAACAACTGCACCGATTTCTACAAACTTCAACATTATAAACGAAATCCACAAATCATTTCACCCAACTGAAACCCCAATGAAATTACGAAACGAAGAAGAGTTATCCCTTTACAAATTTTAGGAATGTAGTTTTTTCGCCTTTAAATGTAAGAATGAAACTCACATCCGTTCGGAAGTTATAGGTGGTGAACGCTACCGAGAACACGCAGGAAATATTCACAGTTTTTCAAAACTACTTTTTTGTACAAGATAAGCCGAAAATTATTGGACTTTGGAATTTCACATAACTTCAGATAACAAAGTTATGTTTTCTGTGAAACCAAAATACTTTGAAAATTATGAACATTTTTTTTGGAAATTCTATGAAAATCCAAACTTTTTATCAAACACATATCGTTTATCAAATTTTCACTTTCATTTAAATTTTTTAGGCTCAAATTGAGCGAATGGTTGCATTGAATTTGAAACATTCTTTCAGGTATTTCACATGGAAATAGCGGACGTTAGATTGCGTGCCACAGAACAACTCAAGCAGAAAGCATGTTTTGTTGAAATTCTCGTACAGCGTTTATTTGTAAAATTATGAAGAATGAATTGATTCTGAAAGACATATCGAAATACGTAAAAAAAGTTTTAAGTACGTCAAACAAATAGTTGACCACGATCACAACAAGCCGTGAGGTGCGACCCATGAGGTCCACACGGTCAACTTCCCAGTAATATCTACATAGATATTAAAAATATTAAACACAATAAAAGTTATGGAAATAATACTACATCAAAAAATAAAAATGTACCTCTCATAAAAATTATTGGAATGATTTAATATTAATCGTAACATCTACGGGAGCGTCAATTGATTACGTAAGGATTTTGGTGCATTGGTTTGATTGATTATTCATGCGGATCAATCGGAGGGGGGACAGGTTACAAAGCAGTTTTTTCATTAAAGTTAAAACATGGTGCTGTGAAGACTATTGGAAATCTGCTCAAATTTTGCAAATATTAATAAGCTTTGAATGACTTTACAACAATGTCTTTAGAATAAGAGATTTAAGGTATTATGATTCGAATGAACCCTTTTTACATGGTGACTTTGAATGATTTTTTTATTTATAATTTAATTTTTTTTTGTAATCATGAGAAAAGTTTTTGTTGGGTTCTCTACGAAAATTGATAAAATTTTATATATTTTACAAACATTTATTATTACGATGTGCAAATCAGGTTAAAATTGGAATTTTTTATGAAAAAAACACTACTTTTCTAAAAAAATTTTAATAAATCGTAAAAAACACTTAAGCAATTTGTTTAATATATAAAAACATCATAAAAATGTTGATACGCGTCGATTGACACCTTAATGATGGAAAGATTATATTTGGTTCTCGAGATATAATGAATGACGTAAATGACCTTGAACGTTTAATGATTTTCTATTTTTTATTTAATTTTTTTTGTAAACATGAAAAAAAATTTTGCTGATTTTTTCACAAAAACTATTTCGAGTATATAAATAATATAAACATTGATTACTTAGGTTTGAAAATCAGGTTAAAAATTTTGTGTTTTTGAAAAAAAACCTAATTTTTTGCACTTTTTTTAAAAAATTAAAAAACGGCTCCAAGATTTCTTTTAGAAATTTGCTAGAATCATATACAAGTTAATACGCGTCGATTGATACCTTAGCCATGCAAATCGCATGTTTGGTTCGCGAGATATAGCGCATAACATGGTTGACCTTCAAGGGGTGAAAACAGCAAACCCCCCAAACCGAAGTGTCCCAAAAACTAATCAGCTCTTAAAATTGCAAAGACGCTTCGATTGACACCTTAACGAAGTCGATACGACTTTGTTTACGTGAGTTATGCTCGTAGAAAAACAGCCCGCGAACGCACATACGTACGTACGTACGTACACACACACACACACACATACATACTTCTTTCTAAAAACACTTTATATATACTCTATAGACCTCAAAACGTAAAGAAAAGTTGAAAATTTCAATTTCGTTTTTCGAGGCGATTACAAGAACTTCCCATATACTGGGAAGTTAAAAATTTAAAATTCGATTCTTACAAGCATCTCAGTAGCCTGAACGCAGCTGTTAATACCTACAAAAAACAAGCCGCGAGGTGCGACCCTTGAGGTCCACACGGTCAACTTCCCAGTAATATCTACATAAACATCATCAACGTTACAATAATAAGAGGTAATAGTAACAGGAATGAGTTAATATGAATCATATCGTCTACGGGAGGGTCCATTGATTATATTTTGGTCGATGAGGACAGATTGAATATTTACGCGGATCAATCGGTTTTTGGTGTTGAAAATTTTTGTTGGTTTTCAAAATTTAAGCAATTTTTTTAATTAAAAGACTATAAAAACTATTAAAAATCTGCTCAATTTATGCAAATATTTTAAAACTTTGATTGAATTTACAACAATTTTTTTTAGAATAAAAGATATAAAGTAATAGCACTCGTATGAACCCTCTTTACATGGTAACTTTGAATGATTTTTTTTATTTTTAATTTAGCTTTTTCATAATTATGGAATAAAATTTTGCCGGTTTCTCTCCAAAAACTGATAATAATGTATAAATTTTATAAACTGGATCACTGTGCTGTGCAAATCAAGTAAAAAAATATTTTCTATGAAAATAACCATAATTTTTCGCATTTTCTTCTATTAAATTAAAAAAACGGCTAAACCGAATTTTTGTAATGTTAAAAACTTCACAAAGATGTTAATACACGTCAACTGACACCTTAATGATGCAAATATTATATCTGGTTCGTGAGATATAGTGAATGATAAAAATGACCTTGAAAACCATGATGACTTTTAATAATTTTTTATTTTTAATTTATTTTTTTACGTTATCATGAGAAAAAGTTTTGATGTAGTTTTTGCACACATTGTTTGGAGTACATAAATTTTATAAACATTGATTACTAAGACTTGACAATAAGGTTAAAAATTTATTGTTTTTGAAAAAAACCCTAATTTTTTGCACTTTTTTCTAAAAAATTTGAAAACCGTTCCAAGGCTTTTTTAAAAATTTGATAGAATAACACAAACGTCAATACGCGTCGATTGACGCATTGTTTAAAAAAATCGTATGTTTGGTTCGCGAGATATAGCGCCTGACAGAAATGACCTTCAAACGGGCAAAACAGCGAACCCCCCCGACCGAAGTATCGCAAAAACTAATCAGCTCTTAAGATTGTTAAGACGCTTCGATTGACACCTCAACGAAGTCGATACGACTTTTTTTACGTGAGTTATGCTCGTAGAAGAAAGTGTCCACGAACGTACGTACGTACGTACGTATATACGTACACACACACACATACGTCTCCCTTTCTAAAAACACTTTATATATACTCTATAGACCTCAAAACGTAAAGAAAAGTTGAAAATTTCAATTTCGATTTTCGAGGCGATTACAAGAACTTCCCATATACTGGGAAGTTAAAAAGACTAAATTTTTACACAAACAACAAATTTTACCAATCTATTATTTTGGCTTCCTTTTATTTATGCATTTCCCTATCGAATATGTAATAACACGGGCTATAAGTGATGAATCGTCTTGGTTCAGGATATTCAGGGTTATTTTTAGGGAACAATGAAATTCAACTTAGCATCGAATTAACCGTCCGGCATCATTGGTTTTCATTTGAGTACCAGTTTTTCATTGTGCCAGCCTTAAGTATGCTTCAGAAAAGTCACATAGCCGAACAAGTATGTTTCAGTGTCTGGAGGGGTGAATCAGCAGATTCCTAGTAATGGAATGGAAATGATAACTAGAATGAATTTTTATTTCCTGAAGATGAAATATATGAGGATATGTTGAAATACTCGCATACTTTTGAAGATTTCTACCCCGAACGTCGGAAGATAAATAAAATTCTAACGGGCAGGGTTACATCGATATTTAAAGTTTGAGGATTAAGTAACGTTAAGAAAAAATGATGCGTGAGCGGTAGATAGGAAAAGCCTGAAAGGATGGAAACCAGATATTATTCGGTATATTTTCCACATACCAACTTTAAAAATTAGTGTTTAAACAAATTTTTCTCCAGTCTTTTTGAATCGCGGACATAAAATAATACTTACAAAATTTTTGGGAACTTTTCCTGATGACATATACATTCAGGTTTCTTGATACGATACATCATACCACTTGTACCCGCCATTAGGTCGGGAGGATCCGTATTCTGTTGGCTATACACTCTTCCTGTTCGTCGTTGAGATATTTTTTGTTCCGCATTAAGTACAGTATGACTGCCACCACAGTTTCTTTTTCGAGACTCAGGTAGTTCAGGAGATATATTTCGGACGTGTTTGGTAGAATGAAGCTTAGAAGTTGATGGTTGGCTACATTCAATATCAGCTTCAGATGCACAACATATATAATTTGCATCCTTAGACACGCGCGTTCGAGCTCGGGTCGATTTCACATCAAATCGGCCACCTAAGGCATCAGAAATTTTCCCTTGGAAGCAACTCAATTTATCATTTACAAATTTTGTAATGGCCAACTTCTCGGACTTGTCCAGCTTTTCTTGAAGTTTCCTTGACATCACCTCTTCCAAATTCTTCCTAACATTCATTTCCACTTGCATGATATAATCGAACGCTTGGACAATGCCTTTAGATAAATCAGTTTTAACGGCATTGAACACATCTAGAGGTACCAATTCGAGAAGTTGGTCCTTGTCTGCTTTACATTGGCTAATGAAGTCAAGTTCTTCGCGATCCGCCTTGAATACTTTGATTTGCTCATAAAGTTCGGTAAAATTATCAAATTCCGATGCTAAATTTTTAGTAGATTCCTCGCACAGTTTTGATATCTTTTCTTGGTTGGAGCGAAATTTTGCAATTTCTCCGAGCTGATCGTTTATACTGATAAATCTTTGATTGTTTTTATTCGAGCAAGCAATCAAGTCATATATTTTATCCGAAAATTGTGCCATTGACTTTTGCATTTTGCAAATTTCTTTCAAGCTGGAATCTAATTTATCACCATCTGTTGGTTTCTCCAGAGCTTTCCTTTTTGATTCGTTTTCATGCTTAAGAGACTGGATCAAGTTTTCCATGGAAGCAATGCTAGCAAATAAGTTGTTGACTTGATCGGTAAGGTTTGTTGTTGTCTTTTGCAATCGAGATATATCTTTCATAGCATTCTCGGAATAGCGAAGCTCTTTTGTGTTTTCTTTTCTTTTAATTGGACTATCTTCATTACCATACCCATCAATAGCTGAGTTATCTTGGATTCCATAGGTTTCTTGCTTTTTTAAATTATCTTTACTAGTTATTTCGCTAAAAGACCGCTCCAGATCTTTATAATTGAAGTTAAGTTTCTGCAACAGCTGGGTTAATTTTTCAATTCCAACTTCGCAGCCTTCCAAACGTTTAACCATGTTTAATAACTCCGCATAAGTGTAACCTTCATCCTGGGGTATAGCATCTGCAAATGCAATATCCTGAGTGATTGGACTGCCTTTGAAAAACGTTACTCTATGAAAGTCCTTGGCATCGTGAGGGTGCTTAATGATTTTGTAAAATGTATCCACAGGAATGTCCGGTTCAATATTGATTTTTTCCAATTTGCAAAGAGCCAATTTGAATGGTTTCTCGTTCCCACCATCCGAAATACGATATGCCTCGAATGTTTCTTTAGATTTGGTTATGAGATTATTAATATCTGCTATTAGACCCGGCGGGGCGAGATGAATGCGAACTGATTGCAGATTCAATTTGGAAGCGATTATGTTCAAAAGAGTATGCAGCAAATTCACATCGATATGAAATGGACTAAGGCATATATCAATTAACTGTTCCACCGTGATTACTGAAGATTCCATGCGTTCCGCTTCTATTGCGTCCATTGTGACAATTTCATTAGACTGTTCAATGAATTTAAGCACTTCTTTAATAACTTACAACTTCATATACTGCCATAACTGAAATAGTGTTTCACAAAAATGGCAGATTCGAATAAATTTGAGTGAATATTTTTACAAGTGCTACTACGATAAGCACTAAAATGTATTTTTTGGTAATTTGTTTGGATTTGGTAGATGGAAAAAAGCCCTCGTAAACATCTATGCATGAGTAGGAAAATAGGAAAATGAGGCAATTGTAGAAAGAAAGTAGGAAAGGAAGACGAAGATCTACAATGCGAATGGCATTGTAGCAAATGGTTATACAGAGGAAAAATACAGCATGTTCCAAAAATTTGGCGAGGAATGCAAATGAGTTTGCGCAATTAGCGACAAGACATAAAAGAGGGCAAGAAAATATAATTTTAACAGAGAAACTAGAGACAATAAGCAAAAATATCGAAGCGATCACTGCCCAGCAATACTCAAGCGTGGCAGTGCTAAAATCCAAAAAGGAAGAAGTGGTTAAACAACACCAAGGTTAAACAGGAATAATTCTACTTCCAAAAAAGCGATGTTGGAGATTTACGGATCCAAAAATGAAAATCTCAAATTATTTGGCATAGCCATTAAAAAATGAAAGAATACTTATTAAAACAGACTCCGTAAAAAATAGGGAAACTCTGATCCACGAGATTCAATGCAATATGGGAAAAAAGTACCCAATTGGAATTACAGCTGAACTCATCCCAAGGATGATGATTAATGGATTGCATACGAAATATATATATATAATACAGTAAAACCTGTCAAGAACGAAATCCCGTGGGGAATTTATTTTTTCCACTATTGACACGAATTCCACTATTAACGTTATCGACAGGTTTTACTGTACAGTGCTGTGCAAAACTCAAGCAACTCACTACATGTCGGAATGAAACGGGAAATTACAATCAAAATATAAAGAGTTTTTTTCCTTTTTTCTTTTTAATTTACACGTTAGCGTGTTACTTAAAGCTCTTCAATAAAAAAAGTACATCAGTATTTTAACTGTTCTTTAAAAAAGCCAAAACAAAATACACCAACAAAAAGGCTGTGCAAAATCTAAGCAACTTTTATTAATATTTCGTGTAATAGCCGTTATTTTTTATAAGAGCGGCACATCTGCGATGCATTGGTTCAACTAAATTCTTTAAAATTGATATGTCAATTTTTTCCCATTCGGTTTTAGGTTTGTAAACAATTGGTCCTTGTTTGCAAACTGTACTGTTCCCATACGCCGTTTCAATATACCGAACAAGTTTTCTATAAGATTCAAGTCGGGCGATTGTGCCGATCAATCAAGAACTTGAATACTTTTAGAGCTAAGCCATTCTTTAACCAACTTCGATGTGTGTTTCGGGTCATTATAATGTTGAAACACCCATCGAAGTGGCATATTACAATCTGCATAAGGTAACATTCTAGATTCTAAGATGTCCTTATACTTGAATCCGTCCATGATTTCTGTTATTCTATGGAAGGGACCAAGACCTAATGCTGAGAAACATGTGCAGACCATGACGCTTCCTCCCCTATATTTCACCGTTTTCCTACGGAAGTGTGGATTCAGTTGTTGTTCCTTCTCACGCCTCACAGGGGATAAGCCATTAGAATTGAAGAGGTTGAACTTCGATTCGTCGCTAAATAAAACGGTCTTCCATTTAGCAACTGACAAGTCAAGCTAGTTTTTAGTAAATTCAAGCCTAAATGATATATAAAACGATATAAATAGTAAAATAATAATGTTTAAAAGTGTTGTTCGAGCAGTTTACATTTTCCTTGCATGTCTTTTTGTGAGCAATGGTTTTTTAAAGCTGTATAGCTTTTTAGATTGAATTCAATTGGCCGTCTGCGAACAGTGCTTGAGTTGACATTTAAGCTTAGTTCTTTCACAACTTGTTTTGACGAGATAAGCGGTTTTATTTTTATCAATTTTTTAATTTATAAGCCATCTCTAATGGTAGTTTTACTCGGCCTTCCACCAAAATTTACACTTTTCACACTACCCGTGTTTTTATATTTCGTAATCCATTTTAAAATTGAAGATTTGTTTATATTCAACGATTTGGCAATCTTTATTTGCGTTTTTACGGAATAATATAGCGAAATTACGTTTGATTTTAATCTATTATCGTATTGATTACGCTGCATTTTTAATTTTATATTTTTAGACAAAACTAAACCCAAAGGAAAGACGATCTTTACTGATCTAATTGACACGAGCATCAGAAAAAAAAACATCGGGAAATCTCCGAAATCTTTTGTTCTGACTGGGAATCGTAGCTGCATTTTGAAAGTTGCTTAGATTTTGCACAGCCTTTTTGTTGGTGTATTTTGTTTTGGTTTTTTTAAAGAACAGTTGAAATACTGATGTGCTTTTTTTATTGCAGAGCTTTAAGTAACATGCTAACGTGTAAATTAAAAACAAAAAAGAAAAAAATTCTTTATGTTTTGATTGCAATTTCCCCTTTCATTCCGACATGTAGTGAGTTGCTTAAGTTTTGCACAGCACTGTATATATAAACATCAGAAGAATTAAATGAGGAAATTAGAATTTTAAACCACTCCGTGTAAAAAGAGGCAAAGTTAGATATCATACATACGCGGCAAATAAAAAGTGGGAAGTGGATAGCCATTCTAGAATTTAACGATCAGATGTTCCAACGGTTGATAAACCAATTTTGTGACAAAAGATCGCAATGTCATAAGGTGCTATACAAGCGGCGTTTGGAAAGTCCGTGCAAAGTCTGAGAGATGGCACCACCGGCTCATATCGAGGTCATCTTTAGTAGCATCTCTTGAATGAACGCACACCAAGTTTCAGCCATATTGGTCTTTTTATTAACTTCCCAGTATATGGGAAGTTCTTGTAATCGCCTCGAAAATCGAAATTGAAATTTTCAACATTTCTTTACGTTTTGAGGTCTATAGAGTATATATAAAGTGTTTTTAGAAAGGGAGATGTATGTGTGTGTGTGTGTGTGTGTACGTACGTACGTACGTACGTACACACACATATACATTTCCCTTTCTAAAAACACTTTATATATACTCTATAGACCTCAAAACGTAAAGAAATGTTGAAAATTTCAATTTCGATTTTCGAGGCGATTACAAGAACTTCCCATATACTGGGAAGTTAAAAATAAAAAATCATTAACAGTCATCATGATCTTCAAGGTCATTTCTTCCATTCACTATATCTCACGAACCAGATATAATATTTGCATTATTAGGGAGTCAATCGAAGTGTTTTAACATGTTTTTGATTATTTTAACATTATAAAAATCCGTTTCAGCGGTTGTTTTAATTTAATAGAAGAAAGTGCAAAAATTTAGGGTTTTTTTCATCAAAAATATTTTTGAAACCTGATTTGCACAACACAGTAATAAATGTTTATAAAATTTATACATTCCTATCAGTTTTTGAAGAGAAACCAGCAAAACTTTTTTCATGAATCTGAAAAAAATTCAATTAAAAATAAAAAAATCATTCAAAGCTACCATATGAAAAGGGTTCTTCCGAATGATATTACCTTATATCTTTTATTCTAAAGACTTTGTTGTAAAGTCAATCAAAGTTTTAAAATGTTTGGATAATTTGAGCAGATTTTTAATAGTTTTTGCACTCTTTTCATAAAAATAAGCGGCTTAAATTTTAAAAACCATGAAAATTTCAATCAAATTTGCATTTGTGGTAATCAATCATCATCACTCATCCACTAAAAGCCTTGCGTAATCAGTGGATGCTCTCGTAGATGATATGATTAATATTAACTCATTCCTATTACTGCTATGAATACCTCTCATTATTTTTATTTACAGTAGTACTATTTTCAAAATTATTATTGTGTTTAATATTTTTAATGTTTATCTAGATATTACTGGGAAGTTGACCGTGTGGACCTCAAGGGTCGCACTTCGCGGCTTGCTTGTGTTTGGCATTCGTGTGAATCAAGGAAGTCGAGTGATTTTCAAGAAATGGACAAAAAAGAATTTCGTGTAGTGATTAAACATTACTTTATGAAAAGCAAAACTCCTCACGAGACTAAAGTGCAGCTTGATAAACATTATGGTGACTCTGCACCTTCGATTAGAACAGTAAATAAGTGGGATCAAAATTTTCGGACTGGCCATATGGGCACAAGTGGCGCTGAGCGTTCTGGACGGTCTGTGAAGGTTACAACTCTAGAAATCATTGATCAAATTCATGATATTGTGATGGATGACAGAAGAGTTAAGGTGCGTGAGATTGCTAGTGCTGTGGGCATCTCGACTGAAGGGGTACATAATATTTCGCATAAACATTTGGACACGAGAAAGCTATCCGCAAGATGGGTGCCGCGATTGCTCACGCTTGACCAAAAACGGAATCGTGTGAAGTGTTGCAAGGATGGTTTGTAGCTGTTCTAGAAGAATGCGGAGGACTTTCAGCGTCGTTTTTACACTGTGGATGAAACATGGATACAATACTATACTCCTGAGATCAAACAACAATCTAAACAATGGATCACCAAGGAGGAATCTGCACCAAAAAAACCATTCCTTCGGCCGGAAAGGTTATGGCGACTGTCTTTTGAGATTCGCAAAGGATAATCCTCATCGACTATCTGCAAAAGGGTAAAACTATTACAAGTGCATATTATTCATCGTTATTGGACCGTTTCAAAACCAAGCTGCAACAAAAACGCCCGCGATTGGCCCACAAGGAAGTCCTCTTCCATCACGAAAACGCACCAGCACACACCTCAGCAGTTGTGGTCGCAAAATTAATGGAAATAAAATTCCAACTCGTTTCACATCCCCCCTATCCTCCAGGAATTTTTTGAGAATTAGCCGAGACTATAGTAGAAATAAAAGCCGCATCTACTGTTACTAAACTAATGCGGACTAGAAACGATGCGTGGATATCTGGAAAGGTAATTTTTGTTTCCAGAAAACCGAAAAGCTTTCAAATTACTCTTGAAGGATCCCACGAATAAACTAAAACTACAGAATTACCAAGTCATCAAAAATGATTGCAACGGGTAATTAAAATCGGAAAACCAAATTATTATGCAAAAACACTTGAGCGAGACTCCAGTAATCCAACCAAACTCTGGAATATTGTACATAATGTTCTGAGAAAATAAGAAAATAACAATAATCATAAAAGTACTGTAGATGGAATACAATACTTGGAATGGATGGAATTTTCGTCGACGAGATAAAATTAAAGTAAATAAAGGATTACATAGCAGGCACACTTGTTAAAATAATAAATGCGTCAATCAGAAAAGGAGAATTTCCAGAGCATCTGAAAGAAGCGAAAGTTTTACCTATATCTGAGGGCTGATTCAAAACAGACCCGAATATCTATCGGCCAAAAACGCTTCTGAACGCCCGAGTAAAATATTGGAAACAATACTAGCTTTTCGAATTAAAAACTAATAAGAACAGAACGAAATATTGCCTGAAAATCAATCCGGCTTCCAGGAAGGGAAAGATACAACAGATGCTATACTATATTGTTCAGATGGTGAGACGCATAAATACTAAATTGGACACAGGCCTTTACGTCACTGCAATCTAAAAAAAGCCTTTTACACAGTAGTTCATCAAACATTAGCTACAGGAGTGGAGGAAGCAGGAATCGTTGGTAAGGTGAAAGATCTTCTGAGTAGTTATTTGTCTGAGTAGTTAATTGCCCCCCATGGTGAAAAAGTGACATTGCGGAGCTGCGGAAGGAATGTAGGAAGTCCTTCAATCGGGCTAAATGATCTAATGGCTGGTATTCTTATAAAATAAAACTGAAGGAATTCAAATCTTCTATCAGAAAGGCCAAACGCACCTCGTGGAAAAGTTTCTGTGAAGAAATAGAATACTTCAAGGATGTCGGTCGTCTGCGTAAAGTCATGACGAGGTCCACCCTCATTTTCAGTGTCTGTTAAAGATGCAAAGTCTTAATGAAATCCAGCTCCGAGACGTTTTCCGTTTTCGTGGATACGCACTTCCCGAATAGTGAGGGTGTGGCTAACAAAGCGGATCCACATACGCTCCCGGGCTGTATGCCAACCACTGTACCTTTAAATGACATGCTCTTACGCTGGGCAATCAACTCATTTCAACCCTTTAAATCCCCCGACATCTCACCTGCTGAGATCCATCCACTGCCATGGCTAAACGCCATTTTCAAAGCATGTGTACGGATGGCTTACATTCCACAGCAGTGGAAAGAAGCTAAAACAATTTTCATACCTAAAGCGGGTAAGACATTCCATTCCCCATCTAAGAATTACAGACCTATCAGTCTAACCTCTTTTCTGCTGAAAACTCTGGAACTACTGATAGAGATCCATCTGAGAGCTGTTCTGAAATCACTCTCCACTCTCTGCGCAACACGCATATACAAGAGGGAGATTGGTTCTATGGAACCTAGTGGTCGATAAATTCCTGTCAAAAATAGAAGCGACTGGCTGCAATGTTGTAGCATATGCCGACGATGTTACAATAGCAATATCGGGAAAATTTGTTAACACCCTATCTGAAAGACTAAACTTTTATTCTTACCAAATAGAGCAATATTCTTACCAAATAGAGCAAAGAGTGTGGTCTAAAGATTAATCCGCAGAAGACGGAATTTATGCTCTTCACAAGAAGGTACAAAATTCCACGATTTGTCCCACCTAAACTTGATAAGATAAGTCTCAACCCATCTCATCAGGTCAAATATTTAGGTCTAATTCTGGACTCTTAGCTCGCATGTAAAGCGAACATAGCAGAAAGAGCACGCAAAGATGCATGCTCAATCTACTGCTGCAAAAGAGCTATTGAGAAAAGGTAGGGATTGAAACCCAAAATTGTATCATGACTCTAAACGGTGATAGTGGAGCAAATCTTTCTGTATGTCGCAGTTATTTGGTGGCTTCCTATGGCAAAAACAGGAAATGTGAACCTGTTTAACTAGGTCAGAAGAATTGTAGATATTGCAATCACCGAGGCTTAACGCACCACCTCGACAAAGGCATTATTTATGCTATTAAATTGGCTTCCGATAGAGTTACTTATGAGACAGCAGGCCAAGTGCACTGCTGTTTGATTGTAAGCTATGCGACTCTGGCGTGAGGAAAACATTGGTCACTCCACAATACTACGGAGGGATGGAACAACGTCAGGGAAAGTGGACTTTGCTTCTCCGATTCCCTGTTTTCACCATGGTTTCAGGTCAGCCATCCCGAGCAGGGAGGACTGGATCACAGAAAGAGGTGGGATACGGGAATCGGCCGACATCTACACTGATGGATCAAAAAAGGATGGAAGAGTTAACTGGGCCGTTTTCCCCGAACACCTAGAATTGAAAGTATCCTTTCGGCTACCAGATTACTGCAGTGTTTTTCAGGCAGAGGTCATTGCGATTTATAAGGCAGTAGAATGGCTGCGAAACCAGAAAATTTCAATGAGAAATTTAAACATCTTTTCCGACAGTCAAGCTGCTATCCAGCGTGCATACCTCATCTAAAATTGCAATGGAATGCCGCTCACAATGCAGTTTATAATTCTCTGCTGGGTACCGGGTCATAGTGATATACCTGGAAACTGCAAAGCAGACGCCCCAGCGAGAGCTGGCACCGAGCTTCAGGAGTATACACTTACCCAAACTCGGCCAACCTCTAGCCACCATAAAGCTAGAGTTTAAGCAGTACTACGTGGAGGCTGCGAACAGGGCCTGGCTGCTGGAAGAAACCTGTAGCACAACCAGGCAAACTTGACACGCACTGTGCTCCAAACGCACCAAGCGGCTCTTCAATATAAGTCGTGAAACCCTGAGGTCGATCGTTTCCGTACTGATGGGACACTGTCTGATCGGCAGATACGCAGGAAGATTGGGTGGGACACCCAATCTTTCTTTCTTTCTTTCAATGACTTCTGCCGAAGTTGCAGATCAAAGGAAGAGGAAGAAACAGTCAAACACGTTCTTTGTGAATGCCCAGCACTATGAAGGAAACGCATTTAAACCTTAGGCTAACTTTTCCTGGACAGCTTTACGGAAGTAGCTCATTTAAACATTGGCTGCATAGCCGGCTTTATAAGAGAATCTGGATGGTTTTCGTCATCCCGCAGGTTCTAGTGCCACCCTTATCTTCTGTGGTACAATGGGCATATCGTGTCTTAAGTGAGCCATCTTTGGATAAAAGGAGCTGCCACTACAACCAACCAACCTACTTGTCTGAACGGCCACAAAGAACATAATGGACATAGCACGAACTATGACCAAGGCATCTAAGATTATCTACAACCTACGAAGACTGACTCCAACGGCCGAGGTGTACAAAGAAGCCCAAGAACTTGACTTGATTGATTTGCTTAGATTTGCATTTGCAAAAGAACATAAAAATTTATAATACAATGAAAGAAAATCAATCAAGCTGGATAGAAATTTGAAGAAAAATAATTATAATACTATGAGAAACGCTGATAATATATTAATAAAATTTGCTAGTATAGAACGACTGAGGAGAGATCCAACTAACAGTGTGGCTAATTTCTAATCCAAATTATCATTTTACAAAATAGCACTGAGTAAACATCTGCTTGAAAAGCAAAACTCGGAATACTAAAATTTACTAAAGCTCAAGGCTGAGACAGCCAAACACAATGGATTTATTTGTAAAAACGGACCTTTATACTAAAATTAATGATGGAAAAAATTAGTGAGAATCCAGTACTATCGGTTATACCGACATTCTTTGCTTCGGATGTTTTACGCAAACATACAAAAAGTGAAGTGAAGTATATTGTCCACGGTTGGTACAGGCAAAAAGTGATGGTGAGAGAGGCTTGGTGGAGGTGGTTTCAGTCGGTAAAAGCCCAACATGCCGAGAAGCAGGGGCAAATTGGTATCGTTGAAAAAAACATGCTAATTTGGCACCATTTAAAACCACCTCATCCTCCTTTTAAACTTCCCTTTCCATTTCTTTCATGAATCACTAGTTTCTCCAAAATTAATAGTTCGTACCTCCTGAAAGATGATTTTCGAATTAAAAAAAAGAAGTCTTGTCATTTACACCTTCAAGGTTTTTTTATTCATTTCAGTTTCAATAATTCTTCATTAAAAACAGGCAAAATCTACACAAAAAAGACGCTCTACATACACATCAGGTTTTACTGATCTGCATAAGTACAAGAGCCTACCATCAACAAGTCGACGAAAAGATAAGTTCAGCACACATTTATTAAAAAGTATCGAGACAACTATAATCCTGAGGCTAATGTATGAACATTAGTTGTTACTGCATGACTGCAACAAAATGACTGGATTAAAAACCATATCAGGCTGCAAATGTTATAACTTAGCCAAGATAATTTCGAACTGGTTTCTTTGGTTAATGAAAAGAGAAATCAACATTTGCATTTTTCCATGGTGGATCGTTCTTCTGATTATCTGTAGAAATTACTCAGTATCTCAGATTAACGCGATATCTGTGGATTTCTGGCGCGACAATGTGAACATTACATGGAAAAGATACAACGAGGTAATCACTGTTGATTTGATTCGCTTCGATGAATGTCCTGTAATTCGTCGCAGCTTAAATTCTAAATTAATTTACATTAATGTTCCATGCAAATCAACAACATTTGATGGGTTTTTACCAATGGTGATTTTTAGATCAAATTTTGCTGGGCAGCAAATATTTTATACGGTTTAGATAATGCAATAATTGAAAACTTTATATTTCTGAGTAAAGTTGGAACCAATAGTTTACACCTTCGTTTTTTTAAAATTCAGTAGGATTTATGTTTTGTCAAGTTTTATCCAAGTTAATATGAAATATGAATATCAGGGCATAAAATAAACAAATAGTTCTCACATGTGGTAAAAAGGATTTTAGGAATAACATGATAGAAAATTCGAATTTTGTACTAATGCACCAATATTCAATGGTTTGAAAGTAGGCTGAAATTGTTTTTAGTTTCAAATAGGAGTTTAATCTCGCATTTGATGAAACGTTTTAAGCACGATCAACTCTAACCTCAGGGAGCTCTTGATGTATTTTTGGATTAAACGCATGGTAAAAAAGAGATAAGGTCTTCATACTGAGCCTACAGAAACTTCAATAAGTCTACTAAAATTACTGACTGGAACATATGCCATAAATATAAACATAAATGTATCTCTCTCTCTCTCTGTCTGAGAATATCTAGAGTTTACTTTCATTGGCAGTCACGATTGTACATTTTTGACCATAACACCAAATACTGTACTTTGGGAAGTCGATGGTCTTCTCACTCCAAATATCCTATTTACATCATAATGTCACCTTCTGGAATCTAAATGACTATAACGATAAAATGACTATGTCCTATGACCTACTAGCAGTTTGAATGATAGCTACTAATGTTCGAATTGAGCTTTTAAGGTTTGGACGTGAATTTCTTCTGAAAGTTTCACAAATTTTCAGATCGGAAATAACACCAATCTTCCAGTCTTCTTTGTCTGCATGTTTTTCAGAGTGAACGTTGGGATGAATATATTTTTAGGACCTCAATAAAAACGCATTATCGTATAAATAGAGTAGTAGGGTGGTTTATTTTTGGTGAGTTTCCACTAGTTTCTCCTAAAATTGCTATTAATATCACACCGTTACAAATGTTTATCGCAACTGCGTAATGTCCATAGTTAAAGGGCTTGAGTCAATTAGCCTTAATACACTCAAGCATTCTTTGCACGTAAAACAATGTATTACCTACGCGTCAGCGTGTCCTGTCTATCAAAATGCCATCAAACTGATGGTTATCAGTGTAGTTATAACAGGCAATTCAAGAAGGGAGAAAAATAGCAGTGCTATGTGATTGATCGAGTCCACAAAATTGATAGTCAGCAAGGCTTTTCTCTGAGATTTAACCACCATGAATACGAAAATAAATACGAAGTAACGAAAAATTACACATTAGTTATGGGAAGTGTGGTTTCGGCGTGATAAACTTACATTAGTTATCTTTTCAAGTTATTCCTCCTACTTTACTTTAAGGTATTAGTCTAATTCATAAATTTCAAAAAAATAATACATTTTTTATGACATTTTTCGACTCGCTAAAACTTCAAATATGACCTCCAGAAATATTATTTCGGAATTCGAAAGTTTAATATATAAATAGCGACTTTGAGTGTGTGCGCCTTTTTGGCTCTTTGCAGGTGTTCGATCAGCTGTCGGCCGCGTGGCGTCTTTTTCATTCCCCTTCGTTGAAATACCGCTTTCTCCTACATGTATATTATATTTGTGGCTTTATTGCATGTGCTCATGCTTATTTAGACTTTTACGTATCAATTGCGTGTTTTTGAAAAATTTCTAATTTTTCATTTTTCACAAAATGTTTATCAGCGAAATGGAACAAAAACTTGAAACACGTGTTTCGCAAAACAACGCTTCTAACACGGCAAAGACATAATCTCCGGATCTACCTGAAACGATTTTCAAAAACTTTGATGCGTTTTATTTGTTAGAAAATGTTACACCGTAATCCACCAAAATATGAGCAAAAAATTGCAAAAAAAAAATTGGCGTTAAAAAAGCTACGAAAGAAGGGTCGATTTTTGACATTTTTTTCACAAGTCCGTCTTATATTTTTTAACTGATTTTTTTTGAAAACGGTGGTGAATTGCGGTGTGAGAGACCTTGCTCATTAAAGTACAGTTAATTTTTCTTCTTTGAGTTCTACCAATCCATAGATTGTCTCTTTGCCGTGGAGTAACGATTTTATCAGAGCTTAATTTCAGCGCCCTCTGTAAAAGAGAATAATAAATAAAAAATGAAACTTTTACCTTTTTTTGTATTATTCAAATAAGATGTAATACTAAAAAAAAGATTCAAGACAATATATAATTAAGTGTCTGAGAAACAAATTCTGAAAAAATGGTTATTTTTCGCCTTCTAATGTGTCTTCAGTCACGCGTATACAAATTACTTTGCCCAGACTTAATTTCAAGAAAAAAAGACTTTTAAAATGTGTGTGCGCACAAACAGTCCCTTTAACGTATGTACTTCTCTCGTGGAGCTCGCCAGGCATGGGTTAATATGCTTGAGTTTACCCTACTACACTCTTTCGTTTGCAATGTCACATGTTACCTGTAACTAGGACCATCTTATTAGTCATCACAACCAGAGTGACTCTTAATTACCGAAAAGTGAATGAAATGGAAGGTTAAGACGAAAATTGTCAAGTTAACATTCTCAATTCATTCCATTTATTGAATCCGACATGACACAACAGTGTCATTGTATCTGATAAAGTTAACTATGATTTCTATTAAATATAATTGATAAACATGGTTTATTTGAATAAAATATATTAAAAAAACACAAAATATTGTTTAAAAATTGTGCTTTCCTTTTTTTATCGTTCATCTGTTACTGGTTTTGCTTCAAATATATTATTTTTCATTTTCATTCTTCGTCAAAATGCTGGCACTAGATGTAAGCTGTAATAATTGTCTGTTTCTTACGTTTTTTTTTTGGTATTTTGTATATACCAGGTGTATGCATAAGTTTTTACCGGTTTTTGTGGTAAAAAACATGTAACTTTCAAGGGAAATTCATTTTTTATTCAAAATATTGGCCATTGGCTTCTAAACACTTCGCCAATATTTAAGGTGAGTTATGAATACCATACCAGAAAAACTGAATGTTATTTGCGGCAAACCATTCGGCAAGTCATTTTCTAACTTCCTCCAAATTGCTGAAGTGCTGATCTGCGAGCGCATACCCCATAGATGCAGAGAAGTGATAGTCAGATGGCAACAGGTCAAAGGGTGAACGGGTGTGGAAGGATGTGCAATCCAAGTGATTTCAAGGTGCTTTTCACTGGTTTTGCTGTATGAAACGACGCATTGTCGTGTAACAAAATCACTTTGCCGTGTTTTTTGGCCTATTCCGGTCGTATTTCGATCAATGCGTGGTTTAAATTAATATTTGTTGGTTATAGCGTTTTGCATTAACGGTTTTGCCGAGCTTCAAGAGTTCATAATAAACAATACCGCTCTGGTCCGACCAGACACAAAGTATGGTCCTCTTGCCGAAGCGATTTAACCTTGATGTTGAAGAACCGGTCTCGCCAGGTATCACCCATGATTTTATCCGTTTCGATTTTTCAATATAAATTCATTTTTCGTCACTCGTCACAATTCGGTACAGCAATGATTTTCTTTCGTGATGCTAAAGCAGCATTTTACCAGTGACTTTCCCGATTTTCCTTTTGCCGGTTATTCAAATCGTGTGGGACCCATTTACCGCGTTTATTGATCTTCCCCATCGCTTGTAAATGTCTGCTGATTGTATTTTATGACACATTTAATGCTTTTGCCAATTGTTGCTAAGTCTGAGTTGGGTCATCATCTAGTAATGACTGCAATTGCTCGTCTTCGCACTTTTGTGGTCAACCAGAGCGCAAACTGTTTTTCACATCGAAAACACCACGTTTTAATTTTGAAAACCATGTCTCACATGTTCTAATCGATGAAACGTTTTAACCATATGTGTCTACCAGCAAACGATGACTTTCTACAGCCATTTTATTCTGACTAAATAAGAAAAGCAATGCGTGCCGTAGATATTCTTTTTCAGGCACAAAAGCCGACATTATCACACTCAACGATACAATACCGACGGCGGACTGCAATTTGCTTACGAAGACGCAAGTCGAGTTCGTCAAATTAACAAGCGGTAGGTTAAGTAGCTGTCAAAGTAGGGTCAATTTTTGATCAAACATATGTTCAACTATAATAACCTTTTAAGTGTCTTCGGTATGACGTGTGGCTTGGATATGAATTGCGCTGTCATCGGTGACAGCAGACGTTGCAGTTCAAGAATTTTAAATTCGAAAAGCTGGTTTTTGCGCATTTGTAGAAAAATAGCTTGATAATATCTCCATCGTGGAAGATCGTTTGGGCGATGCGCGATCTTTGTCTTCGATTGACTTTATTCACTTCATTCATTAAATCCGTCGAATCCACGAAATTCCCTGTCATCAGTTCGTCCTCCATATCTTCTCATATGACAGACAAGTGAACACACAACCTAATTTTTAGCACTTCAGCTAAAGTTTTTCGGGTCCAGACCCAAGAACGATGGAATCTACACTTTAATATTACAGCAATCATATATGTATTCAATGCATCAAATACAATCAAATCAATCAAATACAATTGATGTTTAAATTTTTCTCTAAAAAGGCCACAAAAGTTTACATAGGTAATCAAAGGTACTTGCAGCTAAATTTTGCGTGTCACTCTTACTGTGATAACAATATCACATAAGCAGATGGATGCAGAGTTTTAAACTATAAAGAAAACCACTGATCCATATATATAGTAATTTCAGGTATGATGGCCTAGTCGGCCAATATGGCCTATATTGATTTCTCCGAAACTAACGAACACTAGCGGCGTTTGTGTCTGCTCTCGCGGCCATTTGCCCAAACTCCCCAGGCGATCCCTGTGTTTCAACGAGGACACGTGTGTCCAGAGCTCGCGACGACCGAAAATTTATTTTTTGGTAAGTTTTACTCATTCTATTTAGTCAAATAATCTTTGTTTTTGTATAAGTAGTGCACAGTGTTATAAGTTAACTATTAGTATATAGTATGGTAACATTTTAGAAGCACATTATTCACTACTTTTTAGGTTAGATTATTTTTTAAATCAAAAACGTGTCTGCGGCCATTATGGCTCACTAGGCAGGTGGCCAATATGAACTACTAGGCCATATTGGCCGCCTATTTTGTAATTTTTCTACAACTTGTTTTTTCAGGCAATGACTCCACGAAAACCAATTTCATAAAGACAACGGCAAACTTGGTGCAAGGAGTCAATGAAGAAAGCCATCGAAGATGTGCGAAATAAAAAAAAGGGGTCCCTAAAAGCGTCCAAAATGTACAAAGTACCCCGAACAGCTTTAAGACGTTTGGCAGCTAAAGTAGAAGTATCAGCTGAAGAAGCGACTTGTGCGAAACTGGGAAGAAAACCAACATTACCACAAGAATTGGAGAAACAATTAGTGCAGTACGTTGTGACAATGGAAGCTAAGTTATTCGGCTTAGTCCAAAAGGATGTTATGAGTTTAGCCTATCAGCTGGCAATAAAAAATAATATCACTCATACCTTTTCGGCAAAAAGTGAAAGCGCCGGTAAAGATTGGCTTAACTCATTTCTAGAAAGATATCCACAATTTTTTTTTCGCCGTTCAACAGGAACTTCTTTTGCTAGAGCTAAGGGGTTTAATAAAGAAAGTGTGAACCATTTCTTTGATCTCTATGAGAAATTGATGGATAACTACAAATTCCCTCCAGAAAAAATTTTCAACGTGGACGAGACTGGTATCAGTGGTGTTACATCCCAAATGCTCCAAGTACTAAGTCAAAAGGGGAAAAGGCAAATTAGTTGTTTAACATCAGCTGAAAGGGGGTCTTTAATAACTTGCGTGATAAGTATGAGCGCTGGAGGTTCATTCGTTCCACCAATGATTATATTCCCCAGGAAAAGAAGTCACCTCCTTTTAATGAAAGGTGCACCTCCTGGTGCCATACATGAATATCACCCTTCAGGTTGTATTCAAACTAACTTATTTACAAAGTGGTTTCAACATTTTATTCAGCACGTGAAATCCTCAGAAGAATCTCCAGTATTGCTTATTTGAGATGGTCATACCAGTCATACCAGAAATCTTGAATTGATAGATCTCGCAAGAAAAAATCATGTCCACTTACTGTCGATTCCTCCACATTCCAGCCACAAAATACAACTTTTGGATAAATCATTCATGGGTCCACTAAAAAAATATGTTTCTGATGAAATCAGACCATGGGTGAGGAACAATTTACGCCCCCTGAACCAATATGATACGCGCGTCCAAATACTTCCATCATGTATTTGGACGCGCGTATCTACGCACTCAAAGTGGTGAGATAGCTGTCAGGGGTTTTCGTGCAACAGGTCTATATCCGATAGACAGAAATCTCTGTAAAGAACATGATTTTATTGATATGAATGATCAAGAATGTAGAATATTCAATCAAGAAAATATCACAATAGAACTAACTACTTTGTCTACTCCCGCAATAGAAAATGGATCTTTTGACGTAACATCTTCCATAAGTGAACTTAATATGAGTAATGCGACAGCTAATGATGCTACCTCGGTTTTAAAAAACCAGAACAAAGTTCCACCTGGAAGTTTCGAAAAATTTGCAGTTCCCATTGCGACGTCGCCACAGCCATCAACTTCAAGAAATCATAACTTTATAACGCCATTCCAATTATCTCGGATACCAGAAATAGCACCCAGGAAAGCTACTAACCGAGGCAAAAGAGCAGCGAAATCGACGTTACTTACTTCATCCCCGTACAAAAATGAATTGCAAGGCTCATTAAAAAAGAAACAAGACCAAATCGAACTACGACTATGATAAAAGCCAAAAAAGGAAAAGGGAAGGGTAAAAAGACCAAGTCATAATCTAAGGAGGTACAAATGTCTAGCTCGGAGGAAGAAAATGAACCTTTGTACGACGAAAGTCTTGATAGGAGCAATGTTTCGGATGCAAAGTGTCTGTATTGTGAGTGTTTTTATTCTATGGATAACAGAGGTGAACCATGGATCCATTGCCTATCTTGTAAATTATGGGCTCACGAAGAATGCTCAGGAGTGGAAACCGATGTTTTCTTCTGCGAATTTTGTTCTGCAAAGTAATGCAAAGTTAATTTTTTTAGTTTTTGGTTTTTATTGTTATGGTGGACAATATGGCTCACTTCAATTGTGGCCAATATGGCCCTATGCCATATTGACCTACCATGTTTGAATTTCAATGATTCATTAAGTTTAAAAAAACGTTTATTAAAGCTATGTTTCGATGTTATTAATCTTCAAATTATAATTGTTGATTACTAATAAGTTCAAAGAACTGGTTTAATCAATAAATACAGTTTGATCTCATAAATCTTATAGTTTATTTCCAAAAAAGCTTATGGTGTGCCATATTACCCGAAGTTACTATACGTTTCATGTTTTTATATTTTTATTTATGTCTGAAAGTAGCGGACATATTTCGTTTACCAGAAGAGCCTTCGTAAATCGAATGTACCCTCTTGAATATTCTTCAGTTAGTTCTTCATTAACACTACTTTTAAAAGCTTTTCTTTCAATTAGTTAGGGTTAACAGATTATAATTCTTGATAAGCCTGCTCTGGTAGGCTGCTATATCAAAAAGGATTGAACGAAATCGCAGAAAATATTTGGTTCTTTAGAAATTTCCTGACCATCGATTCAAAGCACTAATCAACATTTTTGATTTTTTCTTATATATGTTCAGTATTCAAAGGGGATTATCAGGAACTTGTAAATATAGATACTCTTGATATCAAATGTATAGATAAATAGTAAGCGAAACTGAAATCAACGCTTATGAAAACTATCTAAAAACACAGTTATGCGATTTGTGTGTTAACTTAATGAGGTAATATGAAGGAAGATGCGCGCAAATTAAGATAAGATAAATTGAATGTGGCTTAACATGTGCATGTCGGCAATACGTGGATATTACTTGTTTAAAACGGAAAAAAATGTTAATGATTTATTTGCATTGGTGAAGCATAAAATATTGCTGGTTAATTGAAAATTGAAGATTGGTTTGAAAATTTCATTAACAAGAAGCTATGCGCAGCTTCCTTTATTAGAAAATGTCATTCAATCAACTCTATTTAGTTGTAGTTTCTCATAAAATTGACACTTTGTGCAGTTTTCACCTTCTTGAGAAGCATTTGTACATCAGTTACTTGGGATTGATCAAATTTGATACATCTTCTTTTACTTAATTTACAAGGAGAGGCCACGCTCTCCCCGTCTGAGATTTAGTTGAAATTTAGCACATAAGTAGAAGACTTCAAGGATATTCGGTCCCTAAATCCATAAATGATATGCATACTAGAGACGTTATTGTTTAGCAGTTCGATAATTTCGGATTGCTGGGCTCATATGGCTAGATACGATAGGCGTCATCCTGGTTTGTTGCTTTTTGCCGATTTGGCTATGAGACATGAAGAGGACGTAGGATCAATTCTAGGAACGAGGGATGATCCTATCGTCAGCTTTGATATTGCTTCAATTACAACAGTTTTTAATAATCCATCCTAAATGATCGAACAATTTGCTGATTTCCAAAAATAAATGTATTTGTAGTTGAACATTGCTGATTTACCTTAAACTAATTACATCCACAATTCAAAAAAATAACAATACCGACAGGAGATCGAACACATGACCTCACGATCGCAAGCTAGTCACGCTGCTTTCTACACTGCAATGTTTCTGTCTGATGCAAAAACTTACTAGCACATAAGCGACGCTAAAACTTTAGAGGCGTTTTTCTCAAAAATGGGGGGATGTTGCGGTCTAATACTTTAAGGATCGCAAATCTTTCACTTCTCACTTATGTGCCAAATTTCATCCGAATCTGAAACGGCGAGACCGTGGCCTCTTCTTGTAAGTTTGATAGAAATAACGCAGAACACTAGGCAAACTATTTGAATGTTTTGTGCAAAGACATGATGAGAAAATAAAATCTGCTATTCAAGGTTCAATCTTTCTTTACTCAGCTATTTGCAAATATATTCTAAGGCCTTTATATTTTTATACTTTTCGAGTGACAGTTTGTAGCATCCCCTTATTTTACAATTTTACCAATTTTAAATAAGAGTACTCGGTGGATTTTTCGCTGTGACATTTCCTTGAGATTACAAAATGTTTTGCATATAATGAACTATCACATAAAGATAAAGCAATTTTTTTATGGCATATTTCATAATCTAATTCGGAAAATCGAAATAAAGCTTTATTGGAATGACTAGCTTCCAGTGATTATTTTTAAAACGTTAACTCACATTGAAATTTAATTTAACCGTATGCCATAATAGTATCTCAACACGTATTAGAAAGTACTTTGATTATCATTGGCATTGTTCTCTGTTACAACTCTTACTTTCGTAGTAAAATGGATGAAAAAATAGTAGTAGATGGTTACGTTCGTTACGCAGCGTGGTCGATCAAAAAAAGATACCGTGAACAATTCATGCTGGATGTGAGAATCATTAAAAGCTAAATTCAACTAAACTAAACTCTTAATCTTTGTCAGCACACCGTATAGGTTAGTGGTGGTGATTGAAAAGGCGGATCTCAGATCGAATTGTAAGGATACTGAATCATGTAAATAAGGAAATAAATAGGTAAATAGGTTTATTCAGGTTTACGGTATGGAATTATATAATTATGTATTGAATTAATTTAGGATAACGGTTTGAATTATATAAATTAGTTTGGAATGTTAGGTTTAAGTCGCCTCCGTCATAGATGCGATCTTCATCGGCATTCCATCGTCAGCGGCACAAAAGGTCTATTTAAAGTGCACCCCCAGAATAAAAATGACTCGGCTGATGAGCGCCGGCAATTGGCATAATACCGATGGAGTGATTTAAAGCGGAGCGATGACGATGAACTCTGCCATGGCGTTGACCGGTCATAGGACCAAACGACATTGGGTCAGCGATATATAAGGGAGGGAAGCGGCTTCTTCTTGTAGTCTGAGTCGAGTGTAGGGTTTTGGCCATTTGGAGTTTTTGTTTGGAGTTTGGAGTTTTTTGACTTGTGGGCTTCACCTGAAAATAGTCACATTGTGAAGGAAGAGCCGAAACATGGAAGAGCTTTGGTCACTGAGAAAGAAGATTTCAACGACGAGTCGGAAGAAGGCGCAGAAAAGGTAAACGGCAACGGAATTTTGGTACCAAACGTAAGTAGTGAGTAAGGAAAGTGTAGTGCAAACTAGATTTCAGGAAATGAGTCCAGTTAAATTTTGATTTTCTAATTTTCAACTTCTAATTTGACTTGTGGGGAGTGTCTTGTGAAAAACCGTCGTCTCTCTTCTTCTTATGTGTTTGTTGGTTTCGGATCGCGTGCAAAGCAGTCTCGTCGCAGAAACGAATGGCGTCTTTTTCATAAAATTTTTTACCACGCTCCTCTTTGTAGGTGAAAGTAGGGTGGAATTACTCAAAGCGGGACCAGCATTGGCTACGGTGAAAAACGACTCTAACACGATGGATGCAAAGAATAGTAAAAATTAAATATCATCAATGTATACAAATTTTTCGTAGGAATGTAAGAGTTAAACTATTTATTACAAAGTAAATAAACGTTTATCAATAATAAAGTTCGAAATATAAATATGTGTAGGGCGTTTTTAGTTAATTCTTACTATTAAGTTAGTAATCAACTTTTCTCCATTAGTATTATTTTGAAAAGAAAATTTGTGGCAAGAAGAAAAAATACCAAATTTATATAAGCTTTTAATTGTATTATTTCAGTAATGTATTTTGAAATATGTCAAAACTTTTCTGTATATATGCTAGTAATAGTGATAATTTGCCAAAATAATAGCTCAGAAATGTTTTTTGCAACATATTTTCTCTCTCAAAAGTCGACAAAAGCATCTGAAGAACAAGTAATATCTTTATCACAATTTTAGTACCACCTCTCATTGTTCATGTGTGTTTTTGAAGAGAAAGTGATGTTCGCGGTAGCCATTCCAAAAAATAAATTGTTTACCATTGAAATCAAACCATTTCGTAAAGTGATCAGAGCATAGGGCAATGTAAATTAAAACTAATTGGGCTTTATCGTAATTAAGAAACCTGTACGTTGACCATTTATACACAAACTTCCTTATTTATAAGCAAATTTTGTACTTAGGAAAATTTGGAGATTTTGTTGTCATAATAATTCAGATTAAAAAAATTAAATAAATAGTTTTTTTGTATTTTATTCTTTACAATATGACTTTTAGTTATTTTTAACACATGGTTAATAGGGTAAATAATACTGCATTCCTGATTTGCTTTCAACGATAAAGATTCTACGAAAGAGACAGTTAGATACTAAAACTGAAAGGTAGAAGCGAACCTTTCAGCTTTAGTTTCGAACTAAAATTCAAGGAAATTAATTTAACTACTCATGATGATATTAAAAATTAAGTTTCTGACCTGCAACAGCAGTCAACAAGATTCAAAATTTATTATTCTTTATTATGCAAGGCTATTTTTGCCCAGTTAGTATAGTAGCTTATATCTCGAAACAATGAAATTGTAGTTCTTCCAACAATCTTTTTACACTCCTGACGAGTGTGCCATAGTCCGCTGACAAGCAGTTGAAGGCGCCACCATTTTGAGCACCATCTGGCTACCAGGCACCGAAATGATGCATTCCGTGAAGGATGGCTGAAACAGTAGATTATATAGTAGCAATGCCGAGTTTCGTTTTTGCCTAACCCAACTAGCTCATCAAGTCGTGGGTGAAAGGAAAAGAAACGATCACGTGCCACGCCTTGCGCAGAAGATCTCGACAAAATGTTTGGTTTTTACAAGGTTTGCTTGCAGGATTAATTAAAATTTAAGGATGATGATTGATGGATGAAAGCAAAGTAAATATGTTCGGGGCTATTATGTCAAACACTAAAACATAGCCATGCGAGCCACGAAGAGTATTCGCCATTCGGCACAGCTCTAGGATTACGTGTCCCAACTCGTCCACCTAGTTCGACTGTTTATTATCGATTGTTTCTTCCTTCTCATAACGATCTCAATTTTGACGACAATCCCGATCGCGTTCACTCACTTTCGAAAAGCGTACAGACCACTGTCTTTCAAGAAATCCGACAAAGAGCGAATTCAATGAATTCACGTAGCGTGGCTTTCTTGAAATCAAAGAAGTGCCACTTATGTACGGCATGAATTTATTTGTTGATTTGCGTAGAGAAGGCACTTACACGTCTGAAACTTCGGAAAGTTCGGACAGATTACTATTTCTTTTCTACGTCACTGGTTGTAATTTTGGCGAAACCGGGATTTCAGAGATTTTGTCGCGTGATGGATATTTTTAACAGTTGCGTCCAAAATTTTCATGACTGCTGCATAGGCATAAAGTCTTTACTATTTCCTCATTTTCATTGGAGCACTGATAATCTTTTTTTCATTTTGAAATTGATCATAAAACAATATGTAATACGTAGCAAGAATTCAATGTCTGATTATATGTGAGTCTTGAAGGAAAAACAAAAAGAACTTTTTCAAAAAATTGTATTTTAAAAACCAAAAATCCCTTTTATTGAAAATTTAGACACATGAAAATTTAGCATTTCTAGAAGTTGTGAATTTTCAGCTAAAAACATTGAAAATTGTCAATTTTCTTGCAGTTTGTTTTTTGTTTTTTGCGGTAGGCAGAATATTTTGGTGCAGGTTCATCTCAAATCGAAAATTCAAATAATTTCTTATAGTTTATAATCTTGGCTCGTGATTGAATGAAGGAATTGAAAAAAATGAAATTTAAAATAAAAGTCGTGACTTTTTCTCTTACCAAATTTTATTTTCGACTTTTCAAACATATATTTCTTGTAGCCTTTTTCAGTGATATGTTCACGACTGTCGTCAACATATCACTGAAGAAGCCGAAATATATATTTGAAATTTGGTAAAAGTAAAAGTCACGACTTTAATTATTATTAAACCAATTTAAAAAAAGCTCGAACAGACAAATAATGAAATTTAAAGTTTTGAAATGGATTTGAATTAATTTTCGTCTCATATTTTTTTTATAGCATTTTCCCGATTCTCTTCCTTTTTAAAATATTGTTTTCGTATAAAACAAAAACTAGTCGACCGAATGCAAATCCCTTCGTTCAAGCATGAGGCAATACTATAAAGAGGAACTGTGCCAAGTTTCAATAAAATCAATCGATTCGTTCTCGAGAAATCGTGCCTACCGCGCGGAAAAACAAAGTTTAGAGAAAAATGCGTTGAAAATATTTTTACCACGATTTAATGAATTAAAGTTATTTTTTAGCAACTTACATCGAGTCGTCGATTCCAGGTCCATGCAGTCATTCTTTCGTCTCATTCGCATTATTCAGAGCATCCTTATGATGTTGTGATGTTTGATGAAAAAGGAAGGAGCTGATTTTACGCGGTAGAACCGCGCTGCATTTGTATAACACGCTAGGTCAGGCAGAGAGCACGTACCGACCACGCGGTATCCAAATCTCTATAACTCCGGCAGTATTGCTCGAATTTATTTCAAATTTGAAGTACTATACTTTCATATGGAATAAAAAAAATTTGATTGATTTTTTGAAAATACAAGACCTATGTAACCCCTTAAGATAGAGGAAGGAGTAACTGAACATTTACAATAAATGAACTGCAAACATTTAACAAATTACGCTTACAACGCCCCTTCATCATTATACATATTAATTGGTTATTTTTATTGTTTAGAAAACTATGATGTTTAAGTGATGAGAACTTGAAACATCTGAATAGAAAAAAATAATTTTAAAAAAAATTAGTTATTTTTAAACTGTTAAGCAGTTTTTTTCATTAAAATAAAAAGGGCACAGCGAAAATTATTAAAAATTCGCTCAAAATATGCAAATATTAATATCAGATGAAAAATAATATTATTCGTTTCAACCCTTTTTTACATATTGACTCTGACGATTTTTTATTTTTAATTAAATTTTTTTATAACAAGAAAAACTTTTATTAGTTTTTTTTACAAAACAGCTTAAAGTAAATAAATTTAATAAGCATTGATTACTTATTGTGATAGTCAGGTGAAAAGTTAATTTTTTACGAAAAATCCCCCATTTTGCACTATTTTTTTAACAAATTAAAGAAAGCTGTTATAATTTTTTTCTTAATTTGGTAGAATCATACAAATGTTAATACCCGTCGATTGACACCTTAACAACGCAAATCAAATGTTTTGTTTGCGAGATATAAACAACATATAAACAACATATAAACAACATATAAACAAACATATTAACTATTAAAATAAAAAAAACCACCGACATATGCCAAAACTAATCAGCTCTTAAGACGCTTCGATTTACACATTGGTTATGCGCGTAGAAAAAACTTCTACAAACGAATACACACAAACACAGACTTCTTTCCAAAAACAGTTTAAATATACTTTTAAGACTTCAAAACGTAAAGATATGTTGAACATTTCAATTACAATAATAGAAGAATTACAAGAACTTCCCGTATACTGGGAAGTTAATAATAATTCAAATACGGTTTGAAATTTCGAAAGCTAGCTTTAATTTTTACCATAAGTTTTACCGTGTTGTCGACAAATCATAGGCTAAAAGTGAACATGGAGTTACTCCTAAGTAGTGTACTCGTATGGTGGTACTCTAATTATCAGTAATAGAGATCAACGTTGGCTATTATGTAATGAGTATCACCGGCGGTTCTTAAGGCAGCTAAACTGCTACCATCCTGACCGAGTTTTTGTGCACTTCTTTGCTTCCTACGTCAAACTGTATTCGATAAAAGTCACTTTTTCGGTTTAATTCAAACTAAATATGACAGAATTCAGAATTGGTAAAAGTAGAATCATGTGAAAGGACAGCAGTGCATTAGTGATGGGCATCAATTTCGTGACCACTAAATTGATAGACTTTTACTTTTAGTTAGTCCTTACTGTTGATGAATTGATATGCGTTCGTTTAAAGTATTCGCTGATCACATAACACGCAGAACAGCTGATTAATCTGTTTTCTACTTTTCCATTTTTTCATATTTGTTCCTGAGTTCAGGCTTCAGTTTTGAATTATTGCAGCAACTGAAGTTGACTTTCTCCATCCCTTGAACAAAAGCCAGTAAAACTTCACTAGTCACTTTTTTTTCAGTGCAAATTCCAAATGAGCAATATGTCCTCAGGACTATACTTTTAAGTCTAAACTGAACACGTTCCACCACTCATTCCTTGTGAAAAGTGCAATCAACACTTTCTCGCCACTTCCAAAACAGCTTTTCTCATAAATTTAGACTGTTGACTTTAAAAAGCAGCGTGAATGGGGAGTCACACTAACATAACAAGGACATTCCAGGTTTTTTTTTGAAAAGAATCAAAAAGCTTGCCAGAATCTTTTTCTGCTTCAGCCACTATTGTAAATAGGTTTTTCACAGTTGCTAGGAAATATTTTACATGCTTGAAAATGCACATGAAAGCAGGAACCACTTGACTAGTCGTCAGTTGGAATTCCAACAGTGCTTAAGTACCAGAATAACAATACAAATAAATGTGAACGTGCCGTACTGAAAAAAAGAATTCCATGCGTGTAAAAGCAGGGAAAGTTGTGAAAGTAACGATACTCGAAACTTGAAGTTAAATAGAAAAAGTTTCATTTGCAGCTGTTGTACGGAATTTAATGGACGATAACAACAAAAATCACTTTAGAGAATTTCTCTTGTCGACACATGCTCAAGATAATCCTTGGAACGGCATTTTCCGTGACGTACTCGATAATTGCCTCAATAAACGTAAAACTGAGAGCTGTACAAGAGAAGGATGTGTTCAACAGCCGATTTTTAGCAGCCGGTCTCATGTTTTGGAGGATTTAATTGAATGCTGGAAATTTTAGGTTTGTTCGTTTTTAAGTGTTTATGAAACACCTTGAAAGAGGAGTGACGACAGTGCCTTTCTTTACCTATTTTTTTGCAACCATGGAAAAACCCAGAATTGATGGTTAAGCTTGGCAATTTACTTGCATAAAATGTTTAGGTATTTGAGGTTTACTTTTTTTGACATATAAAATATGAATTTATATAAAGAAGCATCTAGGTGGAATATATGTAAATGTATATCCTTTGAAATAAATTACTGTCGCAAAATATTATGCAGTACATAATTACAGTTAAGGAAGAAGGTAGGATTTTTCGCTTGAATTTTAATCTTTTTTGAATTCATTAGTTTTTTTTCGCTAATATTTGCTTACGTATACAAAACCAAAAACGACAATGCAGACAATTTATTTACCGTTCAACTTTTAAATATTTTTAAGCTTTGAAAAAAGGCTCCAGCACATGCATACCGCTTGACCTAGCTTCTCTTTTCACATTATATTTTCAATTTCACGCCAAAAACATTTAGTAGCCATCCACCGGCAGTTAAGCATGCTACACACTAGGAGATATGTCTCAGCACGTGGTATCGTTTCAGGCACGTCTCAGAGAATGGAACTTTGAAACAAGTCTTTGGATATCATTTCTCGTACCCATATGTTGATACATGCCTTCAAAAGTGTAACCGCAGTAGAAACTTTATATTTTTCAAAAATGCGGTGCTATGACGTGAACACAATGTGTATTGTACAATCATCTTTTGGGGATGAAATTTTGCCTCGTAAGCCGCATGAAAGTTTTTTGAAGTAATATTCAACAGTTTTGCAAAAATAAGTTTTTTTTTGAAAAATCGGTATTAAATCCCAGTACTTGAACATTCAATGTGCGTCAATTCTTGGCTATCTTTGATATCGAACTTTAGCTCCCGTGCTAAATGAAATTTATAATTTGGAAGAACTCTGTTCAAAAATCCAATTTTGTTATTATTTGGAATATTTCGTTACAAAAGTACCTTAAAACTACCTGCAAAACTATATATCTATATCTAAGCTGGTTTTCATTCTACCGTCGTACTATAATTTTTGGAACGCAAGCGGGCTTCAAGTGCCCGAACATATGCCACTATGTAACTATCCGACTATTACACTCTCTAATACAATACGTACAAGCCGCGAGGTGCGACCCTTGAGGTCCACACGGTTAACTTCCCAGTAATATCTACATAAACATTAAAAAAAATTAAACACAATAATAATTTTGGAAATAACATTACTTTGAATAATAATAATGATAGTACTCATAATAGTAATTGTAATGAATTAATATTAATCATATCATCTACGGGAGCATCCATTGATTACATAAGGTTTTTGGTGAATGGGGGTAGATTCATTTGATTGATTCACGCGGATCAATCGGTGGGGGCCTTTTCTACGTTATTTGTCATTTTCATATCGATGCTTGAAGGACAAAAGAGCGCTAGCAAAAATGAAAGTAGTTTTTGTTATTACTCTCATTGAAGAGATTTTGTCGCGTGATGGCCATTTTGAATAGTTGCGTTCAAAATTGCCATCATTCCGGCATAATCACTGAATTTATATTTTTTCACGATTCTGCGTAAATGAGATTGATGATTATTTCTTATTTTCTGTTGGTCTTGAAAAATATATAATATGCAGTCAAAAATAGGTTCAATTGCATGTAAAAAGTAAAAAGGAAGTAATTGAAATCTTACGATTACTAAAGAATAAATCTACTAGAAAATACAATTTTTAATTTGATGAAAGCTTGCAAAGTATTGACTACAAAACATTTCACCATTCCAAGCGTTGATTACCACAAATGCAAATTTCATTGAAATTTTTCTGATTTTCAAAATTTAAGCAGTTTTCTTTTTATTAAAATTAAAACACTCTCACAACTATTAGAAATCTGCTCAAATTATGCGCATATTATAACACTTTGATTGAATTTACTTCAACGTTTTTAGAATAAAAGATATTGAGTAATATCACTCGTATGAACCCTTTTTAAATGGTAACTTTGAATGATTTTTTATTTTGAATTTAGGTTTTTCATAATCATGGAAGAAAATTTTGCTGGTTTCTTTTCAAAAACTGATAAGAATGTATAAATTTTACAAACTGGTATTACTGTGCTGTGCAAATCAGGTAAAAAAAATATTTTTTATGAAAAAATCCTAATTTTTCGCATTTTATTTTATTAAATTAAAAAACGGCTGAAACAATTTTTTTATAATGTTAAACACATCACAAAAATGTTCATACACGTCTATTGACACCTTAATTATGGAAATATTATATCTGGTTCGTGAGATATAGTGAATCACAAAAATGACCTTGTATGTCATAATGACTGTTAATGAGTTTTTATTTAATATTTGTTGTATTCATGACAAAAAGTTTTGATGAAATTTTTAGAAACATTGTTTGTAGTATACAAATTTTATAAACATTCATTACTGGGTCTCGTAAATCAGGTTAAAAATTTATTGTTTATGAAAAAACCCTAATTTTTTGCACTTTTTTCCTTAAATTAAAAAAACAGCTCCAACAATTTTTTTCTTCAAGATTCAACAGATTCGCATAAATGTTAATACGCGTCGATTGACAACTTTATAATGCAAATCGTATGTTTGGTTCGCGAGATATAACGCATGACAAAAATGACCTTCAAAGGGGCAAAACGACAAACTCTCCCGACCGAAGTTTCATTAAAACTTATCAGCTCTTAAGATTGCAAAGACGCTTCGATTGACACCTTCACGAAGGCGATACGACTTTGTTCACGTGAGTTATGCTCGTAGAAAAAAGGGTCCATGAACGTCCATACGTACGTACGTACAGACACACACACATACACCTCCCTTTCTAAAAAACACTTTATATATACTCTATAGACTTCAAAACGTAAAGAAATGTAGAAAATTTCAATATCGATTTTCGAGGCGATTACAAGAACTTCCCATATACTGGGAAGTTAAAAAGAGATAATTCTCGCCAACAAAAGAAACTTTAAACGCGTTATTTTCAAAACATACTTTTTGGGTGCACGTCATAGATTTGTGAAAAAAACTGCTATTCCGATTTACTTGCCTAAGATTAGAGCAAAAAAGAAAAATTTGACGATTCTAGAAAACATTTTTCAATCGAAAAAAAGTCAAAAATCGTTTCACGTGTATTCAAATGTGCACCAAATCGCAATAAACTTACTTATTGCCCTTAATGTAGGTCCGTGCAGTATTTTAGTCTCAAGACTAATAGAATTCTTTTTGTTATATGGTCACATATGGATATTTTTCTCAGGGTTTTACGAAGCGCAATCCGCTTTTTTTGTTTGGCACTGCTCAAGCGTATGGCCGAAACGACCGCCATTTTTTTTAATAATGTGAATCTAAACTGAACTGAAACTTATTTACAGTAACAATATTTTCGTCTTTCCGCTTTACCCTTTTTCCAACGCTTCCAGTTTCTTTCAACTTTATTCTTACGGTGCACATTGTTCTCTTAGTATGACGATTGATTTGACACATAGTTCGAGCAGAATTGGAAACTGTGACAAATAAGTGAAAACTTTTAATGGTACACCCAGAAAAAATGGATGGTCGGAAAGTTATCTGTAGTAGAAAGTTCAACCACCTCCCAAAAACGTTAGTTTAAATGAGATAATTCTTAAAGGGGCGAAAGACGTGAATCGATTGGTGCGTTTACAAAAGCTTGAGTACAGCTGATCAGGAAATTTACTCGGGTCGACTCGAAATATGTTCATGTAAACGCGACTTCAAAGATGGAATGACGACGTTTGTCAAAACGACTTGTTTATGTTTTCTATGCGGCTGCTGAAAAAGAGGAATGGAAAAGAGAAATATATAGAATGCAGTGAAATAAAGTTATAAAATTGAGTTTTTCAGGCAAAAAATGCGTACATTTCGACACAAACAACTTGATCCAATTTTAAGCGAGCATGGCTTAACCATATTTGTGCACGAGTGCTGGAAACACGCTCGTAATTTTAAAATTTCAAATTTTTCAAACCATTCATGTGTGCACAGCGATCAGAATGATTTTATTTTTATTTTTTGTAGCTGCTGTTTTGTGTGGATTCCTTTAATTGCAAATTTGGTGGCAGTTGCGATCTTCGTGTAAATAACTAGATTTCGATACGACCAAAGCAAATAAAACGTTTAGAATCGGAGGGACGGATTTTAGTTCAAAGATTGTCAACCCCCTGCTAGGATCAGTTGGTTAGTCAGGACTGAAATCCGTACAGCGTTCAGGCAAGGCATTATTTGGGGAAATAGTTAGTAGCTGAAGCAGAGGTGGTAGCGACTGCACCGAAAAATGATCTGGTGTTGAAAGGAAATAAGATTAGTTGAATATGTTTTTCATTTCAAATTATATTTTTAAGCCTACTAGTAAAGTACGTTTACTTATTTCTCTGTCAATATTTTGGTTTGGTTTGATTTTCAACTGACGGCGTGGATCGCATTCATTTCCAGAACCATTTTGGAGCTGAAATGGATGGTACTCATTATCTTATAGATCCCTACGCTCCTTTACATGAACAATCACCTGAAGGAACTGGCAAAAAACGGGAAAAAACAGTTTTCTGAAAGATTTTTTGTAGACTCTTAGTTTTTAAAAGGAGACTTTTTAATGGCAATATAAGCAAAATTACGTAAATATGTTTTTATTTTATTCATAACTCATTGTATAATTTGAAATAATTCATTGTAAATTTCACAAATGTTCCTGTCTGGCAGTAGAACTATAAAACTCTTCTATTACAGTGCTATAATTATAATTTTGCGCTCATGCCCTCTTTAATAGATAAGGTAACAGAATCCTGGGATCATTACTTTTCCATAATTGATTTCTATTGTATTGTTCAACAATCAACAATATGATGCTTAGAAAATTAGTGTCTTCTTGTTCACAGTGTTATTTTGTATGCGATCATTGCACTTGGCAATAGAGTTTCTTCATTGTTATCCGGCAATATTATTTAATTTTCCTTATTAAACCAAGCAAATTTGATCTTCTATTTCAAGCAGAAATACATTTGGTATTATGAGCAAAAAGAAAACATGGAAATGAAATTCAAAAAGTGGATGAAAAGTGTTGAAAACGATTTGAAAACTTGCCAAAAAGTAGGGTTAGGCATTTTTTGTACCAAGTATACCAAGTCCGTATATCATATGTGAGCAAAACTATAGGTGATTTGAAATGCTTGTTTTTAATAGACACACACATTTCATTTTTGGTTTAGGGACGCATAGGGTACATTGTCTACTCTGGAAAAGAATAAAAAATTACAATCACATTTCCCCCCCAAAATATGTAACGCTGCGCTCGTATATCATACCTATCATACCTACCCCTTTGGCATGGCCTAAAACAAGTACCTTGAAAATATATTTACTCCCTCTGAAAACACTAATGAAAGTCAAATCAAGAAAAACAACCGCAGGACGTTTGACATTTCAAAGTCACAGGGAACCTGTTAACAATAACTAATTTTACTTACTCTTATGTTGTGGTCTCTAAAATAGTATTTTCTATCTAATTTCAACTTTGCGCAATCATTGGTTTTAGAAATCAGATGTTTTAAGTTCTCATCAAATAAAACATCATAGCTTTCTTATTAATCCAAAAACCATTCAAACAGCTTTCTTACATGTAACACTACTCTAGAGACCCCCCTTTTTTATGATTTTTCGTAAGTAAATAAATAAAAAAACAGCAAATCCGCTTATGGTAGTATATTATATAACTTAAAAAGTACAAAAAATGGCGGCCACAGGACCCCGTATTCGGCTGTTGTGTGATCCACCTTTAAAAAGTTACCGGTAACTTTTCTCTCGAACGGTCGCTCTTAGAACAAAAAACTAAAAAAATTCTTGAAGTGCATACTAATAGCTAGTGAAATACGTAGGAGATTTTTTTAAATCGAATTTTTAACAAAAGGCGCTGTTTTAAAAAAAACACGATTTTTGACAAAATAATTTAGTCGTAAATTGTTTATAAAATTAAAAATAAACAAATATTCAAGAAATCCCTACGTACTTCACTAGATTCTGGTATTTCAAAGTTACTGTTCAAATTTCAAATGGATCCATGCACCCGTTCCAAAATAATCTTACCGATAAGCGTGAAAAAAGTGATTTTGAGAAAAACACGTTTAACGATTTTGTAGCTGTTAAGTAGTCAAAAACATAAGCGTCTTATGAGCGACATCTATTGGCTTTCTTTGAAAATATAAATACCCCACGTGATGTAGGTAACAAGACTACTTATTATCCCGAGAGGTATATCGGAGCAGCTGCACCCAACGGCGCGTCATTCACCGACAGCGTGCGCAGGGCTCTGGGGCGCGGTACAGCAAAGTCGCTCAGTTAGTCCTTAAGAAATTTTTCCACGCTATAAAACTACCAACATCTCATTTTTATGACCCTAAAGTACAATTTACGCCAATAAAAAAATCGGTTTTTTGAAAATCCTAGAGTAGTGTTACCCGTTAAGTAATCGATGGACGCTCCCCATGATCATACAATTAATATTAGTTCATTCCAATTACTGTTATGAGTAATTATCATCATTATTATTATGTTTAATATTTTTAATGTTGATGTAGACATTACAGGGAAGTTCACCGTGTGTTCCTCAAGAGTTGCAACTCGCGGCTTGATTAATACGAGATTAAGGTGAAAAGTTCTCGGCCTTACACAGAGATGGCACACCGATCAGCAAAACATTTGTTTTCTGCCTGCCTCGTATGACAAGTTTCAACCTGTTCTCAAAAATAGTTTGCTTATAAGAATTTGTGCAATAGACGTATTGTAAATTTTCGTTAAAATAGATAAACTTCAACATTGTACGGTTATAAAATTCTTCGTTTTGGATAAATCAACCCTTATTGAAGTTATCCGAAGTTGAAAATGTTTCACAGGGAGTCTGCTCCTTCCATGTCAACCGTCAAAAAGTCGGCTGAATCTAAACATGGTCCACATCACATCAACCACGATGTTCGCAGCAATCTTTGAATCGATTGAATAAGGATTCGATAGAATGTGTGCGGTAATTTAAAACCATGAATGAGACATGGGTCCAACACTTCACGCCAGAATCCAAATAGCAGTCCAAGCGCCAAAGAAAGCCAAGTCGATCATATCTGCCGGAAAGGTCATGGCCAACTTCTTTTGGGATGCTAAAGAAAACCTGTTAATTGATTACCTTAGAAAAGGCAGAACAATTACAGGCTAATATTATTCCAACCTTGTTGACGAACTGGATGGCAAAATTCCCGAGAAAAGGATTGAAAAAGAAAAAAACCATCTTTCACCAGGACAACGCACCTGCACACAAGAGTGTGTTGGCGATGGGACAACTCCGAAATTTGGGGTACAAATCGCTCGGCCATCATTCCTTTTCTCTTGATTTAGTACCTTCTATCTGTTCACAAACTTGAAGAAATTTGTTTTTGACAAGCGCTTCGCATCCAATGAAGAAGTTGAAACGGCCGTAGATGAATATTCTCACAACCTTCCAGACTCTCAACTTCGGTAAGGAATACTGATATAAAAGTAACACTGGATTAAGTGTGTTGCAGTCAAGAGAAATTATGTAAAAAATGATATCATTTCTGAAACAACAAGCCGCGGATGCGACCCTTGAGGTCCACACGGACAACTTCCCAGTAATATTTACATAAATATTAAAAATATTAAACACAATAATAATTATGGAAACAATACCACTTTTAATAATAAAGATGTACTTCTCATAAAAGTTATTGGAATGACTTAATAATAATCGTAACATCTACGTGAGCGCCAATTGATTACGTAAAGATTTTCGTGGATTGGTTTGATTTAATATTCATGTGGATCAATCGGAGGGAGGACAGGTTACAAAGCCTTTTCTACGTTATTTGTTATTTTCATATCGATGCTTGAAGGACAAAACAGCGCTAGCAAAATGAATGCAGTTTTTGTTATTACGAAAACTGAAGAGATTTTGTCGCGTGATGGCCACTTTGAATAGTTGCGGTCAGGCATAATCACTGAATTTGTATTTTTTCACGATTTTACATCAATGAAACTAATAATTATTTCTTATTTTCTGTTGATTTTGAGAAACATTGATTATGCAGTCAAAAATAGGTTCAATTGCATGTAAAAAGTAAAATATATGTATTATAAATGATGACGGAAGTAACTGAAATTTTACGAATACTAAAGAACAAAACTCCTAAAAACTACAATTTTTATTTGATGAAAGCTTTTCAAAGCATATGATTTTAAAAAGTGTTGACTACAAAACATTTTACCATTCAAAACGTTGATTATCACAATTGAAAATTTGCTTTGATTTGGATTGGTTTTCAAAATTTAACCAGTTTTTTATTAAAGTTAAAACACGGTTCTGTGAAGACTATTAAAAATCTCCGCAAATTATGCAAATAATAATAAACTTTGATTGACTTTACAATAATGTCTTTAAAATAAGAGATTTAAGGTAGAAAAATTCGTATGAACCCTTTTTCCATGGTGGCTTTGAATGTTTTTTTTTTATTTTTTATTCAATTTGTTTTGAAATCATGAGAAAATATTTTGCTAGTCTGTCTACAGAAATTGATAAAAGTTTATAAATTTTATAAACATTTATTATTACGATGTTAATTTTATTAATAATTAATTAATTTTTTTATGAAAAAACAATAATTTTCAATATTTTTTTATTAAATTAAAAAAACGGCTTTAAAGATTTTTATAAAATTTAAAAACATCATTAAAATATCAATATGCGTCGATTGACTTCTTAATGATGCAAAGATTATATTTGGTTCTCGAGATATAATGAATGACATAAATGACCATGAAGGTCATGATGGCTTTTAATGATTTTTTATTTTTAATTTAATTTTTTTTGTAATCATGAAAAAAAATTTTGGTGGTTTTTTTACAAAAATTGTTTCGAGTATATAAATTATATAAATATTGATTACTGCGGTTCGAAAATCAAGTTAAAAATTTGATGTTTTTGGAAAAAACTCAATTTTTTGCACTTTTTTCAAAAAATTAAAAAACGGTTCCAACGAATTTTTTAAAAATTTGATAGAATCGCGAAATGTTAATACGCGTCGATTAACATCTTGACAAAGCAAATTGTATATTTGGTTCGTGAGATATAGCGCATGACAGGGTTGACTTTCAAGGGGTGAAAACAGCAACCCCCCCCCCCCCCCCCCCGACCGAAGTGTCCCAAAAAACTAATCAGCTCTTAAGATTGCAAAGACGCTTCGATTGACACCTTAACAAAGTCGATCGGACTTTGTTTACGTGAGTTATGCTCGTAGAAAGAACTGTCCACGAACGCACGTACGTACGCACATATACACATACACATACACACACATGCATACTTCTTTCTAAAAACACTTGAAATATACTCTAAAGACCTCAAAACGTAAAGAAAAGTTGAAAATTTCAATTTCGATTTTCGAGGCGATTACAAGAACTTCCCATATGCTGGGAAGTTAAAAAGTTGCAGTCTTTTATTGTTGGGCTGAAAACTTTTCACCTTACCCTCGTACTCGCGACTTTATTCTCCACAAATTTGTAATACATAATGAATTTATGAGACAAAATTTGATTCAATTATCACCTTTAGTTGGAGATGTTGGCTAAACTGAGGAAATGAGACATGCACTTGCACTTTGCATAAAATCTACCTGCTTACCCAAAATGCGCGGCTATACTAACTGTGATTACTTTCTATGCATTATACATGATTATTTTGATCCCATTGTTGAAAGAGCTCATACCTATGGGTAGCAGATATTACGAATCGCTCACCATCAAAAGGTGATAGGGTTTGCTGTGGGGTTAGCTTCATTCCTGCAGTAGTGTCCATGTTTTTGTAACAAACTGTCATATCAAAGGATCTAATGGCGAGATATTGCTATCTTTCCTCTTGGCTGATTAATGTCAAATTTATATAAATTGCAATTAAGAATTAGTTTTATGAAATATTAAAATAAACATTTAATTCCAAAACTAATTCATGAATGTCTGCAAACGATTCAAAGAGGAGAATGCAGAGAGTGAATTAAATTTATGGGTTTTTTTCATAGTAGAGGCGTTGCACCGATTACGCCGATAAAGTATTGATGAAACGGCAACAGCAGGTTTGACCAGGCTCTATGTTTTCTGATTGCGTCGGTAAGAGTGTAAGAAGAAAATGGACACATACGATTATGGACATTGAAACAGATCTGCGATATTTTTTTTATTCATTCATTTCACACTACGTTCTTGGACAGGCGTGATAATGCTATTTATTTTAATATTTCATAGTCAAAGTATGACGGACTTTCGTATTAAATGTAAAGATCTTGCCACTATGTTCACTTGTCGAAATCAATTAAATGTAGGTAATGTTTGTCTTCCATTGCTATCAATTGCTTTTGAAGTCTCATATTGCTGCTGCTTTAAAAAAAAACACGAAAGAAACTACACTATGAATAAATGAAAGAAAGCTAATAAATATATAATAACAAGGTATTCCCACAATCTGTTTATTCTTCAGGGTAGGAAGTTTGTATATATATTGTCCTAAAACTTCAGAGATAATATTATTCACCCTATCTTTAAAAGCATTCAATTATTACAATTTCTACATACTTTGCCAGTTATCTGATGAAAATTATTCATGCATGACCGTAGTCAAAACTTCTTTTTGCCAGGTCCAACTTTTGAAGGCGTGTTATCATCACACCTTTTTTATTTTATTCATCGTTCCGATATTTACAAGAGTTTTGAGACTCAAGGCTGCTTGGATGGCTGTTCTTAAACTCATCAGGTTGGAGCAGGCCATTTAGACATCAACAGTTTAATTGGCTGTTCCATTAACTGATGCTATTTTCTACGTGATTAAGATCGGTCGATTTTCGTTAAGATAGAGCACTTCAGAAAAACAGAAAACGCTAATTGCATGATAGCTCGCGCAAGACGCTGGAACCCGTAACGCACGTTATACTTTGATTGGAGTAGCCACTTATGGAAGTCAAATTGATTTCGCGGCTTTCAAAAATAACGTGCTTATTAAATCTAAAAATTTAATTAGTTTTCCCAAATCATTGGCTTTATAAGCGCCAAGACTAATCAATCACTCCCCCTTGAATCGTTAGGTTCTTGGGAGAACGCATACATCATAACTCGATGCTGTTTATCAACAGTCATAGTTAAGTCTTGAAATCCGGGGCAGTTTTAATTTCTAATTTGTTCTATCTGACTCCGAGCAGTTTGAAATCTTTCGGAACGCTTTGTAACGCTGGGTGTTTTTGCGTTTTGATAGAAATCAAGTTTTCTTTGTTTTCAAAATAATTATTGCTTCATTTGATGTGCCACGCTTAAGATGTATTAGCTTTAGTTGCACAATTTATTTCCTTTTAACTCCACTTCGAATAGATTTATTTTGGAATTTTCTCAACAAATATAAGTTTTTGCCAGAGTAGCCTTTTACTCTGGCATCTTCCGTGCAGTGACTGCCATCGCACAAGTTCTTGTTATTAAATAAAAATTAGGTGACTTGCAACTTCGACATGGCTGGCAAGTGAAGATTTAAGTCCGTTTCGGAGTAATGGGATCAACCTGGAGGGTATGCTTTATAAAAAGACAAAACCACAGCATGGAAATGATGACCACGAAACATGGTCCTTAATAATGGCCATTTTAAATGTATTACACAACATTTTCTACCTTCATGGGATTGTTTATTCAAAAAGCGATTAATATGTTTTAACATGACTCACAGTATCTCGTAAAGCAGAATTCAGTTTAAGACACAGTTTGGTAGCAAAAAATTATATTTAATGATTATTCGGGAGCAGTTGATTGATAAGATTTTGTAAAATGTTTTTTAACTTCACAGTATAAGTATGGGAAGTTCCTGTAAATCGCTCCGAAAATTCAAATGGGAATTTTCAACATATCATTACGTTTTAAGGTCCGTAGAGTTTATTTAAAGTGGTTTTGGGAATGAGCATGTATGTGTGTGTTTAGGTACCTACATACGTGTAGGCTTGCATGGTCATTTGTTATACGACAAAAACTCACATAAAAATGTCTTACCGACTTCGTAAAGGTTTCAATCGAAGCGTATTTGCAATAACACCAGCTAATTCGATTTTGGTAGTGTTTATGATTTTTTATCGGATAGGATGGGAGATTTGAATGAAACTGTGGACTGTATTTTTATTTAATTTATTCGACGAGAAAAGTGCGGGAGCCGCGTGTCCGAGCTGTTACAGAGCGGTAATCTCACTGGTAAGAGACAGCAACTCAAGACACCGGCTTGCCTGCATACATACTTATATAGCATAAATGGCGCACATGCGCAGTATTATGAAAATCCGAAACAGGTAGACTTCGGTCTCGGTATCTCGCGAACAAAACGTCATTTTGACAGCTTTGAGGTGTTAATAAATAGTTTAAAATAAATTCAATTAAATATTTGAATATACTTAGGGCAGTAATTCTTCAATTTAATAAAACAAGTGCAAAAAATAGATCGTTTTTCTAAAATAACAATTTTTCAACTGAATACCATTTTTTTATGATTATAAAAGAAGACAAGCCGTGAGGTGTGACCCTTGAGGTCAACACGGTCAACTTCCCAGTAATATCTACATAAACATTAAAAACATTAAACACAATAATAACAAGCCGTGCGGTGCGACCCATGAGGTCCACACGGTCAACTTCCCAGTAATATCCACATAGATATTAAAAATATTAAACAAAATAATAGTTATGGAAATAATACTACTTCAAATAATAAAAATTTACCTCTCATAAAAGTTATTGGGATGACTTAATATTAATCGTAACATCTACGCGAGCGTCAATTGATTACGTAAGGATTTTGGTGCGTTGGTTTGATTGATTATTCACGTGGATCAATCGGAGGGGGGGGGCAGGTTTCAAAGCAGTTTTTTTCATTAAAGTTAAAACATGGTGCTGTGAAGACTATGGAAAATCTGCTCAAATTTTAATAAACTTTGATTGACTATACAACAATGTCTTTAGAATAAGAGATTTAAGGTATAATCATTCGAATGAACCGTTTTTGCATGGTGATTTTGAATGAGTTTTTATTTTTAATTTAATTTTTTTTAATCATGAGAAATTTTTTTGCTGGTTTCTCTACAAAAATTGATAAAAGTTTATAAATTCTATGAACATTTATTATAACGATGTGCAAATCAAGTTAAAAATGAATTTTTTTTATGAAAAAAACACATCTTTTCCAATTTTTTTTTAATAAATTGGAAAAACCGCTTTAACGATTTTTTCAGTATATAAAAACATCATTAAACTGTTAATACGCGTCGATTGAAACCTTAATGATCGAAAGATCATATTTGGTTCTCAAGATATAATGAATGACGTAAATGACCTTGAACGTTAAATGATTTTTTATTTTTTATTTAATTTTTTTTGTAATCATGAAAAAAACTTTTGGTGATTTTTCACAAAAACTATTTGGAGTATATAAATTATATAAACATTGATCACTCAGGTTTGAAAATCAAGTTAAAAATTTTGTGTTTTTGACAAAAAACCTAATTTTTTGCACTTTTTTTAAAAAAATGAAAAAACGGCTTCAAAGATTTTTTTAAAAATTCAATAGATTTATAAAATTGTTAATACGCGTCGATTGACACCTTAACAATGAAAATCGCATGTTTGGTTCGTGAGATATAGCGCATAACATGGTTGACCTTCAAGGGGTGAAAACAGCAAACCCCCCCGATCGAAGTGTCCCAAAAACTAATCAGCTCTTAAGATTGCAAAGACGCTTCGATTGACACCTTGACGAAGTCGATACAACTTTGTTTACGTGAGTTATGCTCGTAGAAAAACTGCCCGCGAACGCACATACGTACGTACGTACGTACATACACACACACACACATACATACTTCTTTCTAAAAACACTTTATATATACTCTATAGACCTAAAAACGTAAAGAAAAGTTGAAAATTTCAATTTCGATTTTCGAGGCGATTACAAGAACTTCCCATATACTGGGAAGTTAATAACTAGCAGAATCCAGCACTCGAAATTCGAGTGCAATGATGAGTTTATTATAACTGACTCTAGAAATTCGATCGAATAATCACCAATCTCAGTTAGAACCCTTATTTTCACGCTTTCACTAATTTAAGTTAATTCAAAAACCGTTTTCCAAAATTTCCTTAAAAACGTGCATTTAAACTATTAAAGCAGATGTACATTTCTTCTGGCACTCGCAGACTTCTTCAGGGTATAACTAATTTCCTAAGTTCTGTGTTTCTATTTTAATCCCTAACGTTATACATTTTCATCGCAAAATTTAATCAGCTTAATTGCTCCATTCCCTATGTTGATATTCATTCTAATCCCTACAGGTACTCTAGTCTATCTATTCTATCTACTCTATCTCTATAGTTTCCCTTATGTAATCTGGTATATCCCACTTTTTTCTCTTCCTTCCAGTTTGTCTTTTTCCATCGATATGCTATTTTTTAGTTGAATACCGCTCTTTGGTACCACATCGATGTTGTATTTTTTAACATGCGTTTCAAGTCCCTGTGCATATCCGAGAATGTTATGAAGAAGTCTGGGTGTGCCAGACGAAATGGTTTTTGAATTTAACTTAAATCATCAATCAATATAATAAAACGGCAAGCTAAATTTGGTTTTCTATTGTGATTAAATAATGTTTATGAATTTTAATAATGTTGAAAAATCATTATTCAATTATTGGCGCTTCAATGCGTCTCGAACGTATAACAATGCTAAGCGTTTTGCGCATGTCATCATTCGATTTTCACATTCTTGAGATTTACCAAACCGGTTGTTGTAAATAATGTTAGGAAAATCAAACATCGTTTTTAAATCTTGAAAGTTTTCTTCAACTGAAAACGCTTTTTTGTGGAATGTTAGACGACCTTCAGCAAAACAAACTAAAATAGTATGACCAAATATTGATGAAATGTACGTATACATTTGCTTAATGAACGGCGACGCTATACACACGAATGATCCTCAGAGAGAAAGCTATCACGCAACACCGAACCAGTGAACCCACAATCCACGTGAACGGTATAAAGTGTGAATGAAAATATTCCTAAATGTGGTGAAATTTGATGATTAGCTTCCAAAAAAGAAACTAAAACACTTGGACCAGTCCAAGATATGAACCTGGGACTCCCGCGTGCAAGGGCAAATCACCATCGTATGCACTACACAACCTACAGACCTTTAGAGCTTCTATTTTGATAGTGACGGCTAGTATACCATTCGTATTTATCGCTGTGCGAACGTTCTACGTTGTGTATGTATTAGTGAGAAAATCTATTTTCCTTTTTTTCTCTATATTTTCCAAGCAGATTTTCACAAAAAATACAATTCTGCACATCTACAGGATATTCTCTTTTCATTGATGTATTTTTTATGAAAATCGGTCCAGAAACAACGGCTAAAATGGTACCACAAAATTCATGTTAGCCGTTTAATTATATAAATGAAAATAATGCTACTTTAAATAATAATAATAATGAGAGGTCCTCTTAACAGTAATTGGAATGAGTTCATATTAACCGTATCAGATACGGGAGCGTTCATTGATTACGTAAGGATTTTGAGGAAGGGGGTTGATTGAATGATCAGGCGGATCCATCCGGGCGGAGGGACGATTTACGAAGCCTTTTTTAGGCTATTTGTTATTTTCATATCGACGTTTGAAAGATTAAAGGGTGCGAGCGAAAATGAATGCAGTCTTTGTTACTAGGACGACTGAAAGGATTTCGTTGCGTGATGGTCATTTGAATAGTTGCGTTCAAAATTCCCATGACTGCGGTATAATCACTGAGTTTCTTTTGTCACGATTTTACATTAAAGAGACTAATAGTTATTTCTTATTTTGGAAATGCAGTCAATAATCGGTTTCATTGCATGTAAAAATACAATATGCGAGTTTCCCGGCCAGCTTAATAGAGGAATATTAGTTTGCTCTAAGAAAGTTTCTACTGAACGGACAGTGTAGCAAAGAGCTCCATCTTGCATGAAAATGAAAGGCTTTCCTTGTCCAGTCCCTTATTTGAGGAACCTACCTTACCCCTACCCTAAATCAATTTTCTTTTTATTGCGCCTGACGCTATTTTCAATCTTTCTCGAAAATTCTCGGTTTGAGTAAATTTTCGTTGTTATAATGGTTTTAGTCTCAGCCATCTTGCGCGGTGGTATATCACTCTGCTTACCCATGTTTTATACTGTTTAATTTTTAGTAAAATATTTAAAAGTCATCCCAATTACACAAAAAATAACAAACGTCCACTGAAAAACACTAAATCAACATTAATTTTCACTCCAATTCAAGCGTCTAAACTTTACTTTTCGAAATTTAACTGCAACGTGACGCGCAGTCAGAGTCAGACAGTTAACAGTGTTATGTTTTTCATTTGAGATAAGAATGTTATATATTGTCGAACTACCGTTAATCCAACAATATATTGTGTAACTAATGTCAGAAAAAATAAATGTACAGGTAACAACAGTCAGCGCCCTAAATCGCAAATTTTTTTTGAAACCTAAGTGCGCCTAATAATTTGGTCAGGTATGGTATGTACCAAGCAATATAAACGTTCTGAGACTACTTGGTAATGTCAATGCTGTCTAGTGCTCGTACACTACAATAAGTCACTTTGAAAAGATGTTTAAAAATCTCAATGATTTCAATCAAGTTAATTTACATTCTATAATGAAATACGTGTTTCTTTTTTTCTTAATTTGATCCTGATTTGAGAAGTATATCTATGATTTTGTTGTAATTATCATATTATAATTATACGATTCATAACAAACTAATCGGAAAGCATATTTATACTCAGTCTTGTGAATATGTGATAGTGTTATCAATTTTTTCATTATTTACAGAACTCATAACGTTTTAAGACCGTCATAAATTAGATTCAATTTACTAACTGACATTTCCCTAAGGATTCGCATTATCAATCAAATTATATATCTACTGAAGAAGAATTTTCTATGAAGCAGAAGATAAACGAGTGCATAGTTTGTTAATATCGAGCCAAATGAGTACATGCTTATACATAATTTATTCTGCTAATGCACAATTTGAATAAGTAAATCCAATTCGTCACGGTACATTTTATGGCAATGTTTTGCCATTTGATAAATGCATTGCCCCTACTAGTCTCAATCTTCCATTTCTTGAATGTTGTAAAGAACAGTTACGGATCGAGTGGAAAGAGATGCTAAGGTAACTGCATAACAAGCAGATAGTGGTCTCCAACCTTTAAATAAGGAGATCTTCAAAACATCACACTCATGTTAATGCTTTTGGCGAAAGTTGTCAGACGATTATCTTTTTAATAGAAGCTGAAGTTTAGTATCTTATGCAATTAAAGATGAGGTTTTGCAAAAGTGTAACTATGAAAAAATCCTATGCTGGGTATCATATGATGTTGATTAGATGCTTTAAATTCAATACATAAATTCGTACAGTGTTGTACTCCAAGGGTGATAGGCATCTAAAATATAAATAATTCTTAGTATTCACAGTATTTCCATAAGCTTTGTATGATAAGATTAGATTAATTACAATCGAACCCAAGACATCTTCTACATAAGATCTAAGTGCAACATCTCTGGAAGAACGCTTAGCGGAAGGCTAGATGTAATGCATATTCTTTTGCACGGATTGAACGCTTAATGCAGAAGAAATAAAACAGCTTGTTAATGATGCACATGCGCTCCATTCTCCGTTCGTAAATGACCTCAAGAAACGTTAAGCCAAAGCTGGCTGTAATATATATATATTGAGAGATTGCAAAGCGGGACCCTAATGCTGCAACAAATTTTAAATGAGAAAGGCGCGAATATTAAAGGCAGAACAAGAATGTATTGTAATACAAAATGTGCATTAAAGTTGGTCCACGCGATATTGCCTAAATTGTATCAATAGTAGGAGGTAGGACTTTAATTGTCCACTCTTTCAATCCATAAAAAACACTCCAGGTTTCGAATGCGGGCAGCAATCATGAGAATGAGACCTCCGGAGATGATAAGAAATAACGAGGTGCACTGAATACATCTGTTTTTCCAGGTAGCTTCATTCTTTATATTATTCTAATTGTTGTTTGGTATCTGTAGTTGAAATTACCTAGTAGACTTCCGGAGCTCATTGTTGGTCACATTACCTTGTTTTTTTCATTTAAGAGATGGATTGTTTTAAGAATATACATTCTTCAATTGCACATTAAACATGGGAATGCATTTTTGCCATGAAGAGCTATGCATGTAAATTGTTGGTTGCATTGAGTGTAGCAGTATTTGAGTAATTGCTAATTTTTGGTTTATTTTGAGTGCAACATAAAGCACTTAACACTAATGGTCAATTCTTAGCTACTGAATACGTTGTTAATATAAAGGAGCAGTTTATTAACTTCCCAGTATATGGGAAGTTCTTGTAATCGCCTCGAAAATCGAAATTGAAATTTTCAACATTTCTTTACGTTTTAAGGTCTATAGAGTATATATAAAGTGTTTTTAGAAAGAAGTATGTATGTGTGTGTGTGTGTGTGTGTACGTGCGTACGTGCGTTCGTGGACACTTTTTTCTACGAGCATAACTCACGTAAATAACGTCGTATCGACTTTGTTGAGATGTCAATCGAAGCGTCTTTGCAATCTTAAGAGCTGATTAGTTTTTGGAAAACTTCGGTCGGGTGGGTTTGCTGTTTTGCCCGTTTGAAGGTCATTTCTGTCATGCGTTATATCTCCGGAACCAAACATACGATTTGCATAGCTAAGATGTCAATCGATGCGTATCAAAATTTTTGTGATTGTATCAAATTTTTAAAAAAATTCTTGGAGCCGTTTTTTAATTTTTAAAAAAAAAGTGCTAAAAATTAGTTTTTTTTCCATAAACAATAAATTTTTAACCTGATTTGCAGCACCCAGTAACTAATGTATGTAAAATTTATATAGTACAAATAGTGTTTGTAAGAAAACAAGCAAAATTTTATTCATGATTACGTAAAAAATGAAATTAAAAATAAAAAATCATTAAAACTCATCATGATTTTCAAGGTCTTTTTTATCATTCACTATACCTCACGTACTATATATGATATTTGGAACATTGAGTGTCATTCGACGTGTGTTAGCTTTTTTGTTATGTTTTTAATTTTATAAAAATATACTTTCTGCTGCTTTTTCCATTTAACTTCTGGAAAAAACGGCAGATGGGAAAAATTACAGTTGTTTTCATAAAAAATAAATTTTTAACCTGATTTGCACAGCTCAGTAATAAATTTTTATATAGTTTATACGTTCCTAATAGTTTTCGAAGGGAAACTGGTCAACATTTCAACATTTCTCTACGTTTTGTGGTCTATAGAGTATATATAAAGTGTTTTTAGCAAGGGAGATGTGTGTGTGTGTGTATGTACGTACGTACGTATGTGCGTCCGTGGACAGTTTTTTCTACGAGCATAACTCACGTAAACAAAGTCGTATCGACTTCGTTAAAGTGTCAATCGAAGCGTCTTTGCAATCTTAAGAGCTGATTAGTTTTTGGAACATTTAGGTCGGGGGGTTTGCTGTTTTGCCCCTTTGAAGGTCATTTCTGTCATGCGCTATATCTGGCGAACAAAACATACGATTTGCATTGTTAAGATGTCAATCAACGCGTATTAACATTTGGGTGAACCTATCAAATTTTTATAAAAATTGTTGGAGCCGTTTTTTAATTTAAGAGATAAAAGTGCAAAAAAATTTTTTTTTTCATAAACAATAAATTTTTAACATGATTTGCGAAATATAGTAATCAATGTTTATAAAATTTATATACTCCAAATAATTTTTGTAAAAACATAATCAAAATTTTTTCTCATGAATATGTAAAAAATCAAATTAAAAATAAAAAATCATTAAAAGTCATCGTGATTTTCAAGGCCATTTTTATCATTCACTATATCTCACGAACCAGATATAATATTTGCATCATTTAAGTGTCAATAGACGTGTATTAGCATTTTTGCGATTTTTTTAACATTACATAAAAATTGTTTCAGCCGCTTTTTAATTTAATGAAAGAAAATGCAAAAAATTAGGCTTTTAGGGTTTTAGGGTTTTTTCATAAAAAATAATTTTTTAACCTGATTTGCACAGCACAGTTTTAAATGTTTATAAAATTTATACATTCTTAACAGTTTTTGAAGAGAAATCAGCAAAACCATATTCCATGATTATAAAAAAACTAAATTAAAAATAAAAAATCATTCAAAGTTATCATGTATAGAGGGTTCATACGAGTGATATTACTTTATATCTTTTATTCTAAGGAAATTGTTGTAAATTCAATCGAAGTTTTATAATATTTGCAAAATGTGAGCAGATTTTTAATAGTTTTTACAGTGTTTTAGTGTTGATGAAAAAACTGCTTAAATGTTGGAAATCCAAAAAAACCTTCCGTAGATGATATGATTAATATTAACTTATTCCTGTTACTGCTATGAATACCTCTCATTATTATTATTTAAAGTAATATTATTTTCAAAATTATTATTGTGTTTAATGATTTTGATGTTTATGTAGATATTACTGGGAAGTTGACCGTGTGGACCTCAAGGGTCGCACCTCGCGGCTTGTTAACTTCCCAGTATATGGGAAGTTCTTGTAATCGCCTCGAAAATCGAAATTGAAATTTTCAACATTTCTTTACGTTTTGAGGTCTTACGAGTATATTTTAAGTATTTTTAGAAAGAAGTATGTATGTGTGTGTGTGTATGTACGTACGTCCGTATGTACGTATGTGCGTTCGTGGACAGTTTTTTCTACGAGCATAACTCACGTAAACAAAGTCGTATCGACTTCAAGAAGGTGTCAATCGAAGCGTCTTTGCAATTTTAAGAGCTGATTAGTTTTTGGGATACTTCGGTCGGGGGGGTTTGCTGTTTTGCCCGTTTGAAGGTCATTTCTGGCATGCGTTATATATCCCGAACCAAACATGCGATTTTCATCATTAAGGTGTCAATCGACGCGTATTGACATTTATGTGATTCTATCAAGTTTTTAAAAAAATTCATAGAGGCGTTTTTTAAATTTTTTGAAAAAAGTGCAAAAAATTAGGTTTTTTTTTTTCATATACAGTAAATTTTTAACCTGATTTTCGGATCACAGTAATCAATATTTATAAAATTTATATACTCCAAACAGTTTTTGTATAAAAACCAACAAAATTTTTTCTCATGATAACAAAAAAAAATTAAATTAAAAATCAAAAATCATTAAAAGTCATCATGATTTCAACGTCATTTCTGCCATTCACTATATCTCACGAACCAAATATAATATTTGCATCACTTAGGTGTCAATCGACGTGTATTAACATTTTTATAATGTTTTTATATTTAAAAAAATCGTTGGAGGCGTTTTGTAATTTAACAAAAAAAAAATGCAAAAATTTAGGATTTTTTCATAAAAAATAAATTTGTTAACCAGATTTGCACAACACGGCAATAAATGTTTATAAAATTTATAAATCCCTATCAATTTTTGGAGACAAACCAGCAAAACACTTTTCCATGATGTTTAAAAAAATTAAATTAAAAATAAAAATTATTCAAAGTCGTCATGTAAAAAGTGTTCATATGAATGATTTCACCCGACTACTCTTATTCTGAAGACATTGTTGTTAAGCCAATCACAGTTTATTAATATTTGCATAATTTAAGCAGATTTTTAATAGTCTTCATAGCACCGTGTTTTAATTTTTATATCAAAACTGCTTGAATTTTGAAAATCAAAAAAAAAATCAAATTTGCATTTGTGGCAATGAACGCTTTGAATGGTAAAATGTTTCGTAGTCAATACTTTGCTAGATCATATGCTATAAAAAAAGCTTTCATCAATATGAAAATAACAAATAACGTAGAAACCCCATCCCCATTGATCCGCGTGAATATTCAATCAAATCAATCTGTCCCCTTCGACCAAAAACCTAACGTAATCAATTGACGCTCCCGTAGATGATACGATTAATATTAAGTCATTCCAGTTACTGTTATGAGAGGTACATTATTATTATTTAAAGAAGTATTATTTTCATAATTATTATTTTGTTTAGTATTTTTAATATTTATGTAAATATTACTGGGAAGTTGACCGTGTGGTCCTCAAGGGTCGCACCTCGCGGCTTGTTTTGTTATGAAATAAGCTTAAAATCCACGCTCTCACACAAAAAAAAAAGAATTCTCAATTTCTCTTTTATTTGTTGCGTAATATTTATATAGGCAGTTTAACAGTTGTGGTTGTTGTGTGAGCATTTCGTCACCAAAGACAAAAAACACGTAAACTTAAGTCAGTTGAAGGTATTATATCACAAATTACTACATTAAAAAATCAATCTTCACTTTTTAATTAGTATGCCCCGTGGAAAGGTATTATGTGAAGAGGAGAAGGGAAAAATCATTGCCTATAAGGATTTGGGGTTTTCAAATCTTCTAATCGCGAGGAAATTGCAGCGATCTGCTGGCGTGGTCAATGATTTCTGCAAAATGGGCAAAACATATGGCACAATGAAACGTAAAGGACGAACATCGGCAATCACAGAACGTGATATAAGAGAAATAAAACGACTTGCTACTGGAGAACATTTTTCGGCGAAAGCAATTTGTGCGGCAACTAAGGCAGGAGCTGGTGTTCGTCGAATGCAACAGATTTTAAAAGTGAATTTAAAGTTAACATATGATAATAAGTGTGGCAAACCTGCCCTAACTCAAAAGCATAAAAATGCAAGATTGCGATTTGCGGAAAAACATCGTTTTTGGGTCGATGAATGGAAAACGGTGATTTTTTCCGATGAAAAAAAAATCAATTTGGATGGCCCAAATGGTGTACATAAATATTGGCGTTCGAGGAAGACTACACCAGAAGTTCGAAAACGACGAAATTTTGAAGGTGGTTCGCTAATAGTTTGGGCTGGCATAAGCTATATGAAAACTACGCCAATTTGTTTTGTAAAGATAAGAATGGATTCTGATTATTATGTACAGTTGCTTGATAATGTTCTTGTGACATTTTTGGAAGAAATGTCTACATCAGAATTAATTTTTCAGCAGGATAATGCGGCAATTCATGCTTTGCGCAAAACAAAATCGTTTTTAGAATCGCGTAGCATTCCCACTCTTGATTGGCCAGCAGTAAGTCCCGATCTAAACCCGATAGAGAACCTTTGGGCTAGACTTTCATCAAACGTTTATAACCACGGACGGCAATTTAATAGTGTAAAGGAGCTTGAATTGGCTATTCAAGAAGAGTGGAACAAAATAGAGCAATCCTACATCCAAACGCTTATAGACCCTATGCCAAACCGTTTAAAAGAGGTGGTCAAGAATAGAGGGGGTCAGCCTTCATCTTAGTTTTATAATATTTTCTTTTTTCTTCATGTCAGCAAAAGTGCCTTTATATATATTTCGTACTAAGTTTTTTTTCTTCATAATTACTTTCAAAGTGCTAACTCAGGAACTAGTTATTTATCATTAACTTTAATTGTTTCTTCTTTTCAAATAAAATCCAATATATTTAAAGTGGAATGCTCTTAAGTTTTTGTTAAAATTGCAAAAAATGGATTGCCTATATAATTATTTCGCAGAGTGTATTCACACATTTTTTGTACACTCGATCTTATATTCGTAATATGAATTGGCTGGAAAATATATTCTGTGGACTTAAATTTTTTCATGACAAATGCACAGTTTCTCATAGATTCGGGGAAGTCCTTCTATTGCTTGAGAATCTATGTTTTGAAATGAATAATAAAAAAATTAGTTTCTTTTGTACTTAATATACCAGTGCTTTCTTGTTTAACCTCGTATGTGGCAAAATATATGTAAATCTTTCATAAATGAGAATTTGCTTAATTTTAATTAGTTTACATTATCGACCAACTCCTGTACATGTAATATTTTTATTTAGTTAAAAGCTTTTCGAAACAAGTCACGAGGAGCGACACTTGAGGACCACACGAACAACTTTAAGCAGTGTAAAAATGGATCATTTTCAATAATTTTTTCGATAAGTATAAATTATAAATATTGATAAGAAAGGGGTTACAATCAATAAATTCACTCTTGCAATACACCAAAAAATATTTGTTTGTTTATTTATGTGAGTTTTTATCAATGAAAATGCTGGTTGAAAAAATGTCGAAAAAACGAGAGGGGTGAGCGCTGTTGATGAAATTTTCGAGATGGTTGGTCTGAAACAATAAAATCAAATAGTTTTAGGTTCAGTATTTTAATAGCTATAGCGAAAATGAAGCGATTTTTGATTTTTGCAAAATTAATAAAATGGCGGACATTTTTCGAAAAATTGGGAAAAAGCATGCTGTTTTTCACCGTTTTTGGCCAAAAAAATACTTCAAATCAGAATTTCGACAAATCCCCATTTGCGCTATAGCCGTATCCATAAAAAATGTCTGGTAAAAATCGGTTTAGTAGTTGCCGAGATTTCATCAACGCGGCGTCGAAAACGTTGTTTCGAAAAAAAGTGGTTACAGGTATCTTTTAATGAAGAATCGCGCTCAGGTGTCAAATTGAAAGTTGCCCAAAAATACAGTTAGACTGCTCCGATTATTATAAAATTTTAATATGACATTTCTGTATATATATTCTTTCCAAAAATGCAATAAAAAATCGATTTTTTGAAAATGAAAAAGAGGGTAGACCCCTTAAATTTAACCTTATATTCTTAGGAAGCATCCATTATTTTCGTAATGTTTTTGGTGGTTGGGGGATCGAGTTAAATCTTTTCCCGGATCACTCGTAGCGTCTTTTACACAACTGGTTATTTTCATATTGACGCTTCAGAGATGAAAGCGAAAATGTTGACAAAATTTGGATTTCAGGGTTACAGAAATCGGTTTGGTTTGAATCTTTATTTGTTATAATATGATTTATTCTGATAAGGTTCTATAGCTGAAGCGTAGGAGATGTTGATGAAGTCAGGATGATGAAGAGATGAAAGGCTGATACACGTTGCTGATGACCCAGACGGTGATGTACCCTATGATCAGGATGAGATGTACAACTTGTGGAAGTAAGGATGGAAACCAACTTTCTTTGCGAGACAGTTCTAAAGTGAAGTTGAATGACGCATTACCATTCCTCTTAGATCTTGGAATGACCACCACAGAACCTTTCTTGACAATCGTATTGATTGTTCACTTTGTGGTGTCATTGAAAATCTTATGTGTAGGAAGTGCTAATTCTAACGTATCGTCAAAATGATACCTGGTGACGCTCACAGAGTTTCTCAGCATGATTACCTTCACTGGAATGAAGACCTCAATTGATATGATGCCAACGATGTGATGATAGCTTGTATGACAATTTGAAGAAAATCCACGGAGCACAAGAAGCACAGGACACCAATCACTAGGACTTCAAAAGAAGGACTGACTCGAAGCGAGCAGTAGACAAAAAGTTACAACTGAGATATTTGGAAGGGGAAATCCTCCATTTATTTATTAGTTTCTTTACGCAAGGTAAGGAAATCAAGAAAAAAAGGTTTTAGGTTTTCTGAGGACTGAGAGCCATAAAATTGCTGAGCATACTTAACAGCCAAATGTGTGATGTTGTTTAGAAGGCGCGCAGTTTGGCACTTGAAAAGGATGCAACAATACAAATTGTGTGCTGTGCACATGTGGAGATTAAGGAAGAGTTTGAGGTCGATGAATTGAATTGTTGAAAGTATTTTATGCATTTTAGTCAGTTTATTTAACAGTATTATTTCATTTTTTACATTAATAAAACAACAATTTCAGATTTGGCAGTCAATCTTAAATAAAGAAAATTGAATATGCTGCAAACAATCTGTTTACTCATATGTAGAAAATGTAAAATATTACACAAGAGAGGGCGAAGTAGGAGCCCTTAAAAACAAACTATAAAAAACCACAATTTTCTATTTAATGAGAACTTTAAACAGAATATGTTTTTGAAAAGTATTCTCTACCTTTGTAACTTCACTATTTCGCCATTTCATCTTAGAAACACGAACATTTTTTTCATATTTTGAAGTTGATCATAAACAACAACAAAATGCGCAGTAAAAATTCGATATCTGATTATATGTAAAATATACAAAATTCTACGTCAGGTGGAGAAAGAAGTAATTGAACGAACTAAAACATTTGAAAAATGTTCCTTGATATTTATTGAACGATCCTTTATTATACTTTTCATTGTTAATTGTTTCTGTATGAATGTTGTTTGGAGGTATAAAAAACTGTGATTTTGATTTGATGAGAACTTAAAACATCTGATTTTGGAAAGAAATGAAAAGCAGCTTTGCAGATTAGAAAAAAAAATATTAAAAAATAGTTTATTTTTTTGCCAGTTTTTGTATGAAACTAAAAAACATCTGAACTGATTGCTTTTGGAAATTTGAACACATCAAAGATGATGATATTTGCCGTTCACCTGAGTTTGCCCAAACATGTTATAGCTTTTTGTGTATTAGGCGCTTTTTTCGTATTTGTGTAGTGTTCTGGTATAACCACCAGAAATTGACAAATTAACGTAGAATAAGGTGCTACTAAATTATTTAGAATATAACAGTGATTAAATTTTTAACTACCCATTATTTCCAAGTCAGTTTATATCGTACACAAATAAGCCTAACATTTTCTTACTTACTTATTGCCATTTCTATTCAATCATATTTAAAAATAAACAATAAACAATCATTTGAAAAAGATAGTGAAATTTACAACAATGACAGATATTCTTATCGAAAATTCTATACCCCTGAAACACTTCTATAAATATTATCGCGCAGGCTCTTCACCATGGATTTTAAGCCAAAAGCTGTACAATTTTTTGATTTCCTTTCCATTTAGTTGCATTTTAAAGTTTAACAAAATCAATTTATTCAAATTACGTCACAGCTACGTAAGAAACAACATTGCAACAAACAAACAAAAATACAGTAAAACCCGTCTAAGACGATTTCACAGGGACCTAACCAAAAACGTGTCTTAAGCGAGAAAGCTTATTATTCGGGATAGCGAAAATAAATCGTGCTGTAATACAGTGGCGGCTCTACCTTTGGGGCTAGTGGGGCTCAGCCCCACCACTTACTGATGAGCCTATATTAGTGCCAATGTAATAAAATATCATTGTAGATTTCATTATAGTTTTCATAATTTCATTTCATTTCAAAATATAATGTAGCATTTTTTTCGCCCAGCTTGTAGTTTACTTTCACATAGTCTTCTTGCCACGCACTGTAGAACGCTTTGTTTTTCTCTTCGAATCGCCTCGTTGTGCCTGCACCGAGTACAAGCTGGGAGTAAAATTGAAACTTATTTTCTCTTTGACTATTTTCCACCCTAACTAAGAGCAAGGGGCTACATGAATTTTGCCCCTAAAGAGAATATTTCGATGAGAATGGCTGCTTGAATTCTATGCTGAAGCGGCGGGAGTGTGCTTGTTTGAAATACATGTGTATACATCGTGGACGGGCTAATCAAAAGCAGCCCGTTCAGTGCTTCGACAACGTTTAGTCTTGGCATGGTCTGCATAATACTTTTGAGCTGGCATGAGCAACATTTTTTCACGACGGGCCAAAGGTGATGACTGTTAATGCAAAAGTAGTCTCTTCAGTGTAGTGCATTGTATGTATTAGTACTTAGTGTGCCTTCGTAGTGTTTGATATTTTTTAAAGTTTTGTAGTGCTTAAAGTTTATTCCAGAAAAGGGTTCTTCAGGTTCTGGTATTTATGAAACCGATCACTCAAAATCGGTTAACGCTCCACATGTGGTACCTCTTGGATGGAGTGGAAACTCACATAAAAACTTATATTGGTGATAGAAAAATTCGTACCAGTAGACCTACCAGCCGCCACTGACCAAATGTGTAAGTTTGAGTATCTTTTTATTTAGATTAACAGTTCAGACTATATGTTTATAAATTATTTAATGTTGTTTACATGTTTGGCTAACTTGTGAATACTACATCGTTCTACATGTTCAGCTTAATTGTCGGAGTGAGTTTTGCCTTACATAAACTCATTAAGTGCGTATTTGTTGCTTATGGCTCAATAGTAAACCTAACTGCACTTGTTTAGCCTCAGCAAGCAGCCGGAAGCCTCCGCAACCCTACGCAAGCCTACGCAAACCTCCGCAACCATACGCAAGCCTCTGCAAGCCTCCGCAACCCTCCGCAAGCTTCCGCAACCCTACGCAAGCCTCCGCAACCCTACACCAGCCTACGCAACCTTCAGCAAGCCTATGCAACCCTCCGCAACCCTCCGCAAGCCTACGCAAGCTTCCGCAACCCAACGCAAGCCTCCGCAAGCCTCCGCAACCCTACGCAAGCCTAGGCAAGCCTCCACAACCCTCCGCAAGCCTACGCAAGCCGCCGTAACCCTACGCAACCCTCCGAAACCCTCCGCAAGCCTACGCAACCCTCCGCAAGCCTTCGAAATCCTACGCAAGCCTCCGCAAATCTTCGGAAGCCTCCGCAACCCTACGCAACCCTACGCAAGCCTCCGCAAGCCTACGCAAGCCTCCGCAAGCCTACGCAAGCCAACGCAAGCCTTCGCAATCCTACGCAAGCCTACGCAAGCCTCTGCAACCCTACGCAAGCCTCCGTAATCCTACGCAAGCCTCCGCAACCCAAATCAAGCCTCCGCAACCATACGTAACCCTACGCAACATTCCGCAAGCCTCGGCAACCCTCCGCAACCCTCCGCAAGCCTACGCAAGCCGCCACAACCCTACGCAAGACTCCGTAACCCTCCACAAGCCTACGCAACCCTCCGCAAGCCTACGCAACCCTCCGCAAGCCTACGCAAGCCTACGCAACCCTATGCAAGCCTCCGCAACCCTACGCAACCCTCCGCAAGCCTACGCAACCCTCCGCAAGCCTACGCAAGCCTTCGCAATCCTACGCAAGCCTCCGCAACCCAACGCAAGCCTCCGCAACCCTACGCAAGCCTCCGCAAGTCTTCGAAAGCCTCCGCAACCCTCCGCAACCCTACGCAAGCCTCCGCAAACCTCCGCAAGCCTCCGCAAGCCTCCGCAAGTCTTCGGAAGCCTCCGCAACCCTACGCAACCCTACGCAAGCCTCCGCCACCCTCCGCAAGCATCTGCGACCCTCTGCAAGCCTACGCAATCCTACGCAACCCTCCGTAAGCCTACGCAAGCCTCTGCAACCCTACGCAAGCCTCCGTAATCCTACGCAAGCCTCCGCAACCCAACTCAAGCCTCCGCAACCATACGCAACCCTACGCAAAATTCCGCAAGCCTCGGCAACCCTCCGCAACCCTCCGCAAGCCTACGCAAGCCTTCGCAACCCTACGCAAGACTCCGCAACCCTCCGCAAGCCTACGCAACCCTCCGCAATCCTACGCAAGCCACCGCAATCCTACGCAAGCCTCCGCAACCCAACGCAAGCCTCCACAACCATACGCAACCCTACGCAAGCCTCCGCAACCCTCCGCAAGCCTCCGCAATCCTACGCAAGCCTCCGCAAGTCTTCGGAAGCCTCCGCAACCCTACGCAACCCTACGCAAGCCTCCGCAAGCCTACGCAAGCCTCCGCAACCCTACACAACCCTCCGCCAGCCTACGCAACGCTCCGCAAGCCTACGCAACCCTACGCAATCCTACGCAAGCCTCCGCAACCCTACGCAAGCCTCCGCAACCCTCCGCAACCCTCCGCAAGCCTACGCAAGCCTACGCAAGCCTACGCAAGCCTACGCAAGCCTCCGCAACCCAACGCAACCCTACGCAAGCCTCCGCAACCCTACGCAAGCCTCCGCAACCCTCCGCAAGCCTCCGCAAGCCTACGCAACCCTCCGCAAGCCTACGCATCCCTCCGCAATCCTACGCAAGCCTCCGCAACCCTACGCAAGCTTACGCAACCCTCCGCAAGCCTACGCAAGCCTGCACAAGCCCCCGCAAGCCTACGCAAGTCGCTGCAACCCTACGCAACCCTACGCAACCCTCCGCAACCCTCCACAACCCTCCGCAACCCTCCGCAATCCTACGCAAGCCTCCGCAAGTCTTCGTAAGCCTCCGCAACCCTCCGCAACCCTACGCAAGCCTCCGCAAGCCTCCGCAACCCTACGCAAGCCTACGCAAGCCTACGCAACCCTACGCAACCCTCCGCAAGCCTCCGCAACCCTAAGCAAGCCTCCGCAACCCTACGCAAGCCTCTGCAACCCTACGCAAGCCTCCGCAATCCTACGCAAGCCTCCGCAACCCAACTCAAGCCTCCGCAACAATACGCAACCCTACGCAACATTCCGCAAGCCTCGGCAACCATCCGCAACCCTCCGCAAGCCCACGCAAGCCCCGCAACCCTACGCAACCCTCCGCAGCCCTCCGCAACCCTCCGCAAGCCTCCGCAATCCTACGCAAGCCTCCGCAAGTCTTCGGAAGCCTCCGCAACCCTACGCAACCCTACGCAAGCCTCCGCAACCCTACGCAAGCCTCCACAACCCTACGCAACCCTCCGCAAGCCTACGCAACCCTCCGCAAGCCTACGCAAGCCTTCGCAATCCTACGCAAGCCTCCGCATCCCAACGCAAGCCTCCGCAACCCTACGCAAGCCTCCGCAAGCCTCCGCAAGCCTACACAACCCTCCGCAACCCTCCGCAATCCTACGCAAGCCTCCGCAATCCTACGCAAGCCTCCGCAACCCAACGCAAGCCTCCACAACCCTACGCAAGCCTCCGCAAGTTTCCGCAAGCCTCCGCAACCCAACGCAAGCCTCCGCAACCCTACGCAACCCTCCGCAAGCCTATGAAACCCTCCGCAAGCCTACGCAAGCCTACGCAAGCCTTCGCAATCCTACGCAAGCCTCCGCAATCCTACGCAAGCCTCCGTAATCCTACGCAAGCCTCCGCAACCCAACTCAAGCCTCCGCAACCATACGCAACCCTACGCAACATTCCGCAAGCCTCGGCAACCCTCCGCAAACCTCCGCAAACCTACGCAAGCCGCCGCAACCCTACGCAAGCCTCCGCAACCCTCCGCAAGCCTACGCAACCCTCCGCAATCCTACGCAAGCCACCGCAATCCTACGCAAGCCTCCGCAACCCTACGCAACCCTCCACAACCATACGCAACCCTACGCAACATTCCGCAAGCCTCGGCAACCCTCCGCAACCCTACGCAAGCCTTCGCAAGCCTCCGCAATCCTACGCAAGCCTCCGCAAGTCTTCGGAAGCCTCCGCAACCCTACGCAAGCCTCCGCAAGCCTACGCAAGCCTCCGCAACCCTACGCAACCCTCCGCAAGCCTCCGCAACCCTACGCAAGCCTCCGCTACCCTACGCAACCCTACGCAAGCCTCCGCAACCCTACGCAAGCCTCCGCAACCCTACGCAACCCTCCGCAACCCTCCGCAATCCTACGCAAGCCTCCGCATGTCTTCGTAAGCCTCCGCAATCCTACGCAAGCCTCCGCAAGTCTTCGTAAGCCTCCGCAACCCTACGCAACCCTACGCAAGCCTCCGCAAGCCTACGCAACCCTACGCAAGCCTACGCAACCCTCCGCAACCCTCCGCAACCCTACGCAAGCTTCCGCAACCCTACGTAAGCCTCTGCAACCCTACGCAAGCCTCCGCAATCCTACGCAAGCCTCCGCAACCCAACTCAAGCCTCCGCAACCATACGCAACCCTACGCAACATTCCGCAAGCCTCGGCAACCCTCCGCAACCCTCCGCAAGCCTACGCAAGCCGCCGCAACCCTAGGCAACCCTCCGCAGCCCTCCGCAACCCTCCGCAAGCCTCCGCAATCCTACGCAAGCCTCCGCAAGTCTTCGGAAGCCTCCACAACCCTACGCAAACCTACGCAAGCCTCCGCAACCCTACGCAAGCCTCCGCAACCCTACGCAACCCTCCGCAAGCCTACGCAACCCTCCGCAATCCTACGCAAGCCTCCGCAACCCAACGCAAGCCTCCGCAACCCTACGCAAGCCTCCGCAAGCCTCGGCAACCCTACGCAAGCCTCCGCAAGCCTCCGCAAGCCTCCGCAACCCTCCGCAACCCTCCGCAACCCAACGCAAGCCTAGGCAACCCTCCACAAGCCTCCGCAAGCTTTCGCAACCCTACACAAGCCTCCGCAATCCTACGCAAGCCTACGCAACATTTCGCAAGCCTCCGCAACCCTCCGCAAGCCTACGCAAGCCTACGCAAGCCTACGCAAGCCTTCGCAATCCTACGCAAGCCTCCGCAACCCTACGCAAGCCTCCGCAACCCTACGCAACCCTCCGCAAGCCTACGCAAGCCTTCGCAATCCTACGCAAGCCTCCGCAACCCAACGCAAGCCTCCGCAACCCTACGCAACCCTACGCAAGCCTCCGCAACCCTACGCAAGCTTCAGAATGCACTGAAGCTTTAAATGTTATTCAAAACACGATAATAGGAATATATCTTTGATTGCCAGTGAATCTACTTTTGGGGAAACCGATCACTCAAAATCGGTTGACGCTCCACATGTGGTACCTCTTGGATGGAGTGGAAACTCACATAAGAACTTATATTGGTGATAGAAAAATTCGTGCCAGTAGCCCTACCATACTTAACTCCCACCAGCCGCCACTGCTATAATATGTTTTATGTTCTTATTCCGTATATGTAGGTATTAAATTATACATTTATCAATTACGTTAAATACATAGTGTAAATATAATTACGTTATTTAAAGTAATCACTTGGGAGAAAGATTTTGATGCATTAGCAATTACAACATTTTCAACATAATTTAACTTTTGCAATGCGTCTTCGCTTGATTCAAAGAAGCTACATAGCGTCTTAAATTGGAGTTGACTTATCTTCGTCTTCATCATTATCACTTAGGGCGTCTTTTCGTGTATTATTTACATTCTCAATAAGATCTTCAATTGATTGAATTTTGTACGGTACCACATTTTCATCAATGGAAGAATATCCAGAAAAACCCTGCAGAATCACGAGTTCTTCTTTTTCTTTCAACACGACGTCAACCTTGGTATTTTTGAAACCTGCTTTCTTAAAACAATTTCGAATGGTTTCTGGCTTAATTGCTTCCCATGCGGTTGCAATGTTTAGAATCGCATCATGCACAGTCAAGGGTCGTTTGCTATCAGGGTCTTCCATTTCTTGAAGATAGCGATATATTAATCTTGTCCTGTAACCTTGTTTAAGGACCTTTATGATGCCTTGATCCATCGGTTGTAATTTGCTTGTCGCATTTGGAGGTAAGTAAACAAGCTTGATATTTTTTAGTTTAAAGCGTTTAGGGTGAGCGGGCTAGTTGTCAATGGATAGAATTATGCGTCTACATTTAGTCTGAAAGTGATCCTCTACAGCTTTTAACCAGTCGATGAAACGAATGTCGGTCATCCAAGCTCAAGATTGTGCATCATATTTGACAGGGAGCGATCTTACATTTTTGAAACAACGTGGATTTTTCGCCTTACCAATCACTAGCACAAACGCAACTTTTCTGACCCATCAGAATTGGCACAGGCCAGGACAGTCTGTCTCTCTTAATTTGCTTTACCACCATGACAAGTTTCTCCTTTGAAAACAAAGGGTTTATCTGGCATCAATTTAAACAAGCCGCGAAGTGCGACCCTTGAGGTCCACACGGTCAACTTCCTAGTAATATCTAGATAAACATTAAAAATATTAAACAAAATAATAATTTTAAAAATATTACTACTTTAAATAATAATAATGAGAGGTATTCATAGCAGCAACAGGAATGAGTTGATATTAATCATATCATCTACGGAAGGTTTTTTTTTGGTCTTCTATCATTCAAGCAGTTTTTTATTATCTGCTCAAATTATGCAAATATTATAAAACTTCGATTGAATTTACAACAATTTCCTTAGAATAAAAGATATAAATTAATGTCATTCGTATGAACCCTCTATACATAATAACTTTGAATGATTTTTTATTTTTTATTTAGTTTTTTTTTATAATCATGGGTTATGGTTTTGCTGGTTTCTCTTCAAAAACTGATAAGAATGTATAAATTTTATAAAAATTTATTACTGTGCTGTGCAAATCAAGTTAAAAAATTATTTTTTATGAAAAAACCTTAAAACCCTAAAAGCCTCGTTTTTTGCATTTCTTTTATTTAATTGAAAAGCTGCTGAAACAATTTTTATGTAATGTTAAAAAAATTGCAGCAATGTTAATAAACGTCTATTGACACCTTAATGATGCAAATATTATATCTGGTTCGTGAGATATAGTGAATGATAAAAATGACCTGGAAATCATGATGACTTTTAATTTTTTTTTATTTGTAATTTAAGTTTTTACGTAATCATGAGAAAAAGTTTTGAAATTGTTTCTACAAATATTGTTTGGAGTATATAAATTTTATAAACACTGATTACTATATTTCGCAAATCAGGTTATAAATTTATTGTTTATGAAAAAAATCTAATTTTTTGCACTTTATTCTCTTAAATTAAAAAACGGCTCCAACTGTTTTTATGAAAATTTGATAGATTCACGCAAATGTTAATACGCGTCGATTGGCACCTTAACATTGCAAATCGTATGTTTGGTTTCGTCAGATATAAAGCATGACAGAAATGGCCTTGAAGAACATGATGACTGTTAATGATTTTTTATTTTTAACTTCCCAGTATATGGGAAGTTCTTGTAATCGCCTCGAAAATCGAAATTGAAATTTTCAACATTTCTTTACGTTTTGAGGTCTATAGAGTATATATAAAGTGTTTTTAGAAAGGGAGATGTATGTGTGTGTGTGTATGTACGTACGTACGTACGTACGTATGTACGTTCGTGGACACTTTTTTCTACGACGATAACTCACGTAAACAAAGTCGTATCGACTTCGTTGAGGTGTCAATCGAAGCGTCTTTACAATCTTAAGAGCTGATTAGTTTTTGGGAAACTTCGAGCCGGGGGGTTTGCTGTTTTGCCCGTTTGAAGGTCATTTCTGTCATGCGTTATATCTCGCGAAGCTAACATACGATTTTCTTGAATATTCTATCAAGTTTTTAAAAAATTTCTTTGAGCCGTTTTTTAATTTTTTTAAAAAAAGTGCAATAAATAACGTTTTTTTTCAAAAACAATAAATTTTTAACCTTATTTCCAAGTCGCAGTAACCAATGTTTATAAAATTTATATACTCGAAACAGTTTTTTTGAAAATGCCATCAAATTTTTTTACTAATGAATACAAAAAAAATCAAATAAAAAATAAAAAATCATTAAAAGTCATCATGATTTTCAAGGTCATTTTTATCATTCACTATATCTCACGAACCAGATATAATATTTGCATCATTAAGGTGTCAATAGACGTTTATTAACATTGCTGCAATTTTTTTAACATCACATAAAAAAAATTTCAGCAGCTTTTTAATTTAATAAAAGAAATGCAAAAAATTAGGCTTTTAGGGTTTTAAGGTTTTTTCATAAAAAATAATTTTTTAACTTGATTTGCACAGCACAGTAATAAATTTTTATAAAATTTATACATTCTTATCAGTTTTTGAAGAGAAACCAGCAAAACCATAATCAATGGTTATAAAAAAAACTAAATAAAAAATAAAAAATCATTCAAAGTTATTATGTATAGAGGGTTCATTCGAATGACATTAATTTATATCTTTTATTCTAAGGAAATTGTTGTAAATTAAATCGAAGTTTTATAATATTTGCATAATTTGAGCAGATTTTTAATAGTTTTTACAGTGTTTTAGTGTTAATAAAAAAACTGCTTAAATGATAGAAGTCCAAAAAAACCTTCCGTAGATGATATGATTAATATCAACTCATTCCTGTTGCTGCTATGAATACCTCTCATTATTATTATTTAAAGTAGTAATAATTTTTAAATTATTATTTTGTTTAATATTTTTAATGTTTATCTAGATATTACTGGGAAGTTGACCGTGTGGACCTCAAGGGTCGCACTTCGCGGCTTGTTTATTTGATTTTTTTGTAATCATTAGTAAAAAACTTTGATGGCATTTTCAAAAAAACTGTTTCGAGTATATAAATTTTATAAACATTGGTTACTGCAAAGACGCTTCGATTGACACCTCAGCGAAGTCGATACGACTTTGTTTACGTGAGTTATCGTCGTAGAAAAAAGTGTCCACGAACGTACATACGTACGTACGTACGTACACACACACACACACACATCTCCCTTTTTAATAACACTTTATATATACTCTATAGGCCTCAAAACGTAAAGAAATGTTGAAAATTTCAATTTCGATTTTCGAGGCGATTACAAGAACTTCCCATATACTGGGAAGTTAAAAATAAACCGAATTCATCTGCGTGAAAAAGGTCTCCCGGTTCGTAATTTTGCAACAATTCGGGAAAAGTTGTCATTCATGTATCAACATTTTGTTGTGCCACTGTCCCCGATTCCCCACTGATTTGACGGTACCCAATGCCGTGGCGATTTTTAAAACGATCTATCCAGCCATTTGAAGTGTTAAAATCAGTGGTTTGTAAACTTTCAGCAAATTTATGCGCGTATTAAACGGGATGACGATCATATTAAGCGTACATAAATATATGAAAACATGTCTCAAGTTGCAGGGGCTGGCGTAAAATGGCGTATTATGCGAGAAATCGTATTAAGCGTGATCGTATTAAGCGGGTTCTACTGTAGTTGAAAAAACGGTTTGATCTATATGAAAAATTTGCATTTTCAATTTCATTCCTAAAATTTTTTCATTCGTAATGCGGAATTTTATTTTAAACAAGCCGTGAGTTGTGACCCTTGAGGTTCACACGGTCAACTTCCCAGTACTATCTACATAAATATTAAAATACTAACCACAATAATAATTATGAAAATAATACTACTTGAAATAATAATAATTAGAGATACTCATAACAGTAATTGGAATGAGTTAATATTAATCGTATCATCTACAGGAACGTCCATCGATTAAGTAGGTAAGGGGGATGATTGAATATGACCTTGAATGATTTTTTATTTTTATTTTTTTTAATCATGGTAAAATGGTTTGCTGGTTTTTCTTCAAAAACTGATAACTATTTATAAATTTAGTAAACATTTATTACTGTGTTGTGCAAATCAGGTTAAAATTTTTTTTTATGAATACCTCCAAATTTTTTGCAAGTATGTATTATATTAAATTAAAACACGGCTCCAACGATTTTTTATAAGCTTAAAAACATCATTAAAGTGTTAAGACGCGTCGATTGACACCTAAATGATGCAAATAATTTATTTGGTTCGCGAGATATAGTGAATTACATAAATGACCTTGAATGTCATGATGACTCTTAGTGATTTTTTATTTGTAATTATTTTTTATAATCGTAAGAAAAAGTTTTGCTGGTTTTTTTACAAGAACTGTTTCGAGTACATAAATTTTATTTTATATGCCACAAAGGATTGATTGGACTAAAGAACCAAACTGCATTGAGTCGTGGTTTCTCTGTAGCAAATCATAGGTGAATTGAAATACAGGTTGGAGGTTGTGTTAGGAGGAGCAAAGATGGTGATATTTCAGCTAGGATGAGAAGAGTGACGGAAGTGAAGCTCGTTACAAAGAGGAATGCCTAGGAGATGCAAAAAAACCTACACAGGAGACACTCATCAAGGACAAGGCTACGTTGTAGAGTGACAAGGTTGAGGCGGACTAAGCCTTTATTATTGGGAATATGGGGAATGTTGAATTTATAGAGCAGGTCACGAGTAAACTTTCGCTGAACAGATTTAATTAAAGCTTTGCCCCTCATACTATGTGGAGACCATATAGAAGAGCATTATTCACACTAGTTGCGAACGAGAAAATTGAATAGCTTTATAGTAGTTTCAGATCTAGAAAAGGAAGTCGAGTTTCATAGCAAGTAACCCCAAAGTTTAGATGTTTTTAGCATAATACTGTCAATGTGCTAATCGAACTTTAGTTTGGTGTCAAAAAAACTTCCAGGTCACAATAACGATCGGCCACAGGGACATTAATATTTTTTAAGGAGTAAGGAAACACGAAGGAATTAGTTTTATTGGTGAAAGTGAGCTTACTGCGTGTGTCAAAATTGATACTTATGCAATTAAGGGCACTCCATGTCTGATTGACACTCAGGTTACGTTCAAGAATATGACAATCATTGACAGAGGAGATGGTTCTGAAGATCTTGAAGTCATCAGCATACTGTCGGCAAAAAGACGAAAGAGGTCAAGCATTCACAAAGAGTAAAAAGAGAAGACGGCACCAAAATGAAACCATGGGGAACACCTGGACGAGGAGAAAAAGGATGTAAGAATTCACTGAAGAAAGCGACTTTACATTGGTTGGCCACTAAATGAAAAATAAACCAAGTGTGCAACGAGCTTTGAATACCATACACTTTCAATTTGTTGAACAGGATTGTATGGTTAACGGGGTTGAAAGCCTTGGACAGGTCGGTGTAGATGCAATCAGTTTGAATTTTGTTGCCCAAGGATTAAACCGCAAAAACAGTGAATACCAAGAGATTTGCTAGAGAAAAGCGACCACTTAGAAAACCATGTTGGGTAGGTGTGATCGATTGTTATTAAACTGTATTAACAGTGAAACATTGTAAAATATACTAAGCAGTATAGTATTTTGGAAAAACAGGGCCAGATAGCAATTGGTCGGTAGTTAGCAGTTAGAGAAGAATTACCTGATTTGTGGAAAGTAACGATGTGTGAAAGCTTCCAAATATTACGGAATATTCCTTCAGAGACTCTTATAAACTATGAAAAGTGGCCGACAAAGAAAAGGGAAGATAATAAATATTATTGGCAGTGGGAAAGATGACGATTTTACGGAACCAAAACGTTTTGGTTTCGCCTCTGGATACTGAGTCTCAAGGCGTTGTAAATACTCACTCTTGGCTGCACGTATGAGTGATTTTTCAGCAGATCAGCGCTTTGGCAGAAGATATTTAGGTCAGCACCGGCCTTAGTTTTGTGCCACTTTCTAAGTATTATATTTTTAGCAGAAACAATCTCAGTAGAAAACCAAGAAGAAGCGTTAGATTTTGCAGGCCACGTTAATGGACCACAATGACTAATCAGGTAATTTAGGATCAAGTAAACAGTATTCAAAGCAGATTCACAATCAAAACTTTTAATTTTGCTTGGTCAGTCAAAAGATTTAAGTGCAGAACAATGGCTTGATAGTTTTCTGAAGTTGGGCTTTTTTGATGCAGCTCTACTCTTCAAATTGGAAAATTTTAACCCACAAGAGAGGAGAATAATGAGGATTGATCTTCGTATAGCCGTAAGGTGATTCAACCAGGCACAGCTAGTACCTTGCAGAGAACAAAAGACAAGACCTAAGATTTTAGAATTGAAGTAAGGTATGAGTTTAAACTGACAGAAGTCAACTGCTAAGAAATATGAACTGGACCTAGAAGGTATAGGCAAAGGTGTAATCGGATCCCACGAGATTGATGGAAAGTCTCCGAAAAGAAGGAAATAGGAATGAGGAGGACAAATGTTGAGCCATTTATCGAGAATAAGTGGAGGACAGTAACAAGGAACATACACACATCCTATAAATAGAATAAACTGTTAGATATTTATTAACTTCCCAGTATATGGGAAGTTTTTGTAATCGCCTCGAAAATCGAAATTGAAATTTTCAACATTTCTCTACGTTTTGTGGTCTATAGAGTATATATAAAGTTGGTTGTCTGTTCGAGCTTTTTGGTAAATTGGTTTAATAATACAAGTCAATAATCACTGAAGAAGGCTGCAAGTAGTAGCCGAAATATATATTTGAAAATAAAATAAAATTTGGTAAAAGAAAAACTCACGACTTGTATTATTATATATAAAGTGTTTTTAGCAAGGGAGATGTATGTGTGTGTGTGTGTACGTACGTACGTACGTTCGTGGACACTTTTTTCTACGAGCATAACTCACGTAAACAAAGTTGTATCGACTTCAAGAAGGTGTCAATCGAAGCGTCTTTACAATTTTAAGAGCTGATTAATTTTTGGGAACCTGCGGTCGGGGGGTTCGCTGTTTTGCCCGTTTGAAGGTCATTTCTGCCATGCGTTATATCTCGCGAACCAAATATACGATTTCCTTGATCAAGGTGTCAATCGATGCGAATTGACATTTATGTGATTCTATCAAGCTTTTAAAAAAACCTTCGAGCCGTTTTTTTAATTTTTTAAAAAAGTGCAAAATTTTTATTTCAAAAACAATAAATTTTTAACCTTATTTTCAAGTCCAAGTAATCAATGTTTATATGATTTATATGCTCCAAACAGTTTATTTAAAAATTCCATCGAAACTTTTTTCTCATGATTACAAAACAAAATCAAATAAAAAATAAAATCTCATTAACAGTCATCATGATCTCCAAGGTCATTTCTGTCATGCGTTATATCTCGCGAATCAAACATAAGATTTCATTTATCAAGGTGTCAATGGACGCGTATTAACATTTTTGTGAATCCGTCGAATTTTTAAAAAAATCGTTATAGCCGTTTTTTAATTTAAGAAAAAAAAGTGCAAAAAAGTAGGGTTTTTTTCATAAACAACAAATTTTTTAAACTGATTTATGAAATATGATAATCAATGTTTATACAATTTAAATCCTCAAGCAATGTTTGTAGAAACGTCATCAAAACCTTTTCTCATGATTACGTAAAAAATTAAATAAAAAATAAAAAAATCATTAAAAGTCATCATGATTTTCAAGGTCATTTTTATCATTATCACTATATATCACGAACCAAATATAATATTTGCTTCATTAAGGTGTCAGTTGACGTGTATTAACATTTTTGCGAAGGTTTTAACATTATAAAAATTCATTTCAGCCGTTTGTTTAATTTAATAGAACAAAATGCGAAAAATTATGGTTTTTTTCATAAAAAATATTTTTTAACCTGATTTTCACAGCACAGTGATACCAGTTTATAAAATTTATACATTCTTATAAGCTTTTGAAGAGAAACCAGCAAAATTTTCTTCCATGATTATGGAAAAAACTAAATTAAAACTAAAAAATCATTCAAAGTTACCATGTAAAGAGGGTTTATACGAATGATATTACTTTATATCTTTTATTCTAAAAAAAATGTTGTAAATTCAATCAAAGTTTTAAAATATTTGCATAATTTGAGCAGATTTTTACTAGTCTTTATAGTATTTTAATTAAAAAAAACTGCTAAAATTTGGAAAACCAACAAAATTTCAATCAAATTTGCATTTCCGGTAATCAACGCTTTGAATGGCAAAATGGTTTGTAGCCAATACTTTGCAAGATCATATGCTTTAAAAAGCTTTCATCAAATAAAATTTTTAGTTTTTAGTAAATTTAGTCTTTAGTCATTTGTAATACATTTTTCTTTTTACATGCAATTGGACCTATTTTTGACTGCATATACAAAATTTTTCACGACCAAAAACGCCCCCACCGATTGATCCGCGTGAATATTCAATCTGTCCTCATCGGCCAAAAACTTTACGTAATCAATGGACCCTCCCGTAGACGATATGATTCATATTAACTCATTCCTGTTACTGCTATGAATACCTCTCATTGTTATTACTTAAAGTAGTAGTATTTTCAAATGTTTTATTGTGTTTATGTTTATGTAGATATTACTGGGAAGTTGACCGTGTGGACCTCAAGGGTAGCACCTCGCGGCTTGTTTTGATTAGCACCCATTCGATAACAGATGTAGAGGGACAGGGCGAAAAGGAGGTGGGAGAGTAAGAGACAGCTAAATGACAAATAGAACCCCGCCACTTTCACTTTTCTAAACAAAAAGAGGATCGCAGTCGTGTCTGAAAAGATGTTGATTAACAAACAGTTCCTTGTCAAAAATGCTATCAATGAGCCAAGTTTCCGTAATGCAAATCGTGTCTTGGTTAGCAGAAGAGCAGAATAAGTTTGGTCCTTGCACCACGGCACTTTTGGTAAAGGAATTTGAATTCATTAGTAGCTGAAGACGGTTTGGACGTTGCTGCTGAAAATTCCGTGAAGGTCGATTAGTGGAAGATTCAATCAAAGTTCCACTAAGCCAAAAGTCAGGTTTGAACAATGAGACAAACTCAGATGCAGCGGTGATTTTGAAGGAAGCTAAGAAGTTTCTAGGGGCATTTTCCCTAGTTAGTTTCTTGCATTTCACAAAAGCGGGAACGTTTAGTAGTTTACCGATGATGTAGCTAAGTATGTCGTATAGTGTTCCATTCGTTTTGGCGAATTGCCATGCAAAGACCTGAATAACGTCTCAAACCAGTCGAAATTTATTTGCGGAATTCGTGTTCTACACATCAAACTTTTAAAGCATTTCGCCCAATTTATGGATTTTGGAGAAAAATCTCGGACTAAAGCGCTGCAGGATCCAAAAAGTGCAGCAATTGAAGAGCTGAGGATGTGTTAGAAGTTGAACTGCGTTTCTACCGTTAAATCATTTTCAGTGACGAGGCTCATTTCTGGCTTAATGGGTTCGTAAATAAGCAATATTTTCGTTTTAGGTGTGAGGATATTCGTCAAGACACTTTCGAACCCCCAAAATATTCCGAAAAAGTCAGTGCGGTTTGCATGCCGACGGCATAACTGATCCTTTTTTTTCAAATCTGAAGACGGAACTAACGTTATGGCGTAATGACGATAGGTACCGACAAATGATTGTTAAGTTTTTGATGTCAATTATTTGAGGGGCAAATGGTTCCAACATGCCATGTAGCAGATGAAAACATGACATTATTGGGCAGCACTTTTGGTGAACGAATCTTCTCAAGAAATGGATCAGTGTCAGTGTCATTTGATTCGATTTTTAACTTCCCAGTATATGGGAAGTTCTTGTAAACGTCTCGAAAATCGAAATTGAAATTTACAACATTTCTTTACGTTTTGAGGTCTATAGAGTATATATAAAGTGTTTTTAGAAAGGGAGATGTATGTGTGAGTGTGTGTGTGTGTACGTACGTACGTACGTTCGTGGACACTTTTTTCTACGAGCATAACTCACGTAAACAAATTCATATTGACTTCTTTAAGGTGTCAATCGAAGCGTCTTTGCGAACTTCAGAGCTGATTAGTTTTTGGGATACTTTGGTCGGGGGGGTTTGTTGTTTTGCCTCTTTGAAGGTCATGTCTATCATGCGTTATATCTCGCGAACCAAACATTTGCTTTGCATCACTAAGATGTCAATCGACGCGTATTGACATTTTTGTGAACTTATCAAATTTTAAAAAAAAATCGTTGGAGCCGTTTTTTAATTTAAGAAAAAACGGCAAAAAATTAGGTTTTTTTTCATAAACAATAAATTTTTAGCCTGATTTACGGAAGGCAGTAATCAATTTTTATAAAATTTATATATTCCAAGCAGTGTTTGTAAAAACAACATCAAAACTTTTTCTCGTGATTACGTAGAAACTTAAATAAAAAATAAAAAAATATTAACAGGCATCATGATCTTCAAGGTCATTTCTGTCATGCGTTATACATATCTCACGAACCAAACGTATGATTTGCATGGTTATGGTGATAATCAACGCGTATTAACATTTGTGTGAATCTATCAAATTTTGAAAAAAATCGGTGTAGCCGTTTTTTAATTTAAGAAAAAAAGTGCAAAAAATTAGGTTTTTTTAATAAACAATAAATTTTTAACCTGATTTACGGAAATAAGTATTCAATTTTTGTAAAATTTATATACTTTAAGCAATGCTTGAACAAACCTCATCTAAACTTTTTCTCATGATGACAAGAAACATTAAATTAAAAATTAAAAATCATTAACAGTCAGAATGATCTTCAAGGTCATTTCTGCCATTCGATATATCTCACGAACCAGATATAATATTTGCATCATTAAGGTGTCAATCGACGTGTTTTAACATCCTTTTGATTATTTTAACATTGTAAAAATCCGTTTCAGCGGTTTTTTCAATTTAAAAGAAGAAAATGCAAAAACTTAGGGTTTTTTTCATAAAAAATATTTTTTTAACCAGATTTGCACAACACAGAAATAAATGTTTATAAAATTTATACATTCCTATCAGTTTTTGAAGAGAGATGATATGATCAATATAACTCATTCCTGTTACCGCTATGAATACCTCTCATTATTATTATTTAAAATAGTACTATTTTCAAAATTATTATTGTGTTTAATATTTTTAATGTTTATCTAGATATTACTGGGAAGTTGACCGTGTGGACCTCTAGGGTCGCACTTCGCGGCTCGTTAATTATTATTTGATTGATACTTTTTGTGGGGGGGGGGGGGTGGAGAAGGTTTTTCATATCGTTTGTCTATGCTGATAAACCAGCAACTATTGGTGACTTGAAATCCAACATTCGAAATAAAGGAGGCTATGGAGGAACAAGTGGTTTAAATTTGCACCGACGATGGCCTAAGTCACAGTCGCAGCTAGTAAGGTAAAAAATTGGTCATTTTAATAATTTATTTGTGTTTTACATGTTTAAAAAGTTCTGTTCCTCTAAAAACATGTTATATTTGCAAGATATCTTTCGATAAACCATGCCATGCACGTATTTACATATAAATATTTTTTCACGAAAATCGTGAAAGAATACTCAAGTTAAAATATGTAGAAAATTCAAATTGGTAACTGGGAAGTTAATAAAAAAATCATTTTAATCCAACTGTGTTTTTTGTATTGCAAAATTCTTTCAATTCGCAAAAAGGAAGAACAAATTGAATGGTTTTATGGTTAGAAACGAGTATGTACTTACTTTTCTAACTCTAATTCTTTTATTATTTCGTACAATCTCAAAATTAATTTTTCGATTTTCAACACTAGATGTACGTGTTTTTAAGAGACGTAAGCATTTGAATCTAAAAAGTAAAAATTGAACAAGTAAATTGAACAGCTAATAAACAGTTAATGCGGTTAATGTATATATAAAACAGAAAATTGTCTCTTCAACATGTGGTTTGCTTTCTGAAAATACTCGAACTAGCAAACTAGAAACCTATTTATTTAGTGAGTTTTAAAATGTTTATAAGCTTAAAAATCTTTTTTTTATTGTTGAAAAGTAATTGATGGACATGCTTGTCAACACTTCGTCGAGTTCTTTTCTAACCGAAATTAACATCAATTAGCATTCTCATTGTTGGGAAGAAACACTTATGAAGGGAGAATATTCTTGGCATTTTGTGGCATTCAAAGTCTAGAAATATTTTTCATGGCATTTCGAAAATCATCATTCATTTTCCTTTTCTTTCTGAAGACATAATAGACTCCATGCTTCAACACACTTTCTTGGTGTTTGTATTTGTATTATGTAAGCGCAGCATGCTTTTCAGGTTTTTTCACAAATTCTTTTTCCAGACTTCACTTTTGTTGTATGTAATTTCTTAATTGTTTTGAGTAAACGAGTTTTACTTTTCAAACAAAATATTCACAGCACCATTTGGGGAGCCATAATAACGTCATTATTTTTCGCTTTCCTTTCACTGCCAACCCTGCGTGTTTTGATAAATTTTGTATGGATGTATAACAATTCGTGTACAATTTGGTCAGTTCTGCCAGTTCCAGCCAAACCAAGAGATTACTCTTCACAGTGGATTGGCCTAAGATGATTACTAGTATAAAGCAGATAATCACGTTAATTACGTTTCCTGCAGTCAACAAAATGCCGAGTTAGCACTCGAAAACGTTCTGAAAGCGGAAAGATAAATTATTTTCTTTGTCGGGCCTCGTTCAAATCGACGGTTGAGCTCTTGTAGCGAACGATATTCCCAATGATCGTGAATCAACAATTAAAAATCAATGTCAGTTCAATATTCTTTTGTTATAGCCTACGAAAATCTGCTATGGCGCACGAACACTGAATTACGGATGGGTTTTCGTTCTATCTCCACACGACCCGCAACTACTCCTCCACAGGAGATTTCACATTGTAATTAGTTGCTCCAACATGCCACCCAAGCACCTGTGCAACTCCACTCCTGAAGACGTTCTCAGTCTCACGTGGATTATGTGTTTCTTCGATGACTTCGATTTTTCGTTTGATGACGATAACAATTCCTCCGAAGAAAATTCGATTGGATTTGTTCTTCAGGGGAAAAAATGATCAATGGCGTTACAGCAGGTTTTTTACATTGTCTTCTTACTAAGCTGAACAGACCCAAACGGCTTTTTGCGGAAAAGCTTCTCTATGTGGTCATACAAAAACATATTAACTGATGTGTAGTAAATCTCGTTGTATGTACATTTGACCCTATTAAATACAGGAAAGATTACAAATGGTAGTATCCATATTTCATTGTTGAAGATAACCACAAAAAAGAAATGGTAAGTGTTCCACAAAATTACTGGAAGCATATGAGGAGGTGTTCATTCGAAGAATGGATCTATGTAATAGTGAAAAATTCAATTATTTGAGACGTCTACGGAACGATATCGGCTTCTCTACAACGTATGGAAATATTTGTTTGACTTGGAAACCAATGTTATATGATACTCCAAAATAATCACCTTGGGAAAAATCAGTGTTATTACTAGCGATGAATATGGACTTCATACAAATTTCCTTCAATTTGTGATTAGTAGGTATACAAAAATAATTTATACTTTACGTAGATGAAGACAAATGATCATTACAAAACATGTAACTGTAATAAAGGGAGTGATCCCAGTGATTGATCGAATCTGTATGAGAAAGCCATAACTATATCTTAATTCAATGAAATAAACTACGTTTCAATAAATAATATAATAATGTAACTTTTATGTGTAAATATTGATATTTTTATATGTAACATTTTTTCCACAACGTATATATTTGCTATCTTGACTAAATTTTAGCTTTGCTTTGATGAAGATATCGACTTCGTTGATGAAAAGTTTGTACCTCCATTTTAGAAGCTGTAGAATATAATGAAATTCAGACGGAACATCTTCATAACTGATGTTAGAAGCTTTCTCAACCCCAAGTATAGTTGTTGAACTGAAAGAACTGAGCTTAATTCAGTTCAAGATGCCATAAATTAAATTATTATTCACAAAAATAAAGATAAGATTGTAATTTCAAACTATCTCTAGAGCTTAAATTTAGAATTTCAAGTAAATATTTCTTTACCTTAGAATCTGGAACTTTGTCTTGGCTTTTCAAGTCTATTCGAGCTACACTCTCTGTAATTTATTTCGTGCGTTAGATATATTTATGGCCTTTCACTCGTTTTCAAGGCACAGTGCTCTGACCACCTAATCTTGTTCTTCATACTATCTATGATACAAATTTGTTACAATCAAATTAGATGTAAGATTCACTTATATTCATCCTTATAAACACAATTTTGATGTGAGTTTCGAAGGAGTTTGTAAACTATGCACGTAAAAATGCACCAAGTACTCGGATGAATCACGGAATGCCCCAAACTATCTCTGAAAGATAACAAATTTGTTAATACAAATTTGAGATACGTAACGTGTACCGCTTTGAACGTACGAGTATATGCAAAAATAATAATTTTGTGATTTGCTTTAATGAAAAAAATAACATGATTTTTGGCCACTTTTCAAATTGCGATACTTCATGAACTAAGGCTCTGGGAGGAGAAGGTGTGAAAGCATTTTGCTGATTGGTTCTGCAATTACATTTAGGTGATATATGCAACCAGCCGATTTTTAGTATATTCGACACAGAATCAAAACTTAGCACGGGTGAGATTGATAAGAGCTTTCAGGAGAATCTGTGTTAATTTTCTTAGGGCTAGATGGACTTTTGCTGTTATATTTTGACTGCACCCTGAGAAGCAAAACATCCTAAATTAGTTCGATTCGATTGGTTGCAAATAAAAGTATCGCTGCCTCGTACCGTGGCTTAATCGTTTATCTGCACTTCTACCCATATGCAATATCTGTGCTTATCCTTATATACCAGGGCGAATCTATACAAAAACAACTACATTTGGCTGTTGAGGAAAGGCACACTGATTTTTGAAGAAAAAGTTGTGGAATAACTCGTACAATAAAATTGACTTATTATTTCTCTTAAAAGTTCGGAAACATTAATGATAAAATTGAAATGTTTAAAAATTATAAATAAATCGATTTTTTTCTACCTTTCTCTCTCCTAACTTTAAAAAGGTTCATTCTAGAGCAATGTTTTCAGGAAATCAAAGTTGCGTGATTAAATTTGATATGAAAAAAGATTAGTAAGAAATTTTAAAAATTTTCATCCTTGCCTCAAAATAGCAATAAATATAAAAAAAGAAAACAGGTCTTTTTTATTTAATTTTTTTACCACTTAGAATGCACTTAGGAACTTCATAATTCGTCTAGAAAATCTTTATAATATAATCAAAAAGCACACAAGTTTTCATCAATTCAGTAGATTTTGCATAATGTTGTGGGCTCAGTTGATAGAAGTATGGCTCCTACGACTGAATCCGCAGCCGCCCAGCACTGTTTTAGAGTTTATTACCAAATTTAGCAAAAATTTCTGAGGCCGCCCTAAAAATCCGATTTTAGGGTGAGGTGAAGTACTTTTTTACATGTGCGAAAATTTAAAACTTCTTTCTATATACGTAAGTTTCTGATTTGCAAGATTTTGAATTTTTTGAATTTTTTTAAATGAATTTGGATAGCAAAATTATTATGCAAAATCTACTGAACTGATTTTGATGAAAATTTGTGCGCTGTTTTTTTATATTAAAAAGATTTTCTAGGTGAATTATGATGGTCCTGAGTGCATTCTTGACAAGAATTTTTTTTGTACTTTTTTAATAGCAAATGTCTTATGAGGATATGAAACTTTCATAACAATAACCTATGAAAAATCCCCCAGATACCTCTAGTCCCCCATTCTAACAAACCCCAAATCCCTCAAACCCTCCCCAATCTCCCTAATCCCCCAGATGCTCCAAATCCCCCAGGGACCCCAATCCCCCAAATCCACCTTATTTCTCAAATCCTTCAGATGCCTCCTCCAGATCCCAAAATCCCCCGAGTCCTTCAAACCCTCTAACCCCCAGATCCCCAAGATCTCCTATCCACAAAATCCCCCATTCCCTTGAGTGAGAGCGGATTCGGATTCGATTTCAAGTAGTCAATAGTCGTGTGTGACTGATAAATTGAGTGAGAAGCAATACCGAATACCTTCCAAAATGAGTATTCAAAATTTCTACTCGTTTCAAGTAACGAATACAAAATACTCCATGATTACTTTTTACACATGAGTATCGAATACATTTTGAAATGAGTTGACTCGATTTTTTCATTCACTTGAAGTAACGAATAGAAAATAACGAATGATCACTATTTGCACACCACTATGAGCTTCAGAATTGTTGCTTTATAAATATGAACTATAGGCAATGCCTAATTATTTGAAAATGTTCAATGTAAAATGTACTAATAATTTTTTTATCAACATATTAATAGGTTCATTTTATAGTAGATTTGCAAAAATTAATTTCATTTCATTTTTTATTGGTTTCTAATTCAATATTTTCACGTGTTAAAGCACCCTTTTAGTGTGTAAGAATTTTCACTACATGGTCAAGTATGTCAGTTCGTAATTGGTGTCAATCGAATACCCTTTAAAAACGGGGTTTCTAACAATATAGCATTTTTCTGTAGCGTGATCTCTGCGTAATAGAGAAAAGTGAACGTAAAAAATTGAAATTTCCATTTTCCGACTTCAGTCATAGGCTTGAAGTAACTGCCAACTAGTGTTGACAAGTTCGGTTATAAAAAAATAGTAACTTTTTAGATGATATACCTTTAAACGATTAAAGATAATATACCTTTATATGATTAAAGGTATCATAACTACGGGCAAATCATCATTTTCTCGTTAGCAATATATGCATGAAAACAATTGATAATTACCTCGACCAATCAAAGCATTTAATCTAACCACCTACAGAACTGAGGAAAAGAAATGGACATTAATTACTCCAAAACTGTGCCCATCCATTAATTCAGGATAGGAACATGCCTGAAATAGAGACATGACAGAGCCACTTGCCCCCGTCTGAAAAGATGTAGTGCTTCATCGAGAGCACAAGTAGTTCCCAAAAACAATGGCCAAGAAACACGTCGCATCTGAAATAATTCAGCCGTTTTCACACGCCTTTAATTACCATCAACCATCAACTTTAAGCCATCTAACTTGACCGTATCTTCTTTGTGTTTGCGAGTCTCCCATAGTTTTTGCCAGTACTTTAGGAGGAGTTGATATCTGGTTCTTCGAGCTCAAGACACCATTAACAATTTATTCTGAGAAGTTCAGAGATGGTCTAAGTGACGCTGGCACCAAAAGCAGGTTAACGAGGGTACAACGGCTCCTGGAGAATACAATGGATTATTAGGCAGCTGAAATTAGTTTCAAGTGATTTTAACGGTCTTCACCTAATTTCGAAGATAAATTAAATGCTAGTATATTATGTTGACAGTGCGATGAAAACGAGAATTATGAGAGTCATAATTCCTGTTTGTATGGTAGCTACCCGTTTGCGGCATTTGAAAGTGCAAACAAAAAGTGTTTTTGTTATTTGGATTTACGAAATTTTATACCAAGCATAGAGGAGTGTTGACTTAAGAAAAACAACACATTCGACTTCTTATTTTCATCCATAACTTGCAGAGGAAGAAACAATAATAGAGCGTGTTATGATAAAAGTAAAGTTGTAATCAATTTGCTTAGATAGTGTTTGAATAGATCTTGAATTTGATGTGCTATAGTCTAATCAAAATCAGTGGCGGTTGGTGGGAGTTAAGTATGGTGGGGCTACTGGTACGAATTTTTCTATCACCAATATAAGTTTTTATCTGAGTTTCCACTCCATCCAAGAGGTACCACATGTGGAGCGTTAACCGATTTTGAGTGATCGATTTCCCCAAAAGTAGATTCACTGGCAATCAAAGATATATTCCTATTATCGTGTTTTGAATAACATTTAAAGCTTTGATAAAACTTCAGTGCACTCTGAATAAACAAAGTTTTGTTAATTATCTATTTAATCAAAATCATAAATACCAGAACCTGAAGAACCCTTTTCTGGAACAAACTTTAAGCACTACAAAACTTTAAAAAATACTAAACACTACGAAGGCACACTAAGTACTAATACCATGCACTACACTGATGAGACTACTTTTGCATTAACAGTCATCACCTTCGGCCCGTCGTGAAAAAATGTTGCTCATGCCTGCTCAAAAGTATTATCCAGACCATGCCAAGACTGAACGTTGTCGAAGCACTGAACGGGCTGCTTTTGATTAGCCCGTCCACGACGTATATACATGTTATTTCAAACACGCACACTCCCGCCGCTTCAGCATAGAATTCACGCAACCATTCAAATCGAAATACTCTTTTTCGGGACAAAATTCATGTAGCCCTTTCCTCGTAGTAAAGGTGGAAAATTGTCAAAGAGAAAATAAGTTTGAATTTTACTCTCAGCTTTTACTCGGTGCAAGCACAAAGCAGCGAGTCGAAGAGAAAAACAAAGCGTTCTACAGTGCGTGGCAAGAAGCCTATATGAAAGTAAACTAAAGCAAGGGCGAAAAAAATGCTACATTGTATTTTGAAATGAAATTAAATTATGAAAACTATAATGAAATCTATAATGATATTTTATTACATTTGCACTAATATAGGCTCAACAGTGAGTGGTGGTGCTGAGCCCCACTAGTCCCAAAGGTAGAGCCGCCACTGATCAAAATCGTATTTTCTGTCAATTGCTCATTCATAGTGTGATGTTTACAAGGCAGCTTCAATGCTTCATTTTGACTCAGTATTAACTATTTGTTAAAATTTGTTGGTGGCTTGCATAGCTACTATGTAATTTATAACCGAGCCGCGAAGTGCAACCATTGTAGTCCACATGGTCAATTTCCTATTAATATCTACATAAATTTAAAAAATACAATATACACAATAATAATAATATAAATAATGCTACTTTAAATAATAATACTGATAAGTACTTATAGTAGTAATTCGAATGAATTAATATTCACCGTATCATCATACAGAGCGTCGATTAATTACGTAAGGGGCTGCGGGGGGGGGGCGGAGGTAAGAGGTCGACTGAGTCTTCACGTGAATCAATCGTATGAATGTATGAATGTTTTTGGAAAGTAATTGAAAAACTAAGAAGTTTTATTTGATGAGAACTTAAAACATCTGATTTCGAAAAACAATAATTAGCAGAAGCATAAATAAGATAGAAAATACTTTGTTAGAAACCACATCATTAGAGTAAGTGATATTATTTTTATCAACTTTTGCCATTGTAACTATGAATAGTGTAGTGTTTTCGTATGAATATGTTTTGCAGTCGGAAAATGTTTTTTTGTTTAATAAGATATGTTCCTTCAAAACATTAAAAGAAATCGAAATGTTTTTTATGAAAACTGTTCAGAGTATACAAATTTTATAAATATTGATTAAAAAAAATTAAAAAATTAAAAATTTATTTGTTTTGAAATACCCAAATTTTTTGCACTTTTTTTATTAAACAAAAAACCGACTCCAACAATTTTTTTCAAAATTGGATAGAATCATTAAGTTTAATACGCTTCGGCAATGCGAATCCTATATTTGGTTCGCGAGATATAGCGCATGACAGAATTGACCTTGGAGGGGTCAAAACAAAAAAAAACACCCGATCGCAGTTTCCCAAAAACTAAACAGATCTTAAGATTGCATAGTCGCTTCCGCTGACACCTTAACGAAGTCGATACGACTTTGTTTACATGAGTTTTGTACGTGGAAAAAACTGTCCACGAAGGTATGTACGTACTCACATACTCACGCAGGCACACACATTCAGATTTTTTTCTCAAAAACATTTCAAACATACTCTTTTTGAGATCTATAGAGTATATATAAAGGGGAGATGTATGTGTGTGTGTGTACGTTCGTAAACACTTTTTTCTACGAGCATAACTCACGTAAAAAAGTCGTTTCGACTTCGTTGAGGTGTCAATCGAAGCGTCTTTACAATCTAAAGAGCTGATTAGTTTTTGGGATACTTCGGTTGAGGGGTTTGTTGTTTTGCCCTTTTGAAGGTCATTTCTGGCATGCGTATATCTCGTGAACCAAACATACGATTTGCATTGTTAAGATGTCAATCGAAGCGTATTTACATTTTTGTAAATCTCTCAAATTTTGAAAAAAATGTTGGAACCGTTTTTTAATTTAAGGAAAAAAAGTGCAAAAAATTAGGTTTTTTAATAAACAATAAATTTTTAACCTGATTTACGAAAGACAGTATTCATTTTTTATAAAAAAATTATACTTCCAGCAGTGGTTGTAAAAACAACATCAAAACTTTTTCTCATGATTACGTAAAAAATTAAATAAAAAATAAAAAATCAATAACAGGCATCATGATCTTCAAGGTCATTTCTTCCATTCACTATATCTCACGAACCAGATATAATATTTGCATCATTCAGGTGTCAATCGACGTGTTTGAAACTTTGTTTTGATTATTTTAACATTTTACAGATCCATTTCAGCGGTTTTTTAATTTAATAGAAGAAAACGCGAAAACTTAGGATTTTTTCATAAAAAATATTTTTTAACCTGATTTGCACATTACAGTAATAAATGTTTATAAAATGTGTACATTCCTATCAATTTTTGAAGAGAAACCAGCAAAACTTTTTTCATGATTCTGTAAAAAATTCAATGAAAAATAAAAAAATCATTCAAAGTTACCATATGAAAGGGGTTCTTCCGATTGATACTACCTTATATCTTTTATTCTAAGGACTTTGTTGTAAAGTCAATCAAAGTTTTAAAATGTTTGGATAATTTGAGCAGATTTTTAATAGTTTTTGCAGTCTTTTAATTAAAATAAGCGGCTTAAATTTTGAAAACCATCAAAATTCCAATTAAATTTGCATTTGTGGTAACCAATCATCATCACCCATCCACCAAAAGCCTTGCGTACCCAATGGATGCTCCCGTAGATGATATGATTAATATTAACTCATTCCTGTTACGGTTATGAATACCTCTTATTATTATTATTTAAAGTATTACTATTTTCAAAATTATTATTGTGCTTAATATTTTCAATGTTTATCAAGATATTACTGGGAAGTTGACCGTGTGGACCTCAACGGTCGCACTTCGCGGCTTGTTGTTATTGTGTTTGATATGTTTAAATTTAAGTTGATATTACTAGGACCGTGTGGACCTAAAGGATTGCACCTCATAGCTTGTTAACTTCCCAGTATATGGGGAGTTTTTGTAATCGCCTCGGAAATTGAAATTTTCAACATATCTTTACATTGCGAGGTCTTAAGAGTGTATTCAAAGTGTTTTTAGAAAAAGAGATACACATATATATATGTGTATGTGTGTGTGTACGTACGTACGTTCGTGGACAGTTTTTCTACGAGCATAACTCACGTAAACCAAATTGTATCGACTTCGTTATAGTGTCAATCTAATAATCAATTTTAAGAGCTGATTAGTTTTTGAGACACTTCCGTCAGGGGAAGGGGGGGTTGTTGTTTTGACCCTTTAAAGGTCATTTCTGTCATCCGCTATATATCGCGAACCAAACAAAGGATTTGCGTTGTCAACATGTCAATCGACGCGTATAAACATTTGTGTTATTCCAACAAAATTTTCAAAAAAAATTGTTGAAGCGGCTTTTCAATTTATGAAAAAAAGTGCAAAAATCAGGATTTTTTTCATAATCAATAAACTTTTAACCTTATTGACACAACACAATAAGCAATGTTTATAAAATTTATATATTCCAAACAATTTTTGTAACAAAACCAGGAAAACTTGTTCTTTTGATTATAAACAAAATTAGATAAAAAATAAAAAATCATTCATGATCTTGAAGGTCATTTAAGTCATTCACTATATCCCGCGAAACAAATATAATATTTGCATAACTAAGGTGTAAATCGAAGCGTATCTACATTTTTGCGATGTTTTGAAATTTATAAATTATCGTTAGATTGAAAATTGATTGAAAAAAAATAGATTGAAAATAAAAAATCATTCAAAGTCATCATGTAAAAAGGGTTAATACGAATGTAACTACCTTATATCTCTTATTCTAAAGACATTGTTCTTAAGTCAATCAAAAGTTTTTAATATTTGCATAAAACTATGCAAATATTAACAAACTTCGCTTAAATGAGCAGAGTTTGAATAGTTTTTACAGTACCGTGTTTTAATTGTAATAAAATAAACTGCTTAAATTTTGAAAACCGTAAAAATTTCAATTAAATTTGCATTTGTGGTAATCAACCCTTTGAAGTCAATACTTTGCAAGGTCATATGATTTAAAAAGCTTTCATTAAATAAAAAATTGTAGTTTTTAGTAGTTTTGTGTTTTAGTGTTCGTTAGATTTCAATTGCTTTCTCCATCATCATTTGTAATACCTTTTACTTTTTACATGCAATTAAACTGAATATTGACTGCATATTCAATGTTTTCAAGACAAACTGAAAATAAGAAATAATTATTTGTCTCATTGATGTGAAATCGTTAAAAATACACATTCAATGATTATGCCGAAGTCATGGCAATTTTGAAGAAATTTATTTAAAATGGCCACCTCGCGAGAAAATCTCTTCGGTGGGCGTAATAACAAAAACTGCATTAATTTTTGCTAGCGCATTTTTAACTTCCCAGTATATGGGAAGTTCTTGTAATCGCCTCGAAAATCGAAATTGAAATTTTCAACATTTCTTTACGTTTTGAGGTCTTACGAGTTTATTTTGAGTGTTTTTAGAAAGAGGTATGTATGTGTGTGTGTGTGTGTGTGTGTATGTACGTACGTCCGTACGTACGTATGTGCGTTCGTGGACAGTTTTTTCTACGAGCATAACTCACGTAAACAAACTCCTATCGACTTTGTTGAGGTTTCAATCGAAGCGTCTTTGCAATCTTAAGAGCTGATTAGTTTTTGGAAAACTTCGGTCGGGGGGGGGGGGGTTTGCTGTTTTCTTCCTTTGAAGGTCATTTCTGTCATGCGTTATATCTCCCGAACTAAACATGAGATTTTCCTTATTAAGGTGTCAATCGACGCGTATTAACATTTATGTGATTTTATCAAGTTTTTAAAATAATTCATGCAGGCGTTTTTGAATTTTTTTGAAAAAAGTGCAAAAAATTAGGTGTTTTTCATAAACAGTAAATTTTTAACCTGATTTTCGAAACACAGTAATCAATGTTTATAAAATTTATATACTCCAAACAGTTTTTGTGCAAAAATCAACAAAACTTTTTCTCATGATTACAAAAAAAATTAAATTAAAAATCAAAAATCATTAAAAGTCATCATGATTTCAAGGTCATTTCTGCCATTCACTATATCCCACGAACCAAATATAATATTTGCATCACTTAGGTGTCAATCGACGTGTATTTACATTTTTGTAATGTTTTTATATTTAAAAAAATCGTTTGAGGCGTTTTTTAATTTAACAAAAAAAATGCAAAAATTTAGGATTTTTTCATAAAAAATAAATTTGTTAACCAGATTTGCACACCACGGTAATAAATGTTTAGAAAATTTATAAATTCTTATCAATTTTTGGAGACAAACCAGCAAACCCCTTTTCCATGATGTTTAAAAAAATTAAATTAAAAATAAAAAATCATTCAAAGTCGCCATGTAAAAAGTGTTCATATGAATGATTTCACCCGACTACTCTTATTCTGAAGACATTGTTGTTAAGCCAATCACAGTTTATTAATATTTGCATAATTTAAGCAGATTTTTAATAGTCTTCGCAGCACCGTGTTTTAATTTTTATATCAAAACTGCTTAAATTTTGAAAATCAAAAAAATTAATCAAATTTGTTTTTGAGGCAATGAACGCTTTGAATGGTAAAATGTTTCGTAGTCAATACTTTGCTAGATCATATGCTATAAAAAAGCTTTCATCAATATGAAAATAACAAATAGCGTAGAACCCCCCCCCCCCATTGATCCGCGTGCATATTCAATCAAATCAATCTGTCCCCATCGACCAAAAACCTTACGTAATCAATTGACGCTCCCGTAGATGATACGATTAATATTAAGTCATTCCAGTTACTGTTATGAGAAGTACATTATTATTATTTAAAGTTGTATTATTTTCATAATTATTATTTTGTTTAGTATTTTTAATATTTATGTAAATATTACTGGGAAGTTGACCGTGTGGACCTCAAGGGTCGCACCTCGCGGCTTGTTGTCTTTCAAGCATCGATATAAAAATAACAAATAGTGTAAAAAAGGCTTTGTAGCCTGCCCTCCTCCGATTAATCCGCGTGAATATTTAATCAAACCAATCTACCCCCCATCCACCAAAATCCTAACGTATTTAATGGACGCTCTAGTAGATGATATGATTGATATTAACTAATTTCAATTACTGTTATGAGTACCTCTCATTATTATTATTATTTAAAGATAAATCATATATATGATTGTGTTTAATATTTTTAATATTTATGTAAATATTACTGGAAAGTTGACCTCAAGAGTCGTACCTCGCGCCTTGCTTTTAATTTTTTTTCGAGAACTTCGTGATGGACTAATTCTTAGTGCATTTGAGAAGCGGTAGTAATTTGGCTTTTTTTATCTTCGAAATTTTTCACTTAAGAGGAGATATGGATAAAATTCGGTAATGCTTTTATGGCTAATCACGATGGCCGTAACCCTGGTTTATTGCTTTTTGCCAAATTGCCATCGCGTCATAAAGACGACGTAGGGGTGCTTCTGGGAACAAGGGATGATCCTACCCTCAGCTATAACTTCTCCTTGTTAGATAAGTTAATGGGTGCTAAGTTTAGCAGTGGGCAAAACCAAATCGTCACCTCTTCTTGGTTGCCTCCAAATCCAAACAACCAAAGTAATGGTGAGCATATGGCGTCATATTTCTGCATTTCAGCGAGCGGCTATAAACTATTTCTGAAATTAGCTAACTACTACGAGCTCTGCTAGAGGCCACGAACGGATTTAGGCAGATTTGTCATTAATAATGAAATTTAGGATGCCAAAAGATTCTGTAGCAAGTTGTTTAGTAATCGATGTGCGCAACCTTTAAAAAGCTTAACATTAAGCATCCAAAAAAAGTTTTCAAATTGTATGACAATCATATTCAACTCGCAAAATGTTTTGAAACACACGGATCCAAAGTCAGCTAAGCAGAGGCAACGAGTAAACAATTACCTTAATGCTTTTATGTCCATACGTGCCATGAAATTATATTAATCCGACATATATTTATGCATGTGAAATACGTAGATAGCAGACTGTAGATCAAATTTTATTATCCAACCCGGGACCTCAAGCCTGCATGATGTGTTTATAGTGCACAACAGCTCCATCATAAATCTCCTGATGTATTTGGAATGTAAATTCGCCAGCTACTCGGTGTAATCTTTTGATTGCACGACTCCGTGGTGCTTTCATTTCCTATCTAACGAATGCACTTGCCTTTTACTCTCACTTGCCGTTGTTTTATTTGACTCCATCCAAGAAAGAGGCTCAGCAGCTATGTTCGTCTAACATTAAGCCATATCTGTGTATAGAGCTAAATGTTGCCATAGAGGAAAGCAGGGTCGCTTGAGTACTGCAAACTGCTGTGGCTAAAAATCGAAAAGGCTTATGGAAGAAAAGGATATTTTGTTTAGCATTTTTATTATTTCATTGACTGTAATTAAAAAAATCAACAATGTGTGTATTAAAATATTCACAACTATTCAGTTCACAAAGCTGAAGCAGAAAGGAGCTTTTCAATCTTGAAACGTATAAAGACATTCCTCAGAATTACTTTGTTTGAAGAACGCGAAACTGCATTAGCAATAATTTCCAAAAACATTTTACTGTTGAGATTGGAGGCTTCAATGAAAAAGTAATCGTTTCCACTACTGAGGATCGTAGACTTGAACTCATTTTCAAGCGATTATGAACCTCACATTTGTTTCATTTGGGTGAACTGGACTATGGATTCATTTATGAAACGTAAGTACATACCATATTTTTTTTTATGAATACTTTGTACTTTAGATGTAGTTTTATAAATGATGCGAATTATGCACGAAGTGTGTAGAATCAATCAAATAGAATTTACCTTTTGGTTCCTTTAATGTATTACTCTTAACACTAGAAAGGTCGCGCCTCGCAAGGTTACATAGAAGGTCGCATTGGATCTGTGAAATCCAATGCCAATACTGGATCAGCGTTTAATGTCAATTTCCTGAAAATATCCACAAAAATTTACAGCGACGACCCAATCGAAAAATATGGATACCGGATTTAGGAGGATACTGAGAATCATAAGCCACAGAATCAAAGCGGTTGCAACGCACAGATCTCAACACACACCGTGGATCTCTCAGATCCAGCGCGACCTTCCTAGTGTTAAAAAATGTCAATGCAAGCAAACCTAAAGCCTAGTTCGCACTATGCCAGTAATTTAATCGAGTAGCGAGTAGTTTAGTAACTAAGCGTGTCTGAACAATAAAAATTTAATCAAGCAGTTTAGTAAGTAATTTAGTCGAGTCGATACATTTCGTTCTATTTTAATCAGGCAAGTAGCGCCCCCCTACGTGTCACTTCTCACTGGCTCATCGACTAAAGAAGTCTGAACCTGCAGTTTAAGTCGAGTTTATCAGCTGCCACAAAAATGTCGTTTCGCTGGAGTGAAGAAACAACTTTGAAATTTGTTTCTAAGTACTTAGAAAATGAGAGCTTGTGGAATGTCAAGTGCACACATTATAGAAACAAAGAAATGAAGCTTGGGGCATGCATGGATTTGGAAAAGACAATGGACGTATCAAGATTTGGTGAAAAGGAAGTGAAATAGAAAATTAAAAACATCAGGTTAGTGAATAATTTTATTATATAATTACAAAAGCATCTAGGCTTGCAAAAATCTCTTATTGTTACTATTGTTATTAAAAGCACAATATTTTTAGGTCGACCTACTCGCAGGAGTTAAGAAAAATAAAGGAATCCAAAAAGTCTGGCGCCGGGAGTGACACAATGTACCGTCCCGTCTGTAAAATGGGTCGGTTTAGTGGATTCATACCTACGAAACATTACTTCAAGTCTGACAGAGAGTGAAAGCAATTTGGTAAGTGTATTTACATTTAAACGTATCATTCTTGTCTGCCAAGGAACCGATCCATCTTCGACAAGATAATTTGCATATCTCTCTCGTAGATCAGTAGAACTTTGAGATGAATGGTTACTTAAAGAACTTGGTAACGGTTGCAATCTATGAGACTCTAGCTCGTCCCTCCAATTACCAGGAATGATAGTATTCATTTATATTCATAATTTTCTTTGTCTACTGTGTATTCATACTCCTGATCTGTAATTTTGTTTGTCTTGTAACAGAAACAGTAACAGAAAATTTACACAGCTCTCGGACATTCTTAAACTATCGAAGTATTCTTTGGGATTTTCTACGACTAATTCTTTCAGGAAACAATTCGTAGCTCCTAGTTCATCTCTTCTAGTAATCCATTTTTGTACCCATTGCTTTTTTCCCTTTATCACACAAATTTCTTAATCTACTATTTCTAAAACAGCCACCACAATAAGCTTTATCAGCTTATTCACTTTATTGCGTTGCTTCCTATTCATCTTGCAAAATATCACTCACTTGTGTACTACACTCGACCGTTGTGCGAACGATTTTTGGACAGAGCGAATATTTTAGCTACTAAACTACTCGCTACTCGACTAAATTACTAGCCTAGTGTGAACTGACTTCTCATAATTTACGGGGTTTTGAGCCTAACTTGGATATTAGCTGGTTTCAAGATGACAGTTTTTTTTCGATGCATGTCAAGCTTTGTTGGAACCACAGCTGATGGATCTGCGCTCGTGGAAAATTTACCAAACCTAGTCTCTTACTCTCTGGGGAAGGTTCAGCACGTTGCTGTGTTTTTTTTTCAGGAGAAGTAGCCCATGCCGATTCATCCTATACTTTTACTGGAAAGGAAACAGGGGAATGCAATTGGGATTAAATGACAGTACTGATTCGAGAAAAACCCATCGTTTAACTCTATTTAATGCAATTTATTTCTTGAATAAGTTCAACCTAAAAATAAAAATTGTAAAGCGCAACCAAAAAATGTTCAAGTTGAAACAAATTAATGTTAATCATAGATTAAAAAATAATCATTGATAAGGAAAGAAGAGTAATTTAATGAAAATAAATATTTAGTCCATAAAATTACCTACGTTTAGTCCAGCTTCAGAGGATAGCTTTTCATCGCTGCAGTTTTTAAAAAGCTGAAAGGGAAGTTAAATACACAATCGTTTCGCTGTATATCAAGCATTCGAAACAAATTCTCTAATCAATAATGATTTCAAATATCATCAACAACAAAATACAACTCCTTCATTTTCGTCTCGTTTCAAATTTAGCCTGCTTGTGAAGCAAGACATTCTAGAAAAGAACAATAATTACCGTTTTCCTGATTCCCCGACTCGTCTCGAATTGACTCTACGGAATATCCTTTATCAGCAGAGGTATACGCGGAATATAAGATTTCACTATACGAATGGTGAGCGCCTCAATATCAGTAGTTTCTTGAAATTTTTCTCGAAATTGAATTAGCTTTTAGTGTTGCAAGGTCTCAGAATCCGACATTCTTTTTAATAACTGCTTATAAACAATGTAGATTATAGTTTGTCTTACTGGAGAAGAATACACTGTAGACTCCTGAAAATTCAAGATGACCTTGCCGATCATGAACATACTCAAGACGACGTTTCTGATCATGAAGATACGTAAGAGCGATCTTTGCCTGCTTTGATGGATACGGCGTTGGAGCCACAAGCCTCTCCTGATCCAACAGAATATAGCTCAGATTACAATTCAAGTAGCTTAATCTTCTTACGAAGGAGTATCCGTAGTCGGTCCGGCCTTCATAGGTTACAAGCAATGATGGTAATGATGTGTAACAGCAGCACAAAATTGATGGTCGAAAAAGGTACCAATGCAGGAATTGTACTTTTTCGAGAGTACTTTGTAAAGGAATTTTGTCGCAGTATACACGGAACGAATAGAAACTTCACCATGGACGATTGATTCACGTCAGTGTCACTAGCAAAACAGTAACTTCGGCAGCCTTATAAATTGACACTTAACATTACGAGCTATAAATAGAACAGGCCGCAAATTGCGACCCTTGGGGTCCACATGATCAACTTCCCAGTAATATCTAAATAAACTTGAAAAATATTAAACACAATAATAATTTTGAAAATAATACTACTTTAAATAATAATAATGAGAGGTATTCATAGCAGTAACAAGAATGAGTTAATATTAATCATATCATCTACGGGAGCATCCACTGATTACATAAAGCTTTTGGTGGATGGGTGATGACGATTATCACAAATGCAAATTTGATTGAAATTTTGATGGTTTTCAAAATTTAAGCCCCTATTTTTTTTAATTAAAAGACTGCAAAAACTATTAAAAATCTGCTCAAATTATCCAAACATTATAAAACTTTGATTGGCTTTAGAATAAAAGATATCGGGTAATAGAATAGAAGATAATAAAAAAGAAGAGAATTAAAGATATAAGGTAATATCATTCGGAAGAACCCTTTTCATATGGTAACTTTGAATGACTTTTTATTTTTAATTGATTTTTTTCAGAATCATGGAAAACGTTTTGCTGGTTTCTTTTCAAAAACTGATAGGAATGTATAAATTTTATAAACATTTATTACTGTGTTGTGCAAATCAGGTTAAAAAAATATTTTTTATGAAAAAACCCTGATTTTTCGCATTTTCTTACATTAAATTAAAAAAAAACGCTGAAACGGATTTTTATAATGTTAAAATAATCAAAAAGATTTTAATACACGTCGATTGACACCTTAATGATGCAAATATTATATCTGGTTCGTGAGATATAGTGAATGGAAGAAATAACCTTGAATATCATGATGACTGTTAGTGATTTTTTATTTTTTATTTAATGTTTCTTGCTATCATGAGAAAAAGTTTTGATGTTGTTTTTACAAGCTTTTTTCAAGCATTGCTTGAAGTATATAAATTTTATATAAATTGATTACTGTGTTTCGTAAATCCGGTTAAGAAATTTATTGTTTATGAAAAAAACCTAATTTTTGCACTTTTTTTCTTAAACTAAAAAACGGCTGCACCGATTTTTTTCAAAATTTTCCGGATTCACGCAAATGTTAATACGCGTCGATTGACACCTTTATCATGCAAATCGTATGTTTGCTTCGCGAGATATAACGCATGACAGAAATGACCTTGAAGATCATGATGCCTGTTAAAGATTTTTTATTTTTAACTTCCCAGTATATGGGAAGTTCTTGTAATCGCCTCGAAAATCGAAATTGAAATTTTCAACTTTTTTTTGCGTTTTGGTCTATAGAGTATATATAAAGTGTTTTTAGAAAGGGAGATGTATGTGTGTGTGTACGTACGTACGTACGTCTGTACGTTCGTGGACACTTTTTTCTACGAGCATAACTAACGTAAACAAAGTTGTATCGACTTCGTTGAGGTGTCAATCGCAGAGCTGATTAGTTTTTGGGAAACTTCGGTCGAGGGGGTTTGCTGTTTTGCCCGTTTGAAGGCCATTTCTGTCATGCGATATATCTCGCAAACCCAACGTACGATTTCTTTAAGCAAGGTGTCAATCGACCGGTATTGACATTTATGTAATTCTATCAACTTTCTAAAAATAAGTTTTGGAGCCGTTTTTTATTTTTTTTAAAAAAAGTGCAAAAAATTGTTTTTTTTTCAAAAACAATAAATTTTTAACCTTATTTTCAAGTTCAAGTAATCAATGTTCATATAATTTATATACTCCAAACAGTTTTTTAAAAAATGCCATCAAATTTCTTTCTCATGATTACAAAAAAAAAAAACAAATGAAAAATAAACAATCCGCAAGGTTCGACCCTTCAGGTCCACACGGTCAACTTCCCAGTAATATCTATATAAACATCAAAAACATTAAACACAATAAAAAATTTGAAAATACTACTACTTTAAATAATAAAAATGAGAGATGTTCAAAGCAGTGACAGGAATGAGTTAATATTAATCATATCAACTACGGGAGGGTCCATTGATTAAGTAAGGTTTTTGGTCGATGGGGACAGATTGATTTGATTGAATATTCACGCGGATCAATCGGTGGGAGCCTTTTCTACGTTATTTGTTATTTTCATATCGATGCTTGAAGGACAAACGAGCACTAGCAAAAATGAAAGCAGTTTTTGTTATTACGCCCACTGAAGGGATTTTGTCGCGTGATGACCATTTTGAATAGTTACGTTCAAAATTGCCATGACTTCAGCATAATCACTGAATTAAAAAAATTTCACGATTTTACATCAATCAAATTAATAATTAGTTCATATTTCCTTTTGGTGTGTTTCATATTTCCTATTGGTGTGTTTAAAAAGAATATATATGAATATCTTATTGTTACATTTTAAAAGCTCTTAAGGTTTCGTAGAACCATCTTCCCGCCGTTTCAAATATCAAACGGGAGTACCTTGGTTAAAAATCGAAGAATGTTAAGCACAACTATTGAATATCAACTATTTTTTTTTTAATTTTTAAGAATAGGCGGTACCTTTGTTTCAAGTAAATACTTCTTTTCCGGGTTGCACCACTATCCACTACGCTTATTGTCTTTGCACCTCTGTGCAAGTCTTTTGATTGGACTTGGCGCGACCGCGGATTCCACAGCACCGGCAAATGAGTTAAGTTCTTGTTTTTTCCATGCTAACACAAGATGGACTCGGGATTGGCTTCTTAAAGAAAAGAACTTACCTGGTTGGCGGCCAAGTATCACGTTGCGCCATTGCAGGCCTGTCAGTCTAAGCGGTCCGGTCGCGGTGAATTGAGCTGTCTTCAATGTAATTCGAAACTTTCACGGATCTTTTACACCTGAAAACGCTTTCGTTTACAGTTGATTTGATCGCGTCGCAGTGTAACTTTTCCGGAGTAATTGGAAAGCAACAGTTACTACTAGAGTCGGTCTGATTTTTAAGATTTCTGCTTGTGGTTTCCTTTTTCGGTAGCATGAAGTGTACTCTCAGGAACATGTTTTCTAAAAAAATGTGAATATCGCCAAACATCAAGTGTTCATCTTATTTTGGCTGTTACCAAAGGTGTATAAATTTGTTTATGCTAAAACATTATTGTTTGTGTGTGTTTGTGGATCGAATTCAATCCTAGGTTCGACAGTGAATATAAGTGCAAATTACTTGAAGAAATCACAAGATCATAAAACTTATTGAAAAAAGGAAGTTTTGTATAAATTTGTGAACGTAAAGGATATAATGAATTAATGCAAGCCTCATATAGTATTGGATATTTCTACATAGTCGAGGTAACCTTTCATTTGATTGGAAAACACCCAATTATGGTAAGCCACTTTTTGCAATGCAAGATCGATATGAAAAGTTTTTGTTAAGTGTTAGACAGACTATTCGGGTTGTATGCATTCTTGTATTTTCCTTTAAATTAATTTTAGAAAATAATTTAGTATACAGTATAAACCATGTCAGCAAGAACAGCAACTTGAAATGATGCATATGAATCGTACACTATTCGAGACGAATATTCAGAATCGGCTATATCGCATTTGTAGTGAAAAGCAATACAAGAATGTTTGCAAATCAACTGCATGAATACTTCAGACATTAGAAATTGAACTATTTTATTTGTTGACTTTTTTGCTTAACAATAAACACACCTAGAAAATTAGAAAGGTGGAATGAAATACTCTAATTTTCAAGTACCAGGTTTGAGCACAAAAAAAAATCGCGAATGTACAGTACAATTTCATTTTTGTATTCATACATATATCTTAGCAAACTCATCAATGACAAAAAGTTTAAACTGAACCTTGGGTTCAAATACACTTAGTCTCTAGATGGGCAAATCTAACAGCAAACTCTTTTCCCGGCCAACCGATTGCTTAGCTTATTTTTTCATCGTGAGTTAGATCTACGACCGAACTGATCTTTCTTTCTAGTTTATGCTAGAATTTATCTGGGAAGCCGATACTCTCTTTATTTTTTAAATAATTTCAAGTTATTGCAGTATTTTGTGATGTACATGAGCCTAGAGGTATTTACTGGCGCATTTTAGTTTGAAATCCACATAATACTAGTGCTTGCACACATTGCGTTCAATGTAGTGTAAAATAATGACCATAAATAAGAAATATTTTGATATTTTATAAATAACTTTTAGACTTCGTAGTAAATCACTGTCTTTAGCTTTTTTTTAATGATCGGTATGGTTTTTATTTCTGTACATGGGAATCTCTTTTTCTCTCTTTCAAAACAGAACTAGTACTCAAGGAGCTGTTTTATTGATATATTATTTTGCCTGTAATTAAGTAGTTGTGCTAAGAGAAAATGAAACATTCTGAGGAATATTGTCCAAAATTTGTGTCCAGTGATTGAAGCCGTGTATAGCCTCGCATAGTCTCGATGAAAGCGAACCTCTTGGTGGCTAATTAGTGCATCGTAATTCGTATTTTCGACGTTTTCCAGACACCGGTAGTACACATCTGCTCTTAACGTTTCCTAGATTGAAGAACCGCTTAATCGATAACTTTGCGGATATCTTCTGAATAAACATAAGGCGTTCTTTTGGTGTAGACCTTCCTGCGATGATGATTATCTAATTTTGTAGAATACATATAAGTTTTTAATTTTTTGAAAAAAATTATAGCTAAATATACCAAAAGGGTAGAATTTATAAAACATGGCATGTTCGATCGCCCTGGGTAACTGCCGCGTCTGTAATTAAAAACAATCACACATATGTATGATGATCGAGCACTAAGAGTAGTGAAACTACTCTCATGGAACAACGGAAAATAAACGACATTCAACTACCCGGTACTCTATAAATTTGTGAACACCGTAAACTATATTTCGTCATTATACCTTCATATGGGAACCAAACCAGCGTCAAGCAACAGCCCATGAGGCGATACGGATCTATACGCCTCCCCCGTTCGCGATGAGGACCCCCTATATGGGTGAGTGTACGTGGTGGCTGTGGCTAAGACCCACATGTGGGTAGAACCCACAGAGACACGCTTTCAAGTCATCATGCTTCCGAGAATGGGGACTTCTGCAGTATCTCTGGGGGCTCGGCATCGAGTTACGAGGTAACCAAGTGTCGAGACCGGAAAATCGACAAAGGATTTGATAGGCCTCGTTTCCACTAGAAAGATTACTAAGCCTGCACTCAGTAGACAAACTGGTACTTCCAAGTGGAAGTGGGAGGGTGTATGGTTATCACTCCATACAAATCCGTGGCCGAAGAGGCGTGTGGCTTTAAATCACCTCGATAGGTAATTACGTAAAGCCCCCCGAAACATTCTGTACAATTATGTACCCCGGGAGGTTGAACATCATAAACAAGTCTAGTTTAACAATTCGCAACTCACTCGTAAATTACACCAACTAAAACACTAAGCAAGCACAATTGTTTATCTTTTATTTCTTCGCGTGGCAAGTCTTCACACTCTTTATTTCAGTACTTCATACTCACTCCACACACTATAAGCAATTTAAAGTCTAAAAATAATAGTTCGAGGTCCATTAGAGGACCTTTTTCCCCATACATAAATAACGTAAAATAACTGAGAGAACTTTCCATCGACCTAAAGTTTTTGAAACTAATATTTGCAGCTCAAGAAAAAAGAAACTTCTGCTGAAGTTTAACATTTTCTGCAGCTCCACCCCGAAGAATTTGTGGGAAAATTGAATTTTTTCAACCGAAATGATTACTTAAAGCAATTCAAAAATTTTTAACTGAATTATTAATTTTTACTGCTTCTCAGACACAGATATGTAAGAATCCTATAAAAATTATGTTTTTGTTCAATGATTTTCTCCTGAGGAAAAGTAAGTGTTCAACGATAATAATAAATTTTTCAATTGATTTCTAAGGAGGTATTCTCAATTAGAAAAAAAATTCGACTTTTTTATTATTAAGGATTTGGATAGTATCTAGCTAGTTAAAATTTAAAATCGATCCCAGCATTCTTATTATAGTCATGCTTGATTGAAGCGAGCGCGGTCCGTATAGTAAAATTTACGTATTTCATACACAGTCGCGCAGCTGCTCCGCCCTTTCTTTTAGCTCTATATATATCAGCAAAAGACTTTGGGATACAATACAATCAGTATAATAGTACCGTTATATTGAATTTTAGAGCATAGACTTGCCTAACTTTTACAGAGCAGGCATTGCTGAATAGCTGTGAGTACCTTATTTTCATACTTTTTTCTAAAAATGAAAATTAGACGCGTTTTTCTCAAAGTCACTTTTTTCAACACGGTTACAAAGTTTTCTCCAAATATACTGGGCGGATGGTTTTCCAATTTTAACCACTTATTAAACACACGTATAGGTATCGTCTGAACCTTCAAATTAATAAAATATCAATTTTTAATATTTTTATAACCTAAAAATCACACGAAAAAGAGTCATTCATTTGGACGTTTATGTTTAAACATTTACCATTTTTTTATTTTTGCATATATTATCTTCTCTGAGGTTGGGACACAGTCATAATAAACAACTACTTTGTTGATTTTTTTTTTCAGAACATTTCTCTCATCATATATGTGATCGTTTGCCTTGGCGATTTTCAAGTGGTTGCATGGAATCCTCCATATACAATTTTATAATCATAATAATTTATTAAATTTTTTTTTGTTTATTTCACTTAACCCTAAAAGAATTAGAACCATATATACATAGGACTTGGAACCTTTCAAAAAATCACCAAACATAGCTACCTTAAATAGGGTTGCAATTGAGAATACCCCTTTAAAGCAGCTACTTTCTGCTTTTGTTTGTTTTTAAAATAACGTGCTTCAACTCCTAGTAGTTATTATATACTGATACCAATTGTGGATTTATTTATTTTCAATATCGAAAATAATTGTCCAGTAACAAAAAGACTCAGGACTTCATAATCATATAAATAGTCTTTCATCTGCTACATTGTAAATTGAAGCGCCTTCACGACAAAATGCTTTGGTGAGTACGTGTAATGCATTCATGACACGCAAAGTTAAAAGTCTATTACTAGCTAAAGCACACATTTAGATTTTATACGTAATTTAAAAATTGCACATTATTTGAACTAGAATTCGGAAATGACTCATTGATTCTAGTAATGAAAGATGGTTCTTTTATTTAAAAAAAAACTACGCAAAAGAGTCGTTCTGGTAATTTTAAATTGCAATTTGGTATTTTATTTATACATGGCTTTATTATGAAACTAAAAGACAACTTTTTTCTTAACCATGTCACAGTTTTAATTAACTCATATATGTCGGAGTTCATTCAACTTCATCTTCAATACAATTAAAAAAACATTTTTTATCAACTACAGGTATAAATAGGGTGTTTTTTTAGAGGCATCAAACTTTTTAAACAAATAAAAACCATTAAATCAATCAAATGGACAATCTTTTTGTGTTTGTTAGCTAGCAAATTTCGCGGCAGTTAGTCTTATATAAGTATATTATGATTATAGTTATAATTTTTGGCATATAATGACCGCGACTGTGTCTTAGGAAGACCAATTTTGCACTCCTTTTTCCAGCAAAGGCTACCTTATTTCACCAGCAACGCGTTAAATAATGGCTTCCATGTCATCAATAGTTGCTGGTATATCAGCGTAGACAAGCGGCTTGATATACCTTCACAAAAATTAGTTCAATGGAGTCAAATCGCATGATCTGGGCGATTAGTTCACAGGTCCATTTCCTGAGATGATTCGTTCACCGAAAGCGAGGCCCAATGACTTCACGGGCGGTATGGCATGTTGCACCACCTATTTTGGACCATTTGTCCCTCAGACAGGTTTGAGTTGTACAGATGAGGGATTATGAGCTACATAAATTGGACGAAGTGCTCTTTTAGTTTGACGCACAGAACGCGAATTTCGGAGATAAATTTCCACTATTCTGAAATGTTGTTCGACTGTAAGTATTTACATGGTAATTTGCCAAAAAAATTAAGGCACTAGTCAACTTTATAAATTCCAAAAAATGGATTTTTTCTGCATTTTTTTGACTTATTAGAACTTCAAAAATTACCTTCAAGAATATTTTTCGACATTCGAAACTTTAATATACATATGAATAACAGCTTTGATTGAATCTTTACGCAGATCAATCGAAAGGGGGTAGGTTACAATTTCTTTCCTACGTAACTTGTAATTTTCACATCAATGCTTGAAAGACCAAAGGGCGCTAGCGGTAATGTTGGCAAAATAGGGATTTCAGGGCTATTGAATTGATGAAATTGAATGAAATTTTCGTTTTTTAGACGACTGAAGATATTTTGTCGGATGGCCATGTGGTGTTGCTCATAATTCAGGAATGGTTCGTATTCATATAGAATTTGAAAACTTGTTGCAAAAAATAATAATAAATGAATAATATCACGTTAATTTATTTTCTCTTTACGTTTTATCATTTGTAAGTTTTGGTAACTTTTTTATAAATTTAGTTGAGCCATTTTTTATTTGATTTAATGAAAACACAACAGATCTTTTAAAAATTAGCATGAGTATACGGTTTCAGCTTCTGAAAAATCAAACCAATAAACTTTGGCCATATTTCTTGCTGAACACTACTGATTTATATTTTGAAAATATATTTAAACTAGACGCCCGAAATTCCTTACGAATGAATTTTAAGTTAGAAATTCCGGGTCTCTATATTAGTCGGAAATATCCAAGCAAAAGTTCTAAGAATTACTTCGATAGATTTTCAACAGCTACTAACATATTCATGGTCATCCATTCGGTGCATGTAGCTATGCCATTTTGAAGGTTTCTCATGAAATTTTTATAATGCTCAATTCGAAGGTTTCTAATGAAATTATCTTTAATGCTTTACCATTAACGCACTATATAATATAGTTCTGATCGATTCACGATAAGTACAAAAAAGAGTCCTGGATTGATTTTCTCGATAGTAGTATTTAAGTTTTATAAATTGATTTGAGCGATTCGGTATTTCTTTATGAAAATAAAACAGGTTGCAGTTTCCTCTGGTAAATCTATAAAACAAAGTTTATGTCCAGGCAGCCCATAAACAAGCCTTCGGAATTAAATTTAGTTGGATTTTATCGACAGAAGAAAATCTTGAGGTTTACAGGCCAAGGGCAATAAAAAATAAAGTATATTTGCGTTTAATGTAAGATTACTTTGAAGATTGTGCGTAAATTATTGGTTTTGAAAATAGTTTATAAACTTCAAATGGTTATTTTGTGGTTTTGTTTAACAAGAAATACACACACTTCTCTTGAACATTTTAAAGGGCTATCTAAATTGAAAGTATTGAGTAAATAATTAATTTCGACGAAGCAAGCTTCTAGGCTGCAATATAAGTTAAGGACTAAGAAAAATATTAGAGTAATGAAAGCTTTTCTAATGTATAAATAAATCACAGCATAAATTCTGACGACTTATATGGATGATATATTAAACAATTTCTAAGATCTTTTGATTACGATCATCACTTATTTTGGGTTTTTCGAACCCAGTACAAGGACAGAGTCAGTCTTCGGGTCAGAAGCTCGAAAATCACATGACACATTCAAATCGTACGTTTATTGATTCTTAACCTGAAAAAGACTTTCAACCAGTTGTAGTATCACGATACTTATGAAAACACTACTCTCAATTAAATAAGTACTCACTATGTCATCAATGAAATGTAAACTATTGCTTACACATCAATCCTAATTTTCCACTAATAGACAAGATTGCTCCTCCAACCATATGCTACTTAGATAGCACAAACAAAAGAAAAGACGGTCTACCATAAAATAACGAATGACCGTTGTGGAGCACTAATAACGTCTCGAACGTTTTAGTTCCAATGAATTTGTTGACATATCGTTGAATTAAATTTAAAGTAATTTGTGCATACATTACTTTTACGTGGTGTCATTATTAAAACAGGTTCACGTCGAAAATCACACCAAAAAATTAGGGATTTCCTTCCGAGCGTCACAACTTATTTGATTTAACGGGGAACACAAATCTTTTTTAAGATAATTTTGCCACAAGTCGTTTGCGGTATTGATTGTTTTAATCATTGTACATTGACAGGTGTTATTGCATCCCAAAATAAGAAAAGTCATATGAAAAATGCATTTTTAGGTCAAACAATCGACTTCCGATGTATAACCACAAGCAGGAACTTCTTGTACACCAAGTCAGCACACCTTTATCTCAAGGACATGGAGAAAGAAGAGTTCCTAAGTGACGAAAATGATAAAGACAAATTCATCAACCTTCTCAAGACTAAGTTATCTGATTCATGTTATAGCATTGACAAGGCAAGTACCTTTAGATCCCGAAAAAAAGGTCTTGTTTGCAACTGATTTGTGGGGAAATGAAGACAGTTCTTATTAAATCAGTATAATATTTATTTTAGGCGATGTTTGAGGTTGAAAAAAACATATTCTACAAAAGTGAAAGTTGAAAATTAACAAATTTTTCAAGGATCTTGAAAGCCATGTCGTCGCTGACGTAAATTGCGTAAGCGATGCTGGCTGCACTTTTCATCTGAAATCAACCAACCAAACATTTTCTTACTCGAGAAGATTTTTTTTAGTAGATAGACTAAAATATTTGTGAAATTCGAATAATAAGCAAATTACGATTTTGACGAAAAAATTCGTTGTACTTCCAGTCAAAAATAGTCCCAAAATCATTTTTTTTTTAATTTTTAATCTATATAGAACAGTTTTTTATGCTCTTTAAAATGAATGCTAGATGATGAAAATCGATTTACTAGTTTTTTTATTATCACTTACGCAATGTTAAAAAACATGGTTTCGAGAAAAGGCCGATTAAAGTTTGTGGTCAAGAGAAAAAGAACTCGGCGCCAGGTACTTCCGGGATGCATATCTTCCACAATTTTGAGAATAAGCTTTTGAAACTTTGACATGATATTCTTAGGCGATATATCTATCGATTAAAACAATTTAAAAAAAATGTGGTCTTAGTGCGACCCTTGAAGCCCACACGACTAATTTCCCAGTGGAGTGAATAAAAAGCTATAATTTGCTTTTATTAATAATTACTATTAAACATTATTATTCTAAATTAATATAATTACTTTTATTATTTTTTATCTAACCATAAAAGCTTTGGTAGAGGAAGACGTCTCCACCACCTGGTCATCCTCTACCAAAGCCTCGGCAACTTCGTCCTCTTCATCCTTCTTGTCCTCCACTTCGTCCTCAACCTCGTTCTTCATTTCGGCTTCGGAATCCACAACTTTTATTGAGGTATTTACTTATTACTAGTAGAACCCAGCACTCGAAATTCGAGGGCAATGATGATTTTATTATAACTGACTCTATAAATTCGATCGAATAATCATCAATCAATATAATAAAACGGCAAGCTAAATTTGTTTTTCTATTGTGATTAAATAATGTTCATGAATTTTAATAATGTTTAAAAATCATTATTCAATTATTGGCGCTTCAATGCGTCTCGAACGTATAACAATGCTAAGCGTTTTGCGCATGTCATCATTCGATTTTCTCATTCTTGAGATCTACCAAACCGGTTGGTGTAAATAATGTTAGGAAAATCGAACATCGTTTTTAAATCTTGAAAGTTTTCTTCAACTGAAAACGCTTTTTTGTGGAATGATCCAGAGAGAGAAAGCTATCACACAACACCGAACCGGTGAATGGCCAAATATAATACACTGTTACGGTCGCATTTCGTTGCGACCGAATAGTTTATCAATTTAAAAAAAAAAAGAAGTCCTGATTGACTTTGACTTGAGTCAAAAAGCCAATCAGGACTCTGGTCAAAAAGCCTGCAAAACGCCAAACGTAAATAGCGCAAACACCACTCCACTGAGGCTCGTAGAGTAATTTAAGAACTTGAAGTGAATAGAAATTTTAATTTAAGAATTGGATTATATAAACTCATCATTGAAGGCAAGAATGGTAGAATCAAGTAGAGATTAGGAACTAGTTCAATAGTGGTAAGTAAAGGATAAGTAGTTACTAGTTTAAGGAGAACTTCACCGAGCCATCCCTGAGGAAATCATCGACGTCAAGCATCGCAAGAAGTCGCGAAGAAAAACCACTACACAAACTCATCGTCATATGTTTTCCTCCTTTTCTCTTAATTATATCGATGACCGACCAATCAGCAACTATACGTAAACGCGGATGAAACGATTCTAGTTACCGGACGTCACTTCGATGCTGAATCGTTCAGTCGTCCAAGCACCAAACGTACCCGAGATTGATTTAAATACGGCCGCCCCGAATCTGAAGACTCACGACAGAACCGCTGTAAACAATAACAACAGACGCGAGCTGTCACTGGGAAATGTCGGAGTGACATCATTGATGGCGAAAAAGCCAAGATGGCCGTTGCGCAGACAGCTGATTCCAGCCCAGTGAGTCCCACACCAGTGGTTCCAAAACCAGAGTGGGGACTGGAATGGTCCCGCAAGGAGCTGAGCCGTTAGGCCGAGATGATAAATATAGCTGGGAACAAAGGAAGGGGCTCTTGTCTTTTGGATGGTGAATTGGAAGAGTGTTCGGCTTGCAAAAGAAAAATTTCAGAAGTCGACGTCGAGAGCGGTCGTCAAAGGCGGCACACTTGATCGCGCGGAAAATTCTTGGGAGATTCTATCAGGACTCGAGCGGAAGGCGTGAATTAGGTTCGATTTCATACTTAGAAGCATTTAACTGATTGAAAGGCGAAGCGAGTACGTTAACGAGTTCTGCAGTGCGATAATCAATCGAGGCACGACGATCGAACGAGCGAGCGAGGGAACGTCCAGAGCGGTCGTCGAGGGCGGCCCACTTCATCGCGCGGTAAATTCCTTGGGAATCTTGGCAGGATTCGAGCGGAAGGCGTGAATGAGGGCGATAATCAATCAACGGCGTAAATAGTAAGTAGAGTAAGATTTAACTTTAAGTTATACGTGTTCTTACTAGAACCTAATAGACAGAGTTGTAAGCCGAAGTGGAGTGCGTTTCCTTTTTTTGTTCTATAGATTGATCACGGTGTTGGGTTAGTTTCGGGTTCCTTGCGCGGGTTTCAGTGTCGCGACCTAAACCAAACCCCAGTCAGAGGTTTCGGTCGCTGGACGGTTGTCGGCGCACGACTGGGTGGCGCCCAAAATATTAAAAGTACCCCGCCCCTCTTCGCGGGCAAAGACGCCGGGCACAACCGTCCGCCCCGCAGCCATTAGAGGCTTCGGGGGTAAAAGTGCGCGTAACAGTTTGGCGCCCAACGTGGGGCCCTTTATAAAAAAAAAACAGGACTTGGGCAAAGCAGTGTTCGAACGCCGGAACGTTCGACAAGATCAGTGAGTGTGTCTGTGAATAAAAGTGGCTGAGTTCAAAGTGCTGACACGTGCGTGTAATTGCGGGAGTGTGAGATCGCGGGAGTGTGTTGATTGCGGGTGTGTGAATTTGCGGGTGTGTGAGTTTGCGGGTGTGAAGAGTGAAAATGAAATTATAGATACAGATGTTTATATAAAAATAATAAAATAAAGTAGAAAGGAATTTCCTCGTCTAGTACGTTTCTCTTCCCTTGAGCTGTTGTTATTTTGATAGGTGCAACATGGCAAAATTTACGGAGGCGCTAATCGATCGCCTCAGCGAGAACGAGCTGAGCTATGAGCTGGCGGTGCGTGGGATCGCCACTGGAACTGTGTCGGCGATGCGGATGGAGCTTCGGAAGGCACTACGGCTTGGGACCATGATGAACGCGTCCTCACCTTACCCCTTCAGTTACCAGCAGGACCTCGAGGCGGTAGAGATGGTGACGGACGAGGTAAGGACGCTATCAGCGGATTTTTGGGGGGATGAACAGTCCACTGCGCTTTTGGTAGCCCAAGCTAAGACAGAATATGGCCTGCGGAGAATCGCTAACTTGCTACGGGCGAAGAAAGCTGAGGATCCCGCAATCGAGAAGTTGCGACGGCAGCTTATGCTCGCCTTAGGTCATATGTTGGTGCAAGCAGAAGAGTATGAGGGCTCTGGAGCCAGGGAGTTGGGACGAGATGAAGATGCGACGGCAACAACAGAAATCGTACCGACGGAAAAAGAGGATACCGAGTTGACGATCACAGAGCTGACCGGCAAGTACCAGTCAGTCTGTGCTGATTACCAGCAAGCGTTGGATGACACCAAAGATCTGGAGAGGGAGAACGATCTTTTACGCACGCAACGGGAAGAGGCACGCAAACACATCATGGACGAAACACTGGCACGTGAAAACCTGGAGGACACACTAAGATCGCTGCACGAAGAGCTGGAGGTCAAGGACCGTAACCATTCGCTAGAATTGACCAAAGCGCGTACTATATATAAGTTAGAAATTAAGGAAATCAATGAGCAATACGACGCGAAGCTGCAACAATCCGTCCAAGAGCTTCGCGAACAATATGAAGAATGGCTGGAGGAGATCGAAGTGTTCTATGAGAACAAATTTAAGATTCTGGAAAGCGCAGCGCAACGGAACAGCACCGCGGCTTCGAGCGTATCGGAGGAGTTAAAGGGGTCCACGAAAGTCGATAGATTGTTCTCGCGTGTTGAGGAGTTGGAGACCCAAAATGCGGCCTTGCATGACCGCATACGGGTCATAGAGGAGAAGCTTCTACAGAATCAGAAGTGCTCATGCATCGAGGCGGAAGAAGATGTTCATGAAGCTGGGGTCGAAGGGAAAGGGGAAGTCTGTGAAGCAAACCCAACTGTGACAGGGTTGGAGGAAGATGAGGACACCGATGCTGATGGGAGAGCTTCGAGGGTGACGGAGGAGAAGTCCACACGGGCTGAGGCTATGCCTAGTAGCAGGCAGTCGCGATTGAGTAGGCTTGGTAGCAGGCAGTCTCAAGGAGGTGAGACTGGGCCTGAGCGCAAGAAGTCTCAATGGGCTGGGTCTGGGGGCAGGGAGTCTCAGAAGAGTGGACAGGGGAGGACAGGGAGGAAGCAGCAAAGGGGACATCATATGGGTGGTAGATCACAGGGAGGAAGTGCTGACATGGAAGGACCCAGATCAAGGCAGAATAACGAACTCGATAGCGAAAAGAGAGAGAATCCTGAGAAGGAAGTTGAGGCATTCGACAGTACCACTAAAAACGGAGTGGAATCAAAGAATGAACAAAACTCCTTACAGCCATCTGTTGTAAGGGAGGATAAACTTGTAGGGGCTTTAGAAGAGATTGTAGATGAGGGATCAATCTCATTCAATAGGATTCAGTTGGTAAGGGCAACTGTGGTGTTGCAGGAGAGGTCTGGTTCACCAAGCGGGGACGGAGAGGATATCAACGCTAACGATCGAGTGGCCGTTACGGAGCAGAGGGACCGGACGTGTGAGAGACCGGAAAGGGAGTTAAAAGAAGTTGAAGATGAGAGGGGCAAAAAGTAGAGGGGTGGGGCTTGCCAAAGCTCTGTAACCCAAACGTCATTAGCATGCTGGCAGGACTTGCTAGAATAGGCACATGCATCAGGTGACGACTGGCTTAGGAGACGGATTAGGGACGGAATATGTGGGACCGTTCGTGGTCAAAGAGAAATTGTCCTCGTCTACATACCGCTTAACGGACAACAAGGGCAGAGACGCTGGGGTGTGGCACGCCAAAGACCTAAAACCCTACGCCGCGTAAACAACGAATTAGAGCTACCCAACAATCATGAACATGCATAAAATTTTACATCTAACTGGGACAGACACGATAAGTAAAATATTGAACTTAATACCAATCATTGGCTGGCTCCAAGGGCTTTTCCTCGTTTGAGACCCTTCCCGCTGCCCTTCCCGCAAATCTTTATTTTCCATTATTATTTTTTCCTTCCGGTACTTCTGTCCTTTTCGTGTCACATTATCTTTCTTTTGGGGATTGAAGTTTGGGGCTAAAATAAAACGTTAAGAAAAGTCATTAGTAGTAGAAATAATAATCAGGGGGGAGGATAGATAGGATAGAGAGTAGGCAGTAGTAGTTGGGGCAGAAAGTTATCAATTGTTTAGTACAGTCGGAGTAGTGAGGGAATAAGTTCATTAGTAGTAGAAATAATAATAATAGTAGTAGAAATAATAATCAGGGGGGGAGGATAGATAGGATAGAGAGTAGGCAGTAGTAGTTGGGGCGGAGAGTTATCAATTAGTTAGTACAGTAAGAGTAGTGAGGGAATCAGTTCGGGGAAGCTAAGAGCATGAGAATTAACTACGGAGCTCAGTGGAGGATATCCATAGAACAAGTTTGGTAGGTGGATAGAATAGAAAAGGGCAGGGAGTAAATGGGTTGTTTAGGTTAAATAAGGGACGGTGGTGTAGACAGGGAAAATTAAGTCGGGGTTTGTTTGGGCAGGTCAGATAGGGAGAATGGGGAAACGTAGTTTATATCATAGATTAGAGAACTTAGTTAGGTATTAGTAGAAGCAGAGTAGGGACAGGGGAAAATTGGTGAAGGGATAGCAGTTAGCTAGGTTAGTTAGGTTAGCGAGTAGAGAGTTTAGTTCGGGGAGTTAGGGGTATCTACCTAAGTGACTGAAACAAGTGATCGTGTGGGTTTCGTACGGAACCATTGTTTTGTTTGGCCGCGCGAATTCGCCGAAGCAACAATGCTCTGCGAGCACTCGGCAATGGCCATGGCACGCAAAACCACTCTTGGTCGTATGACGTAACCACGCGCGTCGAATGCTGCTGCCCAAATATTACTCGTTTCCGTTTTGTTCCTCGCTCGTTTTTTTAACCGTTCTTTCTTTTTATTTTTTTTTTGAGTGGATTTTGGGAAAATCCACTTGAAGAAGGGGGGGTAATGTTACGGTCGCATTTCGTTGCGACCGAATAGTTTATCAATTTAAAAAAAAAAAAAAGAAGTCCTGATTGACTTTGACTTGAGTCAAAAAGCCAATCAGGACTCTGGTCAAAAAGCCTGCAAAACGCCAAACGTAAATAGCGCAAACACCACTCCACTGAGGCTCGTAGAGTAATTTAAGAACTTGAAGTGAATAGAAATTTTAATTTAAGAATTGGATTATATAAACTCATCATTGAAGGCAAGAATGGTAGAATCAAGTAGAGATTAGGAACTAGTTCAATAGTGGTAAGTAAAGGATAAGTAGTTACTAGTTTAAGGAGAACTTCACCGAGCCATCCCTGAGGAAATCATCGACGTCAAGCATCGCAAGAAGTCGCGAAGAAAAACCACTACACAAACTCATCGTCATATGTTTTCCTCCTTTTCTCTTAATTATATCGATGACCGACCAATCAGCAACTATACGTAAACGCGGATGAAACGATTCTAGTTACCGGACGTCACTTCGATGCTGAATCGTTCAGTCGTCCAAGCACCAAACGTACCCGAGATTGATTTAAATACGGCCGCCCCGAATCTGAAGACTCACGACAGAACCGCTGTAAACAATAACAACAGACGCGAGCTGTCACTGGGAAATGTCGGAGTGACATCATTGATGGCGAAAAAGCCAAGATGGCCGTTGCGCAGACAGCTGATTCCAGCCCAGTGAGTCCCACACCAGTGGTTCCAAAACCAGAGTGGGGACTGGAATGGTCCCGCAAGGAGCTGAGCCGTTAGGCCGAGATGATAAATATAGCTGGGAACAAAGGAAGGGGCTCTTGTCTTTTGGATGGTGAATTGGAAGAGTGTTCGGCTTGCAAAAGAAAAATTTCAGAAGTCGACGTCGAGAGCGGTCGTCAAAGGCGGCACACTTGATCGCGCGGAAAATTCTTGGGAGATTCTATCAGGACTCGAGCGGAAGGCGTGAATTAGGTTCGATTTCATACTTAGAAGCATTTAACTGATTGAAAGGCGAAGCGAGTACGTTAACGAGTTCTGCAGTGCGATAATCAATCGAGGCACGACGATCGAACGAGCGAGCGAGGGAACGTCCAGAGCGGTCGTCGAGGGCGGCCCACTTCATCGCGCGGTAAATTCCTTGGGAATCTTGGCAGGATTCGAGCGGAAGGCGTGAATGAGGGCGATAATCAATCAACGGCGTAAATAGTAAGTAGAGTAAGATTTAACTTTAAGTTATACGTGTTCTTACTAGAACCTAATAGACAGAGTTGTAAGCCGAAGTGGAGTGCGTTTCCTTTTTTTGTTCTATAGATTGATCACGGTGTTGGGTTAGTTTCGGGTTCCTTGCGCGGGTTTCAGTGTCGCGACCTAAACCAAACCCCAGTCAGAGGTTTCGGTCGCTGGACGGTTGTCGGCGCACGACTGGGTGGCGCCCAAAATATTAAAAGTACCCCGCCCCTCTTCGCGGGCAAAGACGCCGGGCACAACCGTCCGCCCCGCAGCCATTAGAGGCTTCGGGGGTAAAAGTGCGCGTAACAACACATGAACGGTCTAAAGTGAGTATGAAAATATTGCTAAATGTGGTGAAATTTGAAGATTTAATTAGCTTCCAAAAAAGAAACTAAAACGCTTGCAACAGTCCTAGATACGAACCCGGGACTCCCGCATGCAAGGTCAAATTACTTAAGCAGGCACCACACAACCCGTGGAAAATCAGGGTTTCTATTTTGGTAGTGAAGGCTAGTATACCATTCGTATTTATCGCTGTGTGAACGTTCAACGTTGTGTATGTATTAGTAAGAAAATCTATTTTCTATTTTCTCTCTCTATATTTTCCAAACAGAATTGCACAAAAAATACAATTCTGCACATCTACAGGATATTCTCTTTCCATTGATGTATTTTTATGAAAATCAGTCCAGAAACAACTGCTAAAATGGTACCACAAAATTCATGTTAGCCGTTTAATTATATAGATTTACAAGAATCATTCGTTATTAAGAATGTTTGACCGTTACTGAATAATTATAATTGACTTTATATTTACAATATCAAATTATAACTAATATTATTTGATTGTTATTAACAATATTGAATTATTTATAACAATATCCAGTTATTAACTGCATTAGCGTCTCTACTCCCATTCACCCAAACCTGATAATATAAGTTTGCAATTTTATAAATTAATCTTTTTTTTTTGAAATAACATTTTTTACAAATTTGATCACAATTTTGCTAAAACGCACAATAATAACAACATTACTATGAAGGTATTTGGTATCTGAACGAATTAATAGTGCGTATCAACAGTTTAAAAATAAGCGATTTTTAGTCGTTTTTTCAGTTTTTTCAGTTTTTTCATCCTAAATAAAAACGGCCCAACCGATTTTGCTGAAAAGTCCTTTGTTCTTCTTCTTGAGATAATCAAGACGAAAAATTATTCCGAACGCACATACGCACATCCGCACATACGTACATACACACTCACAGACATCTCTCTAAAAACGATGGATTTGGATTCTAGAGACCTTAAAACGTGGAGATATGTCAAAATTTGGGGTTCGCAAAATCGACCCCATTACAATAACTTCCCATAGGGAACTGGGAAGTTTAAAATCGATTTTAAAAAGTGTCTAAAGGTAGTTCCCCCCTTAATTCTCTTGCATCCGCTTCACTTTTTCATTCCGTAATAATTGTCGCTGAAGACATACATACATATGTACGCACATATTTTTGTTTAACTTTCTGCGCTTGGGCGAAACAATTCCAACGTATTATTTTGAAAATCACTAAAAGGGCCGTCACCTCAATATATACATAATACCTCAAGTTTAGCACATGCAGATTTTGTTTTGGGAAAAATATTTTGTTTCTGAGATCGTGATTAATTTTTTTTATAAATTTAGATTGGGAACTAAGAGAAATATAGTCTTGTTAAGGAAAGCGTACTTCTGTTTGACTGGCAACTATGCTGGAATCTAACGAATTCATAAAATTCTGCGCTTCGACTGAGTGACTGTGTGACTATGTCAACCACGTTAATTTCATGTTAATTAGATTGCTTTAGGTAAATATATATCCAAGATTCTTTTTGTTAATTACAAACTGCTCACTAAAACCGTGTGCAACGTATCAGTCTGACTGAATACGGACGACACAAAGTTGCGAAATTAGAGTTAATTTTCGAAAATGCATTACACAGTGTTGCCAGACAATGCCTTTGATAAAAACCTAGATAACCCTGTAAAAAGCCTAAATATCTTAAATATCACAGTCTGAATTGTTACATGTTAAAAAGTGAAGTGCTCGAATAAATGGAAGTCGGATTATTACAAACATGTATATATCTGATAATATCTGCAAAAAAGGCGCAACCACGATCTTCTGACGCGGTTACTTCTTATTGAGTAGTAAGTTTATGCACATCTCCCGAGTATATCGTAGTCGTACCTTTTTTGCAGATATTAACAGTGTGTTCAGACAGGTCCATTCAACCGGTTTGTAAGATTTTGAGGATTTTTATGGATAAACCATGATTTTTCGACATATATGAGACTTTTTATTTGCATTCCTATTTGTCTTAACTTTCGAAATTAATTACCTTTTTATGAATTCTGAATATATCTGAATATGAGGGTTGTACGGAGATTTTATCGTGGACGATTTCTGCCTAATTTGTTCTACGGCGTACAATCTAGGCACTGTTGATTTGATACGAAACATTAGATATATTTTTTATAATATAATTCTCATTAAAAAAATAACTAAAATATCAGTTTTCTAGCGTGAAGTAATTATATATTGAAATTGTGCTAAATTATATGTCAAATACTGTAACTTTATAAAAGACTAGTAAAATAAAAAAAAATATTGAGTTGTATCTGTTCGAGTAAAAAAAAAATTTATAGCAATTAGAACATAGTTATTTATTAAATAAAAAAAACATATGTGTCTAAAGCTACTAGAAAATTCTTTAAATGTTCACATAAACTTTGTGATTAATTTTTTGTCTGTTCCATGGATGTTTCTCACACCAGTCGTAATTATGAAAATATTGTGCGCGCATCCGAACGAAATTAGCCATATACCACTGAAGTAAGTTTAGAGAAAGTAGTGTTAAACAGCGCTATCGCTACCAAACGGATTTATATGGAGAAACTATTGTTAAACTTGTGCCCTATTCTCTGTTGCAGGTTTCTTTAGCAATGTAAGCGGAGGAAAGTTTTTCGTGGTTTTTATTTTTCATATAGCAGTAACTTATAAAAAGCAGGAAAGCGAATTGAATTTTTGTCAACTTCAAGTTTTTTACCCAATAGACATTTCATATTATTAAAAACTGCTGGCTTTCTTAATTTATTTTTCATTCAGAATAACTTTATATTTTATTCAAAACAATCAAAAGAGTAGAATCATTTTTCGGGTATATGAAGAGTTTGGATATTTGTTTCGATTAAATAACATATGTTTATATGATGTCAGCTGCTTCCCGTGATTGAGAGCAAAGCGTTTCCAAAATCAATGTAACAAAATAGTTTGTGTAATAGTTTATCTAATGTTTAATCAAAGTTTTGGTTTTCAATTTTTTTTTTATTAAATTTAAAAATGAGAATTTTTTGTCTTATAGTTATGCTTTTTGGATAACGCGGCATTGTTTAATTTGAAAAAAGTCCTCGATGAATCTAATAATTCAATTAAATAATTAATTTTTCAAAAGAGGGATCAACAACTTACCTGATGTCTTGGTGAAGAAGCGATAGTTTTATTTGAAATTTGCGTCAAAAATAGTTAACATATAGTTTAAGACTCTAATGTTATAAACAAGATAAAAATCAGCATGTAACAAATTCAAAAAAGTAATCGAAATTGTCCATTTTGTCACGCTACCGGTTAGACCTAACCATTTGAGTCTTTCAAGTATTTTTTTGCATTCTGATTTTTTTTTATCTTCGAATGAATCAATATTCTCATTATTAGCAGTGTTGATTTATAAAAAAATTATTTATAAGAAATGAACTACTCGAACTTGATTGGGGCAACTTTCCCTTTCGTTGCGGGTAGTTTCCCTTTGTTTAAAAAAACAGCATTAATTCATTTGAAATCAACATCACACATATTGTACGTCACGATAGAAAAAAATATGTATTTTTCTGGTAGCTATAAGTAACTTTTTGAAAATGTGGGGATGGCTCTTTCGTGATATAAATTCATTTGTTTTTACGTATTTTAACGAGCAACTAAAGCAACTATCCTCCTGGAGCATATATTTCAATTTTACCCTATTTCATGTGGTTCTGAGCGCAAATATGTTATGCGTTCAATCATTGCTTGAAACTGTTATTGGAATTCACACGAGAAAAAAACGAATGCAAAGCAAAATTAAATTTATATTTCAACGATAATCATAAAGCTGTAGAAATACATACGAATAAAAAACTTATACTTTGAAAATAGTTCAATACTAGGTAAAATGTCTCTACTATATGCAATTAAAATAAAAATTATGTCCATACACATATAATAAGTAAATTTTTCCTAATCAATTTTTTTCATACAACTGCAATAGTTACGTGTTTAATTTATTCTTGCGTGTGTACTATGAAAAAAACGTGCTAAAAATTAAAGCATTGATATGTGAAAAAATTTCATTTCATACGTTTTCCAATAATATAGACTCGAATGTTTAAAATAGGAATGATAGCATCTATGCAATTTCCTGTTTGTAAATGCAAGTATATTAAAAAGACAAAATCATAAAAATTACCAAATCTTCCGACAAGTTTCAAGAAAAAATTTATAAATACCAGATCCATTAGAAGATAATTCTTTCAATCCTAGTAATAAACTGAGAAAAAAATTGATTTTAACTCTCGTGCAAATTGGTCGCTGCTATTATGTTAATTATTTGCTTGAAAATCAACACACGAATCTTTTTGTCAGCATAATAACAGCAGATATAAATGGAAACGTTAAAGATCAATCAATGATAAGCTAATATTTATGTTTGAAAATTGCTATTAAAATAAACTTGACTTCTATGCAAAATTTATTTTAATATATAACAATTTTGAAAATGAGTTTCATGAATTTATGTGTGAGCCTTAAATATTGAATGTAGAAATGGAAAGTTTGGCTTATCTACGAAGGTTAAATTACACAATTAGTAGTGTTTTTAGCATAGCAAATTAATCAGGAGTTTTTTAAATCTTTAGATGAACAATCCTAAACTCCTGCAAAACTGTTTTCAAGAACATGCGAATGATCATATGCACGTATGTGTAATATAAGGCTTACTAAAGTCGAAACTTGCATTTTGAAGAGCAAACCTATTGCAACAGATCGTTCAGACATTATAAAAAAGCAAAATCTGGCAACTACTCGTGAAACAAATCGTTCGTGTGTGTACATAGATCTTAAATGCATACTGAATACAAAATATGACTAGTTGATGTAGAGATGAGTGAAAAGTTTTATCCAACAAATACAATAGGACATTTCCATATGCTTGTCATCATAGTTTAGTGAAAAAGCCGTCCCATCGTTTTCACCCTTCATGCAACGAAGTTTCGAAAATTCTAAAGCCTATTATTAACGGTATTATTTACTTTAGCATGAAACTTCCTTTGCAAAGTAGTTAAAGATGCTTTATACAACAGTTTTAAGTGTTTAATTTTTGCAGTCTTGTTCAAAAGACGTTTCTCTTGCAGGTTCTCGCTCTGCAAGTAGTTTAGGTGAAATTCCTGATGCTTATGTTGATAAGCAATACACATGTAAACAGCATTCCCAAGATTCATTAGAAAACATTAAATTCGTATTCTGTAAACGTTCCCTCAATGATGTAAAGTGCAATTATCAGATTCTCAATCAACGGTATGCACTTTTCATTTCACAAAAAATGGTGTTTGCCATCAAAATAACATTTGTAGGACGTTTTTTATCAGCGCAATAATAACGAAGGATTGCTTATAAAGGAAGACGCTAAAAACGATACAAATCTAGTTGAAAAACGGGTTTTATTCTTCGGAAGCGGATTATATGTCTCTTTTAAGTAAGGTCTACAAAACACTCAGCATTTTTTATCAATACGAATAAATCTTTGCATCAACAATAATATTCTTAATGTACTTTTAAAATGGACTTAATTTAATTCAGTGATTTTCAAAAAAACGGCGGAAAAGGCATGTTAGGCTGGTTTGGTATGGAATCTTGAAATGAGCGTTTAATTATGATTCCTTAAACGTACGGGAATGTATGAGGGATCATTAATGTGCATTACTTGTCATGTATGTTTTCCAATAGGTGCATGGTGTATAGCTGTGAATTATAACTCTCCGCTTGACCAGTTTTATTTGTGAGCCTCGGAAAAGATGAAAATCGTTTGCGCGTTGCGTATGAAATATTTTAACGGCTGAAGTGGATGAATGTTGCAATTGTGCCTTGAGTTGTGAATTTAAAATGGGTGATGAAACTGTCTAGTGAGTTCAATTAGTGCTGCTTGTATACGAACAGAATATGTGGCGTTTGTTGGCTCAATACTTGTTTTAAACAAGTTGCGTGGTGTGATCCTTGAGGTCCACATGAGCGGTCAACTTCCCAGTAATATCTAGATAAACATTGAAAATATTAAACACAATAATAATTTTGAAAATATTACCGCTTTAAGTAATAATAATGAGAGGTATTCATAGCAGTAACAGGAATGAGTTAATATTAATCATATCATCTACGGGAGTATCCATCGATTACGTAAGACTTTCGGTGGATGCGGGTAGATTGATTTGATCGAACAATCGGTGGGGACCATCGATGCTCGAAGGACAAAAGAGCGCTAGCAAAAATGAATGCAGTTTTTGTTATTAATCTCATTCAAGAAATTTTGTTGCGTGATGACCATTTTGAATAGTTGCGTTCAAAATTGCCATGACTTCAGCATAATCACTGAATTACTTTATACATTCTATTGGTAAATTTTGAATATGCAGTCAAAAAAAGGTTCATTTGCATGTAAAAAGTAAAATGTTTTACATATGATGATGGAGAAAGTATTTGAAATCTTACGATTTCTAAAGAATGAATCTTTTAAAAACTACAATTTTTTTATTTGATGAAAGCTTTTTAAAGCATATGATCTTGCAAAGTATTGCCTAAATAAATTTACCTTTCAATGCGTTGAATACCACAAATGCAAATTTTATTGAAATTTTGATGGTTTCAAAATTTAAGCAAATTAAAAGACTGTAAAAACTAATGAAAATCTGCTCAAATTATCCAAATATTTTAAAATTTTGATTGACTTTACAACACAGTCTTTAGAATAAAAGATAAAGAGTAATATCATTCGGAAGAACCCTTTTTATATGGTAACTGAAAGATTTTCTTATTTCTAATTTAGTTTTTTTCAGATTCATGAATTTTTTTGCTTATTTCTCTTCAAAAAAACTGATGTATAAATTTTATAAACATTTATTACTGTGTTGTTCAAACCAGGATAAAAAAATATTTTTTACGAAAAACCCTAATTTTTCGCATTTTCTTCTATTAAATTAAAAAAATGGCCGAAACGAATTTTTATAATGTTAAAAAAATCACAAAGATGTTAATACACGTCGATTGACACCTTAATGATGCAAATATTATATCTGGTTCGTGAGATATAGTGAATGACAGAAATGACTTTGAAGATCATGATGACTGTTAATGATTTTTTATTTTTTATTTTGGTAATCATGGAAAAATGTTTTGATGGTGTTTTTTCAAGCATTGCTTGAAGTATATAAATTTTATAAGAATTGATTACTGTGTTTCATAAATCAGGTTGAAAATTTATTGTTAATGAAAAAAACCTAATTTTTTACACTTTTTTCTTATATTAAAAAACGGCTCGTACGGTTTTTTCAAAGTTTGACAGATTCACACAAATGTTAATTTGCGTCGATTGACACCTTTACAATGCAAATCGTATGTTTGGTTCGCGAGATATAACGCATGACAGGAATGACCTTCAAAGGGGTAAAACAACAATCCCCCTCCCCGCCGACTGAAGCTTCCCAAAACTAGTCAGCTCTTAAGATTACAAAGACGCTTCGATTGACACCTCAACAAAGTCGATAGGACTTTGTTTAAGTGAGTTATGCTCTTAGAAAAAAGTGTCCACGAACGTACGTACACACACACACACATACATCTCCCTTTCTAAAAACACTTTATATATACTCAATAGTCCTCAAAACGTAAAGAAATGTTGAAAATTTCAATTTCGATTTTCGAGGCGATTACAAGAACTTTCCATATACTGGGGAGTTAATAACTGATATCTTACGAACTTTTACAATGGATGAACTCACAAATTTCACAAATGATCATTACGTAACTAATGAGCGCTCCGTTATTCATATAAATATATCTACGTTGTTTGTTGTTTTTATATGAATATTTCCCGGAAATATAAAACCAACCATGATATGATACTATCATCAGGTTATATATATTCCCAAAAGTGCAAATAAGATAAAATAACCTTGTTTTTAGAAAAATAGTTTAACATTTTCCATTTTATTTTTAATCAAGTTAAAAAGACTGGAGCTGAATTTATTGACAATTGCTTCAAAACACAGAAATAACTTTTACTTTGCAATATTTTCATTGCAATAAAAATTTATTGAAAATTGAATAAGACTTGAAATATCACATCGTGAACACAGAAAGAAAATCCGGTAACTCTACTAACTCTAATTGATTTTAATTTTCAAAGTGTAATGGAGCTACTCTGTCATAAAGTGAAAGGCTGTTTTTTTAGATTGAGATGAGGTATCTTACTATGGAACTCGATAAATATCAAAGAGATTGCCGAAACTGGAGCGAGAGGATTTTCCATCTACTCCTACGATATAATAAGCGTTCACTATGAGTAGAAATAATTTCATAGATATCATCATATTTATAGATATATCATATCATATGCTGTCTGACTTCCACAAAGTATTTTATTTGACTTCTCTTGAAATCCAGCCAATTTTGATTGAATATCAGGCATTTAACTTTATCGCTGTTGGTTGAAATTTAAGTTTAGTTAAATTTCAAAGATGATTCTAGATTTTTTTTCAATTAGCTTTTCTCCCAGAAATAAGTTATTGGCGGTGGAGTATAAATACTTATCTAAAATACTTTTTGTGGTATTTTACAGCATGCTACATCACCAACCGGTAGATGAGTTGGCTTCTATTCCTGATGATCTGGTTACATTACATCCTAATGTGACTGAACTACTTCAACTCTAAAACAAAATGTGACGAATTCGGGGAAAATCTAGTACAGAGTCTTCTTACTGAAATCTACCCAAATTCTAAAGCCAATATTTTAAAAGTTATTAAAATTTTTGACTGTAAGACATGCTGTAACGTTTTTATTCCACGCTTGGGTATAATTTTGATCCACATTAATGGAAAAATGTTTAAAGTACTCCATGACAAACGAAGACTGGTGGCCAGAAGACTGAACATTGGTTACTCATCAGAGGTGTGCGACAAGATAATCTTTTCTTACAAATTCTGAAATTTCTTAGCATAGCGGTTAGCTGCAGTTGGTACCTAGATGCACTTTTAAAATCATAGAATCAAGTTAACCCAAGCGAAAACAATATAAATGCAGAAAATCAGGTAATATTCTCCGAAAATATCTCAAAATTTTTTTCGAGTGAACAAATCATCCTAATGGATTGAGAAAATGAAAAGTTAATTATTTGTAGTGTTGTTGCATGCTAGGTCGAATTTTTTTTATTTGTTTGATTTTTGTTGCTAGTCTTACTTGTTTGCACTGTTAGGATTTGCGTGAGCCCGTTTGCAATCAGAAAAATGCCTTGATCAATTGTCAATGAGAATTAACTAACGCGAAAGCCCTAAGGAGCATGTTTCTTTTGAAGACCTAAATTCATCATCGGTATACCGTGCAACCAGAACCCTACACACAACAAATACAAGGAATTAAATCAAATAATTAAAAACGACAAGTTAAACCTTACGAAGGAGTGTCCGAACTAGTGCGACATGGATATTTGAAGGGTATGCGAATATTAACCGAGAATGTAAATTCTGACCTTACTTACGCCTGATTTAAGCAGTGGTTACACCTACACCATTTGCTTTAACGTTAAAAAATCTCAAGTCAGCACAATATCGACGTGAGTCCGCCAAGAATAATTAAAATTACACACTTTACTCTTTTACAATGCTTTGATACGCACTGGCTGTCAACACTTTGACTGTGAAACTCAAACACCAGCTCTTGACAATTGGAAGTCGCCATAACCCGGTGGAACGAATCAAGTTGAAATTCAAGTTCACGGGTTAATCACCGACAATACTGCAAAGAAACCCGGAAATAAGATATACAACAGTCAAGCCGTCGAAACGGAATCCTTCTTTCGGAGTTACCCGTTTTTTGAGGCCTGCATGCGGATGCTAGATATTGGTGATTAGAATTTGTAGATTCGTTTTAGGAGATTTATGCTGAAGTTTTTATTCAATTTATCTATTGCGGGTGTTTAAATCCACTTTTCGTTTTGAAACTCGTTTCTAGGGCATATTCGACGCAGAAACGGATGGTCCCTTTTATATGTTTTATCCACATGTGAGATTGTCCGAACTGTGACCAAAGTCGGCAACGAATGTTGAAGTACACGTATCAAAACATATATTTTTAATACACGCTAGGCTACGAAAAATACACATGATCGGTTATAAAAAAACATCTCCTTGTTACTTGTACCTCTTAATAAATTGGAATCGCTTAAGTTTAATTAGTTAAAATTATCAAGGACTCCATGTACTTGGTGCGGAGTTTTGCTTTCATTCTGAAAATTTGTGTTGATCACTCATCATACTTGTAATTACTTGATTCCCTTATTATTAAAACAATGGCCATAGCTTTTCGAAAGTGAAATAACATTTGATTGATTGGCTGAATGAATGATAATGCAAATATTATACATGTAGTCTTTGCTTGAATGACGATAATAAAATAAATAGCAGCCATGAATTTGTGAAAAAAAACGATTTTAATTGATTATGTGGAGTAACGAAATATCTATTGATTGTGTGACTTTAGTTAAAAATTAATTTAATTTGATGTACTTTTGTTTTCATTTATAACTTTAGATTTCTTTTTCCAATGAGCTTTTAATCTGTTATCAAATCTATAAGTTAAAAATGAAACAATGCATTTCTAAAAAGATTCATTGAAAATATACATACATATATAGTTTTCATCGTGATGCGAATCGTTGAAAAGTTATGGAAAGTCAAAATTGATGTTAAAAATGTTTGCCGATATTAACCAAAAAAGTGTTGTAAACCAAATTACTGCTATTCGAATTTTTCATATGGATGGTCAATGCATTACTAGGTAAATCACGAATCGCGCTTAGCCTCCTTTTGATTTAATGCTCACCATCTCAGTTCAGTGGCAATTCCATGTTCCAAGCAAAGACGTTGTGCTTAGTAGGTGCGCTGCTTTTACTCTTAAAATTTGTATTAATTTGAGCTCAGACCAACATGTTGTTGATGAATTCCTTTTTTTTATAACACAACATTTTCAGAGAACTGACAAAATGAGAGAGATCAATATCAAAAAATTGAATAACATCTTTTGGAGTACGTGTTGCCACATTTATGACCTGGTAAGTCGCGTATAATTTCTCTGCATAAAAATTCAACGCGAAACTTCTTCAGCTCACAAAAAGATTCAGTAAACTGAACTGCTAGGAATGGAAATTAAAAAATAATAGCATCTTTATATCACAGCCATGCATAGTCCTTTGCGGTCAAGCACCGCTAAAACAACAGGAAGTAAACAGAGAAATAAAACTTGGATCCATATCTTCTACTTTATCAAAAATCCATTCAAATAAAATACAAAACCATTTGATCGAACAATATACACGTCTGAAAATCGGAAAATGATAAGAAGAGAAACATTTCAGGTCGCCTCACACCAACTCACACCAAAACGCCATCAACTTTCGTATAATCCGAGGATTAAATTCATAATTTCTCATTAACGCCAAACAGCCAACATTTTTTTTAATGGTCCGCTGCAAATCCAAAAGAAGTAACTAATTAGATGCTGGTTTTGATTTGCTTCAGCTATCTCAACGTTCTATCGCAAAAGAATTTCATAAAAGCTGGTTTGGAAAGCAAGTTTACACCGCAGAACTCACTCTGTTGGCATAACCCAGACGCTGAGTGTTGTCGTTTTCAATAGTTTATATTCCGAGATGGCAAATTAAACCTATTCCGTTAGAAATTACTCCTTATTTTTCTAGATTTTTAAAAATTAGCAAATTTTAAAAAATGCTAATTTTTCGCACCAAAATAAAATTAATTGATTCAAAAACTGTTACAAAATGCTCACGATTCGATGGCATCCACAAAAAAATAATTCAAAAATGTTTTTCTTCTTTGGCTGACAATCTCATTTGCATTTGTGGTGAGTTTTCTGGGATTGCTAATAATCTAAAATTAAGAGTTGCTAATCTTCGTTTTTTTTTGTGTTTAATATTCAACGCTCTAACGAATAATTTGGAAGCACATAGGCGGGAATAAGACTAGTTTGATGCCAAAATATTCTAATGAATAGGAATATGGTGATAATAAAAGTCGAAAATGAAAAAATGTCAGAGTTATTCAAAAATTCTCGTTGATAATTTTATTTTGATTCACAATTTCAAATGGGTATCATTTCAAACTTGAAAACTTAGGAGCTAATCTGATGAATTTCTGCTTTGAATCTTGAAACCAAAAGTTACGTTATCTTTGCCAAGCATCTGTTTTATTTGCATGACATTAAGTCATATACATATATATTCAACTCAACACGATTTCCTGCCCGACAGTGAATGCTCCCATGAGTTGAACAGGTCACACATTAAAAATAACAAATGTGTAAGAACATATGCATGTATGTAGCTTATTCATATTTCTTTTGTGGCTGGATAGACGTTAGCAAGTTGGTATTTTACATGTTGGCTGGAAAATATTTGAAAAGGGTTTGTCCACAATGCAATTGTTACCATCACAATGTAAGTGGCGGTGTTTTTAATCAAATAAGAATGCTAAATCCCATTATACAATCTGAAACATTAACAGTGTACATAACGGGAACACTACAACGCGGGGTGCTATCATCCCTTCTATGGAACCTAGTGGTGGATGAACTCCTGTCAAAAATAGAAGCGACTGGCTGCAAAGTCGTAGCTTATGCCGAAGATGTTGCAATAGCAATATCGGAAAAATTTGTTAACACCCTATTTAAAAGACTAAACTTTGCCCTAGGTATTCTTACCAAATGGAGCAAAGAGTGTGGTCTAAAGATTAATCCGCAAAAAACAGAATTTATGCTCTTCACAAGAAGGTACAAAATTCCACGATTTGTCCCACCTAAACTTGAGGAGATAAGTCTCATTCCATCTCATCAGGTCAAATATTTAGGTCTAATTCTGGACTTTCAACTCGCATGGAAAGCGAATACAGCAGAAAGAGCAAGCAAAGCTGTATGCGCAATCTTCTGCTGCAAAAGAGCTATTGGGAAAAGGTGGGGATTGAAATCCAAAATTGTATCATGGCTCTATACGGCGATAGTGAAACCAATCCTTCTGTATGGCGCAGTTATTTGTTGGCCTGCTATGGCGAGAGCATCAAATGTAAAGCACGCCCTTCCTGGACAATCTCACGGAAGTAGCTGATTTAGACATTGACTGCATAGCCGGCTTTATTCGAAAATCTGGATGGTTCTCGTCATCGCGCAGGTTCTAGTGCCGCCCTTATCTTCTGTGGTATCACAATGGGCCTCTTGTGGCCTAAGTGAGCCACCTTTGGAAAAAGGGGCTGCCACTACAACCAACCAACCAACCAACCCAACATAACGGGAGGATTAAAGTGTTCTAAAATTTACATGCCTTAACTGAGTATAGAAACCTGTTATTTTTCCCGAGGAGAAATTGGCACGTTTCTTCACTTCAGTCACTTCTTCACTGACTCTTCGAAGAAATCTGTTGTTGGTTGGATTTTTTGATGATAATGAAAACTGTTTGCAAATAAAGTTTGAACCAAATATCATATCAATATAAATAATTATTATTTACGTCAGCTTACCAGTGATCCTTGGCTGGAATCAATAATGTTTTTTAGCATCTCATTGACTGGATGTATGGCATCATTTTAAGGGTTCAAACATAGCATTTGTGCCACATTAAACAATGTATCTCAATGACTAGCAAATATATTTTCAAGTTTTATGCCTCAGTTTTCTTTCTCCTGGCGATATGAAAATAAAATGATGCCTACAAACAGGATTTCAGGATGCCTCGATTTATCATTGGTAAATTGTTCGTCTTGTTTTTCTAGATGTTTGAGGTTTATTTATTTATAGGATGCTCTGTGGTATTGAAAAACAGTTGCTACAAATAGGTCTGATTCTAGAGTAACGTCATGCAATGAACTTTGGATTTAAAGGAGATTAATTAAAAATTAAAATATGATACATGTTCTTGAAATCTCCGAGACTGGATGGTATCGGGTCAATAAAGCACCTTGGGTCCTTATTAAATATGAAATTTTCGATTCAACGATCATTTCATAGCGTATTTTCTACAGTGACTCTCACTCAAAATAATACACACCGAAAAATGTTCAAAATAGACTTTTATTAGCGCGACAAACGCAAAAACAACCAAAAACAAGCCGCAAAGTGCGACCCTTGAGGTCCACACGGTCAACTTCCCAGTAATATCTAGATAAACATTAAAAATATTGAACACAATAATAATTTCGAAAATACTACTACTTTAAATAATAATAATAATGATAGGTATGCATAGCGGTAACAGGAATGAGTTAATATTAATCATATCATCTACGGGAGTATCCATTGATAACGTAAGGTTTTTGGTGGATGCGGGTAGATTGAACTTTGATTGAATTTGCAACAATTTATTTAGAATAAAAGATATAAGGTAATATTGTTCGTATGAACTGTCTTTACATGGTAACTTTGAAAAAAAAATTATTATTAATTTAGTTTTTTTATAATCATGGAAAATTTTTTTCCGGTTTCTCTTCAAAAACTGGCAAGAATGTATAAATTTTATAAACATTTATTACTGATTTGTGCAAATCAGGTTAAAAAAATTTTTTTTATGAAAAAACCCTAATTTTTCGCATTTTCTTCTATTAAATTGAAAAAAAAAACGGCTCAAACGAATTTTTATGATGTTGAAAAAATCACAAAGATGTTAATACACGTCAATTCACACCTTCATGATGCAAAAATTATATCTGGCTCGTGAAATATAGTGAATGACAGAAATGACCTTGACGATCATGAGACTGTTAATGAGTTTTTATTTTTAATTTAATGGTTTTTTTATCATGAGAAAAAGATTTGATGATGTTTTTACACGCACTGCTTGGAGTATATAAATTTTATAAAAATTGATTACTGTCTTCCGTAAATAAGATAAAAAATTTATTGTTTATAAAAAAACCTATTTTTTGCAATTTTTTTTCTTTAAATTAAAAAATAGCTCCAACGATTTTTTAAAAAATTTGATAGATTCACAAAAATGTTAATACGCGTTGATTGACATCTTAATGATGCAAATCGTATGTTTGATTCGCGAGATATAACGCATGACAAATATGACCTTGAAGATCATGATGACTGTTAATGATTTTTTATTTTTTATTTAATTTTTTTTGTAATCATGAGAAAAAACTTTGATGTTGTTTTTACAAGCACTGTTTTGAGTATATAAATTTTGTAAACATTGACTATTTTGGCTTGAAAATAAGGTTAAAACTTTATTGTTTTTGAAAAAAACCTTAATTTTTGCATTTTTTTTTTAAAAACTAGAAAACGGCTCCAAGATTTTTTTTAGAAACTTGTTAGAATCACATATATGTCACTACGCGTCGATTGACACCTTGATCAAGAAAATCGTATATTTGGTTCGCGAGATATAACGCATGAAAGAAATGACCTTCAAACGAGCAAAACAGCAAACCCCCCTACCGAAGTTTCCCAAAAACTAATCAGCTCTTAAAATTGTAAAGACACTTCGATTGACACCTTAACGAAGTCGAAATAACTTTGTTTACGTGAGTTATGCTCGTAGAAAAAACTGTCCACGAACGCCCATACGTACGTACGTACGTACGTACACACACACACACACACATACATCTTCCTTTCTAAAAACACTTTATATATACTCTATAGACCTCAAAACATAAAGAAATGTTGAAAATTTCAATTTCGATTTTCGAGGCGATTACAAGAACTTCCCATATACTGGGAAGTTAATATTCTCTGTAAACCTCGAAGAAACATAAATAAAATAATATTCATCAAAACGAAACAGTGCGTGTTCTTTCCTTTAGCTATAATCCAAAAAACACTGATCAATGTACCTTATTCTTGCTATTTAACAAAACGTATTGTTGCTGTTTTGTTGTCTAGTACTTTGTTGGCAGTCCATTGTTGCGGAGAATCTCACTTAAGCGTTTCAGCATTAAATCCACTAGTTTCTTACTGTTTATTCCATTCTTCCAGTCTTGTCAGTTAATTTTTGTTAAAAATCGGATGCTGCCTAATTTCTGTCTCCAGCTTTGTCTACATATGCTCTGTTACATTTATTTCTGTTGATTGTGGTGGGATTAAAAAAAATGGTTTGGGTCATTAACCCAATAGAATGCAAAATTATTCTTGATGACCAGGTTTTCCGCGCTTATTTTGAAATTTTGACGAAGAATGTCCCAATAGACGTGTTTGTCAATAAAGTGGAGATTACGCATTCCTGATGCTGCCATGCAATCCCAAACCATTAATCCACCACCTCCACGTGTTGCACTAGAGCAGGAAATTTTCATGAAATATTCTTTACCTGGTTTTCTCCATACATACGAGCGGTTATCTGATCTAAAGATGTTAAATTTTCATCACTGAATAATACCGTATTCCAAAACTCAGGATCCTTCTTAAGGTATTCTTGTGAACAGTCTTTCTAAACTTCTGGTTATTGTTGCTGACAAATGGCTTTTTTCTAGGTACCCATTCGATAAATGCCTTGTTTCGGACCACGCGTCGGATAGTTTTAGTACTAACCTCCTTGTATAAATGCTGTTTACCTTTAGATGCTAATTTTGGTGCACTCAATTTTTTAACTTCCCAGTATATGGGAAGTTCTTGTAATCGCCTCGAAAATCGAAATTGAAATTTTCAACATTTCTTTACGTTTTGAGGTCTTACGAGTATATTTTAAGTGTTTTTAGAAAGAAGTATGTATGTGTGTGTGTGTGTGTATGTACGTACGTCCGTACGTACGTATGTGCGTTCGTGGACAGTTTTTTCTACGAGCATAACTCACGTAAACAAAGTCCTATCGTTTTCGTTGAGGTGTCAAACGAAGCGTTTTTGCAATCTTAAGAGCTGATTAGTTTTTGGGACACTTCGGTCGGGGGGGTTTGTTGTTTTGCCCCTTTGAAGGTCATTTCTGTCATGCGTTATATCTCGTGAACCAAACACACAATTTGCATTTTTAAGGTGTCAATCAACGCGTATTGACATTTATGTGATTCTATCAAGTTTTTAAAAAAAATCATAGAGGCGTTTTTTAATTTTTTTGAAAAAAGTGCAAAAAATTAGGTTTTTTTTCATAAACAGTAAATTTTTAACCTGATTTTCGGATCACAGTAATCAATATTTATAAAATTTATATACTACAAACAGTTTTTGTGCAAAAACCAACAAAACTTTTTCTCATGATAACAAAAAAAATTAAATTAAAAATCAAAAATCATTAAAAGTCATCATGATTTCAACGTCATTTCTGCCATTCACTATATCTCACGAACCAAATATAATATTTGCATCACTTAGGTGTCAATCGACGTGTATCAACATTTTTGTAATGTTTTTATATTTAAAAAAATCGTTGGAGGCGTTTTTTAATTTAACAAAAAAAATGCAAAAATTTAGGATTTTTACATAAAAAATAAATTTGTTAACCAGATTTGCACAACACGGTAATAAATGTTTATAAAATTTATAAATTTTTAACAATTTTTGGAGACAAACCAGCGAAACCCTTTTCCATGATGTTTAAAAAAATTAAATTAAAAATAAAAAATCATTCAAAGTCGCCATGTAAAAAGTGTTCATATGAATGATTTTACCCGACTTCTCTTATTCTGAAGACATTGTTGTTAAGCCAATCACAGTTTATTAATATTTGCATAATTTAAGCAGATTTTTAATAGTCTTCATAGCACCGTGTTTTAATTTTTATATCAAAACTGCTTAAATTTTGAAAATCAAAGAAAAAAAAAATTTGCATTTGTGGCAATGAACGCTTTGAATGGTAAAATGTTTCGTAGTCAATACTTTGCTAGATCATATGCTATAAAAAAAGCTTTCATCAAGATGAAAATAACAAATAACGTAGAAACCCCATCCCCATTGATCCGCGTGAATATTCAATCAAATCAATCTGTCCCCATCGACCAAAAACCTTACGTAATCAATTGACGCTCCCGTAGATGATACGATTAATATAAAGTCATTCCAGTTACTGTTATGAGAGGTACATTATTATTATTTAAAGTAGTAGTATTTTCATAATTATTATTTTGTTTAGTATTTTGAATATTTATGTAAATATTACTGGGAAGTTGACCGTGTGGACCTCAAGAGTCGCACCTCGCGGCTTGTTTTTTATAAATCGTAGTACGCACCTCTCATCTACAGAAGAAAGTACTTTTCTCGTGAAGTTTCGTTTGTTTCATTCTGAATTTTCTCCCATGTTTAGCGCTTCGAACGATTGTTTGATATTTTTATTATTCTTTTCCATTAAAAGGCTATAGTTTTTAATTTTTTCCATATATATATTTCGGGAGTAAGTTGTTCCCTTCTTCAGTGGTGATTATTTTCACCACCATCACCACTGAAGAAGGGAGCAACTTACTCCCGAAATATATATATGAAAAAAATTAAAAACTATAGCGTTTTAATGGAAACGAATAATAAAAATATCAAGCAATTCGTTTGTTTGTTGTTGGCCACTCGATATTCGTTTTTGAATCTACCGACAATATTTTGACCCGTTTAATGGCTCTTTTGGACAATTTCGCTTATTACCCGGAAGAATTTTCCACTTTAATAATGGTGAATAGCGAGGATCCTTTATTTTATTGTCATATGAGAGAGGCCTCATTTATGACTGTTGACGTGCAAATTCTGGGTCGACCACCAGAGAAACCCTAATTTGGCTGTAAACTAAGTTCAACACACTAAGCGACGACTACAGCTGAGCAAAGCCACTGTTTTTCACCTTTTAAAATCTTTACTGACAATCCAATTGTCAGTCACAATGAGAATACGTAATGTGTCACTAACTCATTCGATCTGAGCTGTTAATGAGCTGGGAGCTCATTATCAGCCCTGGTGTATCAGTAGTGATAGTAGATGAAGTTACGTTTTTTTTAATATAATGTTTGCCTAATTTTCGATTCTATATAAGTTTCTTTCGCTCTCATAAAATATTCTGTCTTCAAATGATTTGCGTTTTTTTGCTTACATTCAAAAACAATTCACCGCAGCTGTAGGGGCGCGAAAAATTAACGACGCTTTTCAGCAAATTATCTGTGAAGAAACAACTGTGTGTAACTGGTTCGCAAAATCCAAGAAAGAAATTTTTTCGCTTGGTAATATGTTTCAAGGAATACCAGAAACTATCTTGGATGACAGCGTATTGAAAGCTGAAGTTAAACGGGATGCAAGTGCGACTGTATATTGCATAATAGCGAACAGAAGAGTATCTATTGCAACAATAAGTCGCGATTTGGAGCTATGGGTAAGGTCGAAAAAATTCACATGTAGGTACGTCACGAACTAACCCCAGCGGACACGCTTCATAGACTTGAGATGATTACTTCACTTATCAACAGAAATAGTCTGGGTTTATTTTTGGACAGGATTGTAAATTGCGATGAACAATGGATCTGCTATAATAACCGCCAGAGATAGTATGCTGATGAACAATTGGGATAGGCTCTTAAACTTCCATTCCATCAGAGAGATTATGGCCATAGTATGATAAACTAGCGTGGGGATAGTGCACTACAACTTTCTGGAGCATGGTGAAAAAAATATTACTATGTCATATTGTCCTGCGATAATGCGAGATAATACACCAGAAATTCCTATAAATGTAAACGGACAAATGAACAGGCGTGGTCCTATTTCGCTTCATGAAATTGCACAATCGCATGTTGAACGCCTGACCTCTCACAAGGTAGATGAGGTAGGGTATTCAGTGTTGCTTCATCCACCGTACTTCCTTGAGTTTTGGGCTACGGGACATAAGTTTTTCTGCAGCTTGGATAATAGTCAGCTTGAACACGAGAGCAGGTTATTTTGGTATTGTGACGCGAAAATATGAGTTTTATTCAGGAATTGACATATCTCCCTTGAAAAATCTTTGGCAAAAAACTAAGGAAGGAAGCCAATGAAAATTATTTTTGCCAGTAAAGTTAGTTATCTAAAGAAAACTATATGTTGTTCATTTTTTACATAAAAATTGGAACTTTCATACGTAACAATACAATATAAATCGCTTCCTGGTTGGAAAGAACCTTCACCAGATGTCTTCAATTTGGCTACATTTCAGGAGTCGTGAAACCCATAAGAAGGGCATTCATTTTAATAGTTGGTAAAAAACAATGTATAATGAAGGATTTCAGGCCAATCAGTTCGGCATCCTTCGTATTCAAAACACCTACATAAGGATCAAAATTGAGGATCAGTTAGCAAGATCACAGCGTGTTTATATGACGGGCGGGTTCTTAGAGACGGCACTACACACCGTGGCTTTTAGAATTGATGTCCTCCGCTACAGGGAATATGCAACCAGTGCTTGCTTGATATAGAAGTGGCATTCAACAACGTTAAGCTGGGCATCATATTTCGTGAGCTACGGAAACAAGGTGTCGTTTGAAGCTTATATAGCTAGATCAACAGATCACTAAGAACAAGATTCGTCCATCGATTTCCTTACTATCAGGAAGTAAATGGAAAGCGGAACCTCTTTAGTATAAGTTTTTTTTACTTTTATGACTTGTACCAATGGATTATCTTTTGTCGCAACTAGAGGAGGATGATTTCAAGGTTGACGAATATGCTGATGACGTGGTTGTTCTAGCTCCAGGCAAATAAGTCGATACCGTGATTTGATGGGCGCAATTTGCCTTAAACATCATCAGCAGGTGCACCAAGGATTGTGGCCTTGGTAAAATCCAACTAGACATCAGTTCATCCTTTTCACAAAAAGAACGTAAAATTTATAACCTTAGGTTGATCATACTCAGCGGTGAAAATCTGAAGCTGTCGAATTAGGTGAAGTACTTAGGGATCGTTTTGAACAGTCAAGCAGTCACAAGTGCGCTTGAATCAATCGCAGTGCCTTCTTAATAAGTCGAGACCAGTAGGTCAGAACTTTGAAGAATTTCTCAAAAGTCCAGTCTTACACTATGTTGAGTTCCTAGGCACTGTAAGGTAGAAGTAAACGTCAAAGCGGATTAGTACAAAAGGAAAAGGTCCTGTGGTATAAATTCCCATTAAGCAGCGAGTATAGAAGTCCCGATACAAATACTAAGCCAGGATATAAATTTATCGATTGATGAACCAGCAATAAGGCTATGGAGAAATTGGGACACATGTTGCAATGCTAGCGACATGTGGCCTTAATATAAGACTAGCTTCAACGAGGAATCATTTGGCGTTACTAACTGGACCATGAACACGCAAGAATATAAGAGTTCCCAGCTAGTAATCTATTATATATAAGATCTGCTGTAACATAGGGAAGACAGAGTCAGTAGAGCATCTTCTGTACAGATGCCCCCGAAATAAGCACTTTGGAGGGTTTCACGGGACTGAGTTTGTTAGGAAGTCTTGGAATAGAACACCTCCTGGATTCCCATTAGAACTTGGGATGGTTTTCAAATTAAGGTATCCACGACCACAGGACATAATGCACCAGAGTGGCAAAAGTGAAGCAGAAGTCATCTAGCATACCCCTATCTACCTTATTTATCGATATCCGCTTTCTATTTAATAGTTTCTGGATCTGCCTGGCTGTCTATTACTACCTTTTTTCCAGCAGTTCACGAGTATAGACAAATATATGTGCCTTTGGAGGACACGAAAAGCAAATCAAATGTCGAGCAAATGCTGTGTGAAAACAGTTCAACAAAAGTAAACATCCAAAATCGAAATATGTTTAACTGGACAAATGTTGAAGGCCTCAAAACCACAAAAAAAATGTCAGGGCAAGGCATCGTTCAAAATTAAATATTTTTAAATACTCGAGTTTTTTTGTTTGAACAACATGTAAATAAGCGAGTCCATATAGAAATACAATTATGCCATTTCAAATTATTCTTCAATATTAGATAAAAATCATAATGGCTCAAAAGTCTTATTTTCTAATCAAATTGTTTAAAGTTCAAAAAAATTAAACACCAAAGAGTACTCAGGATTTGTACACAACCATTTCCAAATAGATAAAATTAAAGGTTAACATTTCCTGTTCAAAAAAAATATCGTAAGTCAAATTGCTTCGTTTAGTTATGGATCACCTTGACGGATACTTCCAAATAATTTTTTGCACTATATTTTGCTTTTTTTCTCGATTAAAAAATTAACATTTCGGGTTGCCGTTATTTAGGTTACTGCGACCTTCCGAAGGACTTCAAGAAGTCTACCAAACGATCTTTTCTCTTCAACAAACTGATGGATCAATTTATTATGTTTTCAGTCAATGTACACGCAGCCGTTACACCCTTATCTTTTAGAGTGTTCTTGAAAGAAAAAAAATCTGTTGAATTTTCTTACAATACTGTTTATCTTACTTGTATCAAAATTTACAATAGGTATCATGCCTTGGTTACGGTGGCCATTTATATGAATACAAACTTTTTAAACTGATGCTTGAAATTCGAACGACTAATCGCCGAAAAAAGTTGCCTGATTTTAAGTGATACTCATGATGATTATAATGTTACCCCAAACCAAACATATGTGCCACAGAAACCTACGAGTATTTTTGCTTGCTAATAAGTTTGATATCTGGAAACCTTAAGCTATTAAAACTTTTTAACCTGTATCGGCAGGCAACGAAAATTGCAGGGTAGTTAAGTTGTTATAGTTTAAAATCTATTCCAGAAGCTTGAATGGATACCTAAAGTAAGCAGATGCATCTGTCTACAATAGAAGAATTTCTAGAAAAAATTAGCATTTAAGGCATTCTTTCAAATTGTCCATTCGTTCTTCTGATTGACATCTATCCTTGTATCCAAAACAGTTCACTTTTCACTAATTGGACTTGATAATATGACAAGGCTTCATTTATTCACACATCAATTGGCGCTCCTAACTTGTCTGCGAATGCAATAAAGTTCAATTTTATCGAATTATCTGTTTCTCAAGTCATCTAGTTTATTTCCTTGAATAAATCACATTTTCTAACTTGTTACATGGTAAATAAAATCGAGTGGTCTTCTGTCGGTGCTGCTACCTTGAGCTTGTAAAAGACCATAAAACCACTGCACTTCAGACAAGTGGATGTCTATACATAAGTATATCTGGAATGTTTTGAACGAAGGGTAGGTATGATACCAGTTCGACCTGCAGATGCCTGTTTAAGATTTAATTGCTCGTTATTTTGACCGTGAGTCTGTTCTTGATAGCCACAACAAGTTAGCGGCTAGTTTATAGGTGTAGTGATTTTCCGGTGAGTATCGAAATCTCATAAAGTCGTTTGCCTCAATTTAATGAAACAACGTTTTTATACAAAAATAAGCTTTAGTACCAATCGAGATAATTTATACTGATGAGTGCCATATTTTATTTTTTAAACAACCGTAGATCTTTGAACCGCATCAACGTTCAGCTTCGAAGCTGGTCATAAAATAATTGAATGTATTCTCGTTCGATTTATGATTCAGTTCAGCTTGAATTTGGCAATATTTTCACGAATGTTTTCACTTGAAGTTCTCAAGTCAAAAACAAGAATACGATGTTTGAGTTTTCCTAATGGTATTCTTTTTCCTCAAAATTTATGTATTATCAAGAAGATGGTTTACCGTGAAAAAAACTTATTGTCTAAAATATATAATGAAAACTCAAGGTCCTGAATCTCAAGTGTTTAATTTCAAGTACTATTTAAACGTTAAACGTTTGGAAGCAAGAGGATGACTAAAGCTATGGTAGCCTTCATTACTTGCAAAGCTCTTTTAACCCTAGATAGCTAATGTTCGTCAAAATGACGAATATCCAATAAATACCTTCTACTCCCGTTGCTATTGTTTTACTTACACACGTGCGGTTCCGCGCCAATTCAGTGATCGTTAGACTGTGTCGCGTAGTGACATCTTTTACATATACTCTATATTTCCTATTAATACAATAAACTTCTTCAAAATATCATAAAATTTAACTAAAAGGCACATTTAAAAATTGATCGTAAAAAAGTCGAATGGTTAGCTTATACCGTGTATTCAGGAACGTTAGCTAACTAGGGTTAAGAACTAAATAGGAGTCTAGCCTCCGTGTGGTACCCTGACTGCAAGGTATATAAACTAGACATGGTAACATCTTCCCGATTCCCAAATGCGTTCACTACTGCGCATGTACGTCACTGATGCCAGAATTCGCCGAAAAGTACCCAGTAGGAATAGCATCAACACCTTTTGGAAAAAATGTTCCGCCCAGTAGGAAAGGGAAAATGGCAAGTGATGTTGCAAATAAGCTTTATTGTTGCTGCTATTGCACCCACGCACCGAACAAGTCACCATCGTCACTTCACTTGTCTTTCGTTTACACTTTTTCCACGCAATGCACCGACTATCCGCCGCCGGTTTCCACCATTTATACATTTTGAATTGTGGTGCCTCGTTTTCTTTCGCCTTGCCAGATGTGCACCCTATGTTTTGTTCATTTGGCAGCCCAAATTTTTTTGGCAAAAATGACGTACGTAATGCCAGCTGTGCGAGCGAGATAGTAGAAAAGCTGCGCATGGGTTTACCTCCTGTAGTTTATATACCTTGCCCTGACTGTACACAACTATAGTCCGGTCAATCTTGACCTATGAAGCTACAGTGAAGTGGGAAGCATTGAGTAAGAAATGCAACATGGCTCAGCTGACTAAGATCCAAGGAGTGGTATGATTGGGAAAAACGGGTGCACTACGCACCACCACCATCTGCTCGTCTCAAAGGAAATGTTTGCTGGATAGAGAAAGAAAGAGTGTGTGACTTTACTGGCACTCTATCATACTGTAAAGTCTATGAAAGACGTACAATCTTTGAATAGAGAGAATAAGGAAGCGAAATCAGTAAAGAGAATTGAAGCAATTTTCGACTTTCGTAGAACGAGACAGAAAATCACGCAAAATGCACCAGTGCAGTAGGTGAAAATCGTTGATTCAAATGGGCTTCATTCAAAAATCTATATTGAGTAAAGAAATTATTGGGAAATTAAAGTCTTGAATTAACAACAGGAAGTACAACAAAAATTTATTTAACTAATTTATACATTTTTAATTGGAATAGTAGCTTAAATAAAATAGACCAACATACATTCTCTGGTCCAGCCGATGTTCCAAGAATATTTCGATAATTTACTCCTTCACGTGCAGCACGTATTTCACAGTTATCTATTTCCTAAAGAAAAATAATGACAATATTTTTTAAAGCTGAAAAAATCTACTTAACATATTTAATACCGCTTTCGGTACAGCATACGGCTTCAAATATTTCCGCCTTGCGCCCCTCAATATATATGTCTCCTCGAAATGGAGCTCACACACTTTTCTATTTTAGTGTTTTGAGTCACCTCCTATTATTTTTAGCCATTGTGTGGCTCGACTTGGTGACTTCGGAAATCTGAAATTAAATTCAAAAAGTTGATAACCCCACTTCATGGTATAATTGTGCCGACACTGAACTACCGATGATCATATGTCTCGAATTTGACAACTAAGTCTTCCATGGCTGGAAATGCAATTACTTAACTTTGCATTTAAAATTTTAAATGAAAACATTACTAATATCTACTTAACCCAAACTTTTTGTACAAAGTGAAATGTTATTTACTCACTGAAAGGAAGAAAGTCGGACGGCTTTATTTCCCTGCAAAGATTTGCATTCCGGGTAGCAGCAACGCATTGTCTTCTTACTATACAGCAATCTTTCACTTTTTCACCAATAAATCACTGAAACACGATATATTATTCTGTCGTTTCGCGATTACACACCAGTTTTTCACTAAATAGTTCATTTTCGGCGATTTTTTATAACTTTTACGCGTCACGCTCGATCCCGCCAAAGAAATTCCGCAAAAAAAATGGCCGAAACAAGAAACATATGGGACTAAGTTTGACACTCAAGTTTGACGACGGCATACTATCCGTGAGGGAATTTGTATGTTTTGAACACCTTGCTGTGTGACTAGGCAGCCGTGTAGGTGAAATGTATGAGCCACGGGGCGAGTAAGGGGAAATGTGTGCTGCTTTGCACTCTCATGAGAGCAAGTGCTTTGAATGTAGTAAAATTGCTTCACCGCCGCTTACAGGCTGGCATAGGTGACTTCGCTTCCTTATTCTCCTTATTCAATGCGAACAATACTGTTAACATGGACTATAGGGTGCCAATATTAGACTTTGGCACAATCTTCGTGATCGTTTTCCTGTCGCAAGAAGAGTAGAAAAACAGTGTCAGTGTTCACAAATGACTTGAAAACGAATACAGTCAAGTGGCCACTAGAGCGTTAGAATCTGTTGTAGTGTTCTCAAAATTAGTTGAGACTTGTACGGCTGAACTAAGGAGGATATCCCTCACAAACGAACAAACAATGTCCTGAATCTTTTGGCACATTTAGGTGCAAGGTAATGTCAAAACGAATCACGAGACGGTGAGTGTAGTATTCTCAACGGATTGCTGGAGCAGGATATGAAAATTTAGGCCTACAAGCTAGCATTAAGACATTGGAGAGATTCGGGCACGCGTTGCACTGCTTATGTGGCCCGAAACGTACTTGAGGTCTTTCAGCTGTGGACAGAGCTTCAGCGAGGAATTTTGTGGATTCACTGGTGATTCATGCGGCTTTCTCTGCATACGCAAAGAGAATCATACTTCCAGCTAGTGACCTTTGTATGTCGATGTTACAGCGACGTGGAAGAGACACTCTACTCTTCGAGCTGCAAAGGAGGTGTTATGTTCAAATATAGTCACCAATGGTGGGAAGCTATCATTCCTCAAAGTATTTTGTTTCCACCATGAGTAATTTTCAAGTTACAGAACTATGATTGAAGGCTTCTTTTTCATCTTAATCGGTTGCAAGGAGTATCGCACATGAAAATTTGTTTAAACTTTAAGTATGGACGTTAAATATTTTTACCACTAGTGCGGACGTGGAGTTTCTCAGGCTACTATATAACATACAATTTTTTTTCTAGAAACTGATTCTAAATCGTGGCAAAACCCCTTTCTATATCTAAATATAGGTCTTTAATAAGAAAAAAAGTATTTATAATCACTTTTCTTTACTTTTTTTTTAATTTTAAATCAACTATCATGGCACTTTTTCAGACTTATCATTTTATCTACTGATTTAATATACGAACGTAAAAAAACATAAAAGCTCCTTCTGGCAACACAAATAAATAATTCTGACAGCAGTCATAATATATGTAAATTATTGGCAGTCAGCGCACAAAGGACGAGAACATTGCAGGCACACAGGCTTGCTGCACTCCACACAAACATAAGTGGTCGTTTGGTGCTTCTTCGCGAAACACATTCTACATGCTTTTCTGGTTCCTTGACTGACTGGTGGTGTCTGGACATCTTCAGTAACCATATCTTTACCCAAAATTCGAGCAATAGTTGATCATCGTCTGACTGATCCGAAACCAACAATATATAATTCAATTCTTCTTCGAAAGATGAATCATCTAATCGCATTTTTTTTCTCTGAGGCTGTTTTGAACTAGAGAAACTCACTTCACTACTTTCCACCATTTTCCATAACAAAAATCTAAAACAAGCAGAAAAACTATCAAAATATTTTAGTTGGCAACAGTGGACGTGGAGCCCGACAGGCTCCAGCCAATATCTCGATGATTATTACTCACGTGCTATGCACCCAGCGACGCAACCTCCTCCCTCACTGTCTATTTTGCTACTAAAAGAGAAGGTGCTGTGACGGTCGGGTGCGGGGGAAGTGTGCGAAATAAAGAACTTGAGAACCGCGCGAAGCCTCTGAGACTCCACGTCCATACTTAAAGGTTAACATTAACCACAAATGAATCGAATCTACTTGCATATAGTGCTAAATTTAACTTCCAAGGTGATTGTCAACCAACATTTTTGTCAGTTCAATGCAAAATAATTGAGCTCAATCCATAACTTTTTTGTGATTTCTTTCGCATGCTTTGAATACTACACTAAAACTCAGCGAACTTTACTTTTTTGAATGGAGCTTATTGAATTTAAAAAAATTAAATGTTGTTACTAGTGCCAATTTGGACAAAATATTTTGTACAGATATCATTCGAAAACGTTCGGAAATTTTATTATATCGGTCTTTATTGCTACAGCTTAAAGAGCTCTATAAATTTTCTAGAGCAAAGTCCATTCCTAAAAGTACACATCTGTTACAATTAGCTAACATACCTGAAGATTCTGTATAAAAAACTTCCCCTAACTTTCAGTGGAAGGAAAGCTAGTTGTCAGCTCATTTCCCTTATTACCGAACAAATCAATCAGCCTTAAGTTTAACAATTCCTCGAGGAACTGCTTCCTAGAGTTCTTCTAAACGACGTATCGTTTTCACCATTACTATCCTAGTGCGTATTTTGTCAAATCAAATCGAAATCCCTGAGATTTTATGGGACCTCATCAATAAAAAAATCCCTAAAGAAAGGAATCCGGGAAACAGGAGGAGAGACTTTTACGACAACTTTACTTGTCTATAAACGATCATTGCCAACACTTTACGACAACCCTCTGAGTAAATTTCGAATATGGAACTACGGCCAGGTTGAAATCGCACCATTGCTATAAAGGACACTCTATGGTCGGTTAACAGAAGGGACTGGAAGTTAGTCCACTTGCTTGTGCTGTCAGAACAAAACAGCATTCTTGGATGGAGTGCTTTATTCTGTGTTAGAAAATTGTTTAGGGTCCGGAAAGAAAAATCGTAAAAATTCCAGAATATTGCGTTGAATTTCCCGCAAGTACGAAAGGACATGCAGCATTGTGTGGCGGGCACTTAGTTCAATTGTTGACGATAAATCACATAGAAAATTGCCTGTTCGGCATCGGAAATACCAAGGCTTAAAAAATCCATTTTCCGATAGCACGTCCACTCTTTAACGGTAGAGATTTCAGATGCAGCAAATTTAAAGATAGGACACAATAACAGTGAAATGATTGTAACTCCATGAATATTAAAGCGAATGGAATATTAGCCGTGTTTTCAGTATTCATGTTAATCAGATGTGAAAATTTTAATCCTAACTTTCCAGATAAGATTGTTTGCATACTTTGAATCACACAAGTAAAGTCATGTTACTTTTGCATATAAATTTATAGCCTTATCGATAATTCGAAAGTTTGAATGATTGCATAAAATAATTGATTTATAAGGATATAGTTATCTCGAGGAAAAATATTTATTTTATAGTTTAAATCAGGCTTATTAGGTACATTACACGGATAAGTAATCAACAATAAGTTTATTTCATTAGACAAAACAACGCTTCATTAAATGTGATACACAAAAATCAAAATGTTCATACGATGTAAATACGTAAGGCATTCTTCTACATCAAAGCTTTTGACGAAACATATTCCAAGCAGCTGATTGTTGTAAATATATTTAAAAAATCATGCATGCGAAACTTTCACAGCACATATGTTTTTAAAAACCAAGCAAATTCGTTTTACCACAGCTTGGCTTGTGTGAACACCGCAGCATCCTTTATTATCTTATTCTTCAACTTCGTGAATCAGAATTCCCTGTGATAATTTTCCACAAATTCAATTAATTAATCACTTATGGCAGAATCTCGTTTCGTTGAAGCCAAGAATCCCTCTTTTGACTAATTAAGATTCTCCTTGGTAGCGAGTAGCTGAATTGTTCAAGTGAAGATACTAATAAGGCGGCATTGTATCTAAAGCCCATAAACATATCATTGCACTTAATCCTATCTAATCCTTTCATGTACAGGCTGGCAATCAATGTAGGATACGATTTTAAACAGTGGCATTTTGGTGTTGTCGTTTAGGAAAAATATGTTATTTATGCGTCTGAAGTCACATAAGCAAAACATTTGTGAAATTCAACAGATTCAAGATTTGTGCTATTACATTTATCATGATTGATTGATGATTTTTACTTGGTTTTTAATCTTCAGAAATTATCTTAACGAATCTGGCAAGTGTTCAGTTGAATCTGATTTCGTCATTAGATGACGAATACTTGCATACACGTAATTAAGATGAGTTTCACACTAAACAAATAAATCATACAGATATTTATCTTAAAAAAAATCTCATCTATGGAAAATGCTATGAAAAATTCAACCAATTTGATCCACGGTCTTTTTGATAACATAAGAGAATAACTATGCCAATAGATTTTATGTGAAAAGTAGCTATTTCTCTTCTTAGTCAGATTTTCAGGGAACGCGCAAATTTTAAAAGTTTACATTATAACAATCATTGGAATTTTAAAAAAATAAAAGTTGTGTGGAAAGGAGATATCTCATAATGGCTGCAGCTCAATACTAATGTTATATAAGGTTAATATTTTTTCTTCTTGCAAATAACTTTTTAATGGAATTATCGGCCGAAAATCTGTTCTAAGCAACGTAAAAATGCTGTGAAAATATGTAAAATTCAAATAACACTTTTTTAACCATATTTTGTTGAGTAATTATATAACAAAATCAGTAAAAATCGTTAAATTTTCCTCAAAACTCAAACATTACAACAATTCAAGGCTTATTTAGAAATTCTTATAACAATTACGAATTATTTTGTATGGATAAGATCAGGTGCACATTGGCTGACATTGACAAAAATTTTAGCATAGGAGTTCATCATCAATTTGTTTGAGGGGGGCTGTTTTGCTCACAGTCTGTTTTTTTCAAGCAAAATAAAAAATCTATTTTGCGAAATCACAACTAAAATCTATACTATACTTTAACAGCTTTTTTGCCCAAAAGTTGACTTTGCCACCATATTACAATTCCTTTTCGAAAGCGAAGTTTACATTTACATTTCTGAGATATGTGGGTGTTCTACTTTCTCGTATTTTCAATATGGCGCCCAGAGGATTGGGGCTGCGACCCCAGAAACTTAAACTAAATGCACGGTTGACGTCATTTTCAGGACCATTTGACTAGACTACATTCGAAGGAAGAACGTATCTCCTTGTAAGTCAATGGTAAACGAGGTATTTCCAGCTATGCTTCAAGCAAATCAGACCCAATAATGTTGAAAAGGAAATAACGAAAGTACGTGGAAGTAACTTTTATTTTTTATGATTGAACGCCTAGAAACTTGACAAATTGACTCCGATCAGATTATATTAGAGATCCCGCAATACCGAATTTCTATAACTTAATTATAAGAATTAATGATCAACACGTTCAAACGTTTTGACAAAATCAGTGGGCGGCCCTTTCAGCCCCATATTATTGTTCATTAACTTCCCAGTTCCCTATGGGAAGTTATTGTAATGGCGTCGATTTTGCGAATCCCAAATTTTGACATATCTCCACGTTTTAAGGTCTCTAGAATCCAAATCCATCGTTTTTAGAGAGATGTCTGTGAGTGTGTATGTACGGATGTGCGTATGTACGTTTGTTCGGATGTGTGTTCGGAATTATTTTTCGTCTCGATCATCTCGAGAACCAAAGATCGTATTGACGTAGCAATTTCAGCAAAATCGGTAAAGCCGTTTTTTATTTAGGATGAAAAAACTGAAAAAACTACTAAAAATGGCTTATTTTTAAACTGTTGATACGCACTATTAATTCGTGCAGATATCAAATACCTTCATAGCAATGTTGTTATTGTTGTGCGTTTTAGCAAAATTGTGATCAAATTTGTAAAAAATGTTATTTAAAAAAAAAGATTAATTTATAAAACTGCAAACTTATATTATCAGATTTAGGTGAATGGGAGTAGAGACGCTAATGCAGTTAATAGTTGGATATTGTTATAAATAATTTAATATTGTTAATAACAATCAAATAATATTAGTTATAATTTGATATTGTATATATAAAGTCAATTATAATTATTCAGTAACGGTCAAACATTCTTAATAACGAATGATTATTGTAAATAATAATTAAATACCCTCAATAATAGTTGTGGATTCCGAAGCCGAAATGAAGAACGAGATTGAGGACAAAGTGCAGAACAAGAAGGATGACGAGGACGAAGAGGACGAGGTTGCCGAGGCTTTGGTAGAGGATGACCAGGTGGTAGAGGCTTCTTCCTCTACCAAAGCTTTTATGGTTAGATAAAAAATCGTTAAAAATAATAAAAGTAATTATATTAATTTAGAATAACAATGTTCAATAATAGTAATTATTAATAATAGTAATTAATAATAAAAGCAAATTATAGCTTTTTATTCACCCCACTGAGAAGTTAGTCGTGTGGGCCTCAAGGGTCGCACTTAGACCACAACTATTTTTCTGAGTTTATCACACATCGTCTGTGCAGTGACAGTAATTTTCCATATATTATTTATTTCTGTCTTTGAAGAGAGGTATAAGTGGGAAAAATTTCCTACAATTTGAAAACTCACATAAACAGAGAAATTTGCTTTAAAATTATGTGAAGTAGTGGAAGTTGATCTGATCCGGGAACTTTATTTAGGTCAAGCTTTTTTATGGCCTTTAAATTTCTCAATAGTCAGGCTTATGTCTTTAACACCATGTGCCCAATTTATTCCAAACTCTTCCAAAACAGCATAATTATATTTATTATTTTGAAATAAATCGTCTTGGTTGTTGTTTTTATACGTTCAGTGCTGATCGTAGAATAAGAATATTTCTACCGCGAGCATAGCTATTTTTTAAGGTATTGTTTTACTTCGTATTTGAAAAAAGATATGTAATATAATTAAAAATATTGCACTGTTTCCAAAAAGGTAGATTTTGAGTAAACTTGTATTGAATTCGTAGATAGAATGCACCCGTAAAACCACATGGGTCAGATGTCAGAGACCTTTGGGTGGTTTCTGAGTCACATGCGCACAGAACGTTAATGAAGTCCTACTGGAATATAATAAGATATAGAATAAATCGAATATTGGGAAGATGAGAACAATACAACATACAGGGTTCAACACGATTGAGTCTTGGCGGCATCGAAGGGATTTCTTGTTTGGAGAGCACTATTCAAATAATTCTGCCCCTTATATGCTAGACGTATTTCCTACCGTTTATAAAAGTTTTCGCAGTTTCTTAAATTCCTACGAAATCAATGTAGCCGACAATTATTTTCATTTTCCGAAATAAATACTGATTTTTTTGTTCACTACCAGTGATCGATTAGTTGTTGTCATGTTGAAAACTTCATAATTCAAAATTACAGATAAAAAGATCTCTATTTTTAAGAATATCCAATAAAATATTTACTATAGAAGATTCTATTAAAAACAGTTAGTTCAGTTTCATTACGTGAAGCGTATAGTAAATTTTCTGCTCTTAACTCACATATGTTTAAAAAGTAACGTACTTCAAATTCAACTTCTTCAGTAATACTGAAGTGTTCAGTAATAATTGCATTTTTCAACTCATCTTCAGCCAAAATGACTGAAAAACTCAGCTCAATATGCCGTTTTGAATAGCTGCGCTGTAAATCTTAATGCGTTTCAGCATTAGCATCATGCCAACAATACGGTATAATAAATCATAAGAGCCCTGAGATACTTGGTCTTGAGTTCAAATAATTGCAAAGATTACTCCTCAGTTCGTAAGGTCGAAAATTATGGGTTATCATGCCATTAGCCGCCGCATTATTAGGTATGATGAAACGATGGATAAATTTTTTTGGAAGTAATTTCAAATAATTGCCAAATTGTCATCTGTGGGTTAGCCAATTTCTTCCTGTCTATAAATGAGCGCGAGTGAGTTACCAATTTGAACTAATAAATGAAATTAATAGGTGTACATGTTCTTCGCAGTTCATTTTTTCAGCTAATGTGCTATGCTAACTGCTATTGCCTTAAATAGTCTGTCCTTTGAATCAAAAGTCTTATATATACGACTCATTTTTTTTTCATAACACCTCATCCACATTTTATTGAAGATTTATTAAAATCAAAATCAAAATATACATACATAAAAATATTCGAAATTGTAAACCAACAACACAGTCGGCTAGCATTTTCCTTTGCAAGCAATTTGTAGTTGGCATGTGGTTTGTGTCTGATTCATTTGCGGTGCCATGCCCATAAGAAGCACTCAGACAACTTCTGTCGAGGAATCTTTTCTTATATTTTACTTTGATAGTTGGCGCAAGCCTTTTGTTTTGCTCACCAGAACATCATTAAATAACACTTGAATTTCCAAAATTAATTTCGATTCAACAATGATATTACTTGAGAACGTTAGATTGCATCCCGCTGCAAACTTTACTTGAAAACTTCAAGTACTTTGGATTCTTCGCGATATGTTGTTTTCATTGTCTGTGAAAAGGATGAGTAAGTTCCGTTGGCTTGTATGAATCGAAGTTTTTGCTGAAAACTTCTATTATTGGAAAACTTTAGCCAAACTTTTCACAGCACAACAAAGGAAAGTTTTATGCTTCGGTTTTGCAGACCATAAACACGACATCAACTTTTTATTCGCACTCTGAAAAAGTACAAGTCTGTGTAGTTTTTGCTTATCAAGCGTGCAATGTTTTGTATGCTTCTCTGGAAAAATTTTATGGTACGAGCAGCTTTTTCAAAAGTAATGTATTAAGAATATGCAGGAACATACTTTGCATTGAAAGTGTATTTTCAAGATAGCTTTAATACATTAAAAAATTCAGATATTTCACGTTGTAAGGAAAAATTCATTTGCTTTTCTGAGATAATTTAAAATCTAATTAAAATGCTTGCAGCTAGATCTGCATACAGATTGATAGATGCAATGTACCTTTCTCACACCTCAGTCCGTGAAATGTTCTCCGAGTGTCTTTAAGTGTCTACAAGTATTTTCGAGTGCGTAAAACATTCTCAGAGCAATTCGAGTGCCTGGAACATTTCACTGACTGCAAATGCCACGTGAAGTTGTAGCAGACAGTGCATCCAATCCTCAAATCCTTACAAAAGTAGCTCAATACAGCTTACTTCTGGACCTTATCCCGGTCATGTGCATCGCTATACTTTTGATGCTCGTGTGACACAAAGTAGAATTCGTCATTCGTGAATTTTCCACCGCATTCGTGCATTTCGCACCGTTTTTTAACCGTTTGATTGCTGCAAAAGAGAAACGAGCGCTTCAAGCACTCATACACTCAGAGAAATAATTACTGGAATTTACCAAAATTGAACTATATTTTAATAGATTTTTACTTATTTTCGAGCCAAAAACGATCAACCTTCATTGAAGAAAAAGGGATTACTTAAATTAAGTAACGTAATATACCCTAAAACTAAGTAAAAATTTCCTTCATTTGAGAAATATTTCTTAAGATCAAGTAAATGTCCTTGTCTTTAGTATAGGAAACGTTGCCTGCAATTTATGTTATCAGGTGCTTGAATCTAATCCATGATCTATTAAAAACTAATGCGAGGATTGTTTCGAAACAATGAATGACATGAACTTCAAACAAGGAAATGATACTCATTTTCGTATGTGTACGTACTTGTATCTAAGAAGAAATTATATTTACTTTTTTATATTTACTTTTATCAAGGAGAAATTTTCTGAGGTCACACTTTTAAATGTAGTAATCTTTTATTTGGTTTGAGCGAATATATTAAATCATTTTTAACAAATTTTTCATATCTTTTTTTCGATAATAGAAAATGAATTCTATAATATGAATATTCACCGAAGAATGTGATATACTTCCCTTGTTCATGATGATATGATGCTAAGTGAACAATAAAAGACATGCTATTATCCTCGCTAATGTATGCTTATCCTCGCCAACCCGGCAAACAAAATATTTATTAAATGAAACATTTGGACATCATATACCAAAATTGTTTATTGAAAAATTTAAAAATTCATTCAATGGAAAATTAATACAATCAAATATTTTTGTATCTATGCTAAGCTTATTTACTAAAAACCAACAAATTAATTTCTTTTCGTCAAGTTAAATGATACAATGCAAAATGCTTATGCGCTTACATGTTATTTTAAGGTATTCATTTCTTAAAATGATTATTTATGTTAAAAATTTACCTTGGGTCTTAAAATTTTTTGCCCACAACAACTCCAAAAGAATTTCGTTGGTGGGTTTTTTAATTGTTGTATGGATATTAAAGTGTACACTACTTTTTTGTTTCCTACAGCAAAGCAAGCAAAATGTTTCACGTATACACCTATCTCAATTTCTTGACAAAAAATTGAAGCCACTTTTTTAAAGAATTGATATCATCTGCAAGCAAATGAGATACGTTAGAAAAGTATTTATTTCAATCATTAAATTTTACTTTTTATATGTAAAAAGTGAAAATCTGGGCTGCTTTAGTTGGATTTGAAATTTTGAAATAATTTGTTTTAAAGAAAAGTAAACATGCTGAAATATGCAAGTAGATAGAAATCTTACCATTATCTTTTTCCCGTGCAGAAGTCTGATCCTCGAAAACTTTTACTTTTGGAGTTTGGCTTGAAGTAGTTTCTGTTTGTTTTTGGCATAACCCATCAATTCTATACTTGTAAATACTATTGTGGAATTTTGAGTACAAAATTCATTTTGGTTTTCGGTTTTTTACTCTAAAAAAGTAAAATTCCTGCAAAATACATAAAGCATTCATAAATACATATTTTTCGAAAAACTTTGACAACTATTAAACCTTCACTTCTGATGGAAACAGCTGTATGATTTTTTCTGTAACCTGTTTCAGAAAATCTGGAGTGACCTTGGTTTTATTAGCAATCCAGTGTTGCACCAATATGTCACTTAAAGAGCGTCTACACTTATCTGACAGGGTTTTATTCTTTGCAAAAAAGTCTAATATTATTTTTCCTTTCGGAGAAGACTTTATCACTTTTTCTATATTGAACAACTGTAAAAGTACTTATTTAGTGATTTTATATTAAAATTTACACACAAAACTAACATCGTCCGAAAAGCTATCTACTGCTAAGACAGATTACTTATGTCTGATACGCTACTCGAAGGCGATATAGTTGACGAAAGATCAATTGAACTGCCTGAATCGATGTTCGCTGATTGACTCTGCAATTTACAAGCATCTTTTATTCAGGATGCAATGTAATAACGTAACTTGCAATCAGACTATACAATTATTCATTGTATGACTTATGGTGTCTGATTTTAATTTAGTACTTAAATTTTTGGCCTGCCATTGCCGCAAAAAGTGTTCAAAAATTGCTTGCTTTCCCAATTTATGTGGAGGACAAATAATATTTAAATGATGAGGGCGAATATACGGGAGACTTTCCAATGTAACACCATGTCCTTTAAAATTATTTTGTATAATAAATGTGTTTTTTTTTTAATTATCAATATAGGTGTTAAAGCGATTTCCAGTGACTAGGTAAATCTTTTCTTCCATTTTGAATTCCATGCATTGAACTTTCGCCTATTTCAGCAAAACATATATTTATTACAATATTATGAAAATAAATTAACATATTCTTTACACACTACGCCTCATACGACAGCTTGTGTTTCGATTAGGATATGTACTTACTTATAAATTCTCCTATAAAATCTCCACCTTTTAGTTCCTGCAAAATATGAGCAAAATATGATTCTTTTACAGAATTGCTCGAAGAAATAATCTCTATATTTTCCACTTGCACTATTTAACTTTGTTCTTGATTCAACATGTTACACTGTGCACTTTTTGGAATTCACTCATCATTAACACGACACAACTAATGACCACACGCAACTGTTTGTCGACTAACAATACCTCCACTTTGCAACATTTCCTATTTTCTAGTAAATTTGTTCTAGCTTTCACAGTCAACACTACTATGCTTCAATAAAACGAGACTTAAATTCAGTACACATTTACTAGAACCTAGTAAATATGAATTTAAAGAATGAATCATTTGGAAAACATAAAATTCTGTGAAATTCCCGATATCAATATTTCCTATATTCTAGTATAATTGTACTTAAATGTAATAAGCATTTACTAGACAGCAAAAAAATTCGGATTGTGACAACTTTGTTAAATTTTCATGACATACAAGGAAACATTTACTAAATCTCATATACTATTCCTACTTTGAAGTATTTTTTTGGATTAAAGTATAGTTTAACCTAGTATCGAAAGTAAGAACAAAAAGTTTTAAAATTTTAAACTAGTAGTTTTTGACTTGAGAAAACAATGTGCACAAATGAAGTAAATAAATGTAACTTCTCAACAGATTGAACTAAATACAAACAGTTTTTCACTAAAAACTAAAACCAGTAACAGAATTTAGTTTTTAAAGCCTCACTTACTGCAAGTAAGGATCTGTATTTCTCTGAGTGTAGCCAAAATAACTATCGTGTTGTTGAACGTTTTCTATATAAACAATAATGTGTACAGAAAATCAAAAAAAGACAGTCGATCCTTTCTGATTTAGATCATTACGAAACATGTTTCTAATTTGTTTTTATTTGAAAGATAATCCTATTTGATATTTGGACCAGTTCATAGAAATTCTTAGGCCAAATTTTACGTCTTTTGAAGATTTGTGCTGCGACCAGCACCTTTTATCGCGCAACAAGTGAGATGGGCCCACTTCATCCAAAATAAAAATATTGTATAGTGCCTTAGCTGGACGTGCCTCACAGGCTTCAAGCTGGAATGAATGATATGAATAAATTGTCGCATCATCCTTAATTTACCAACGAAAGTAATGCGTGCGATTCTTTGATGTTTCATTCAAAACGGAACTCAAGAGGGCTATATTGATCGACAATCTCAGCCGCTCCAACCACTAAAAGGTATGATCCGCTGTGATACAACAACTCAATTGAGTCATGGTAGTACCTCATCATAAACGCAAAGATATTTCTTCTCACAAACATCTCAAACATCTTGAAAATAGCTCTTCAAAATAGATTGACCAGATATTTAGAAGAACAAAAGCATCCTTTCAGACAATCGGCATGGCTTTAAAAATTCTCGTAGCATATAGGGTTACAAAAGATATCGTCTGAAGTCTAGATAAGGGATTGAAAAGTCTTAGTGTACTTTTTGACATTTTTAATAACGAAGTATTTTTAAAAAATGTGTCAAATCTGAATAAGAAGCAAAGCACACAGTTTATTCAAATCTTGCTTAGATGGTAGATTTCAATCAGTTCGTGTAATAAATGAGTTAGTCTCTTGATGTCATAATCGAAATGCCATAGAGAACAATTCTCGGGAGAATTTCGTTTTAATATGTACTATTTAATTATGCAATTTAAGTTTAGAAAAATTCTCTTTACATGAGTTTGCTGAAGACAACGTTGCACTATATTGGGGCTTAAATTTGTTTGTTGTATGATAAAATGCATACCCAGTTTTTTAAATGAGAACCTGATTAGCAATAACACATATAAGACAGTGATTATTTAATTTCCCTTCAAATCGGCTTGCACAATTTCACAGCTGCCTCCAGTTTTTGTATTTATATTTCAATCGGAAGTCAACTTCCTTACAATTGTTAATAGTACAAATTTTCAGGTGTATGTTAATTACAGACCAACACTTACGCTTTATTAGGACTGAAAGTGTTGTTTGAAATCCACGACTATGTTTGAATTTTGATACATAAAATGGTGTTAAATATTGAATATTGAATACAGAAGAGGTGAAATTTTCAATCTTACTAGAAAAATAATGATGTGACGGAATAAAATGATTTAATGAACAAATAAATTTTGGGGTTTTCGTCTGTAAAATAGATACCATTCATGAAAATTGACATTTAATTTAGCTGTTGTGGAGGTGGCCGCCAGATTTTCCATCCCCGGGGCTGTAATTTTACACGGGAATCATTTGGGAATATTTTTCGTAAGCTGACTTTGGCTTTGCTACAACTTGATTTTGTTTATCTGACTTGGAGAACCTAAGACAAACAGTACCATAAATAAAAATAAAATCAAATGATGACAACATCGTTCCTATTTTTAAATGCAGCTGAAAAGATAAAATAGCCACCAAAAGATAGTTGCTTGGTGTTTGGAGTGTGCTACCTTGTTAAAACTATTTTTGTCAAAATAAAATGTTTTTACAGCCACCAGCCTCTATAAGATTCCTTATAAGTTTTTTTAAAACTATCAATCACAAATATTCTTAAGTTTCTCCCATATTTGATTTTTTTTTGAATGGTTCGAAAGTCATCTAGTCTGTTCTACTGTCATATCTCTGCTATACCTTGTATCCTCCTATGTAACATAGGAGTATATTATATCGTATATTGTTCTACTTCTTAGTATATCAAACATTTGCATGAAGTTTTTTCTATTTTTTCTGCCACTGCCATACACGGAAGAGGATATGCGTGTGCTGAGCAATCTAAGGATCGTCTATGCAATGGGTCTGAATCAAAGAATTGTCAATTTCTTCACTATAACTTAGCAAAACGCTACTCATATTGGGTATATCTGCAACAACGTTTAAGGACCTCTCGTCACCTTTGCATAAATGTGGGTCATCAGAAAGCGTTAAAAATATCGCCATATTATTTCCTATTTCCCTACATATCAGCTCTTTGAAACAGAAAACAAATGTTGAAAAAAAATGAAATGTAGAATTGAGAGTGGAAATTATATGTCCCTTTAATACAAGCATAATTCGGTATTGGAAAGTAGACTCTCATATATATATTTCATATTTTCTAGAATAATGTTTAAGACTTATAAGGGGAAAGTTTGCAGTTTGATGAGTATCATTGAAACGCTTTCGCTTGTTGACTCGGGAGGTGTTTTAAAAAATATAGATTAATAAGAACGCAAATGATATGTTTGGATTTGATAAGAAAATCTCGCATTCTATGAATATGATTTGAAAACATGAGGAGCAAATAACTACAAACGGAAGATATGAATAATAAAATTTGTGGCTAGACACTTGAAAAGTGTGAAAAAATATATGAAAGGTACTATGAATCATAGCTGGCCAAGTTGTGCTCAACAGTTTTTCATAAACTTTCACATTTGCGGAGGATGAACGTTCTTTTGAAAAATTGCTCATGAGTGCCTAATAATATAAAAGCCTTGACTCGCACTCCGTGTTTCAGCTTAAATCAATTATTTTAAATGAAGTTCCTTGTAATGGTAAGTTGTCAAGAATTACAAGCGAGCAAGAATATGCACCACGAATGCATTTTCTGCAATTATTATTTGCTACTGTCTTCTGCGGAGAAGTGCAAAGTGTGCATGATGTCTGGTTACCTGTTCCCATAGTCACCGCTACCAGTTTTTTCCCTGGGAGCAATTAAGAAGCCACCGATATCATGTTCACCAAAGCGAACAAGCTTTCCCCGGCCCCCAAAGTGAGACCATAACCTCCAGGTACGCATCCGCGGTTGCATTCCATTGCATAGGATCGGAGAGCTGAATGCACCTGAAGAATGGGTCCGCTGTTCCTTTATGGAGCTTCGCCTGCGGATGCTGCTCGTGAAATGTGAACGAACATATAATCTTTTTAGAAACCACACGACGTTTTCACTTGACGCTAATTACAGCGAAAATGGCAATTAGGGGAGCTTGACAGCGCACCTTACTGGTATCAGCAAACAGATCTGCCACCGCCCGGGTAGAGAAAATAGAGACGACGAGTGCAGGATTCTTAGTCAGCGACAAGTATCTATTTAAGTTTATGCAAGACGGAAGATGCTGTTTTGTATAGGGCGGGTAAATACTGTAAATTTGATATTATGTTGATTTCAGTGCTATCTAACCTTTATTGCTCGCACGAAACCATTTGTTACAAAATATTATTAAATAATAAACAAACAATGCCGCAAACGACTTGTGAAAAATTTGTCGTCCGCCACGTGAAAGTGATGTATGCACATGTTACTTTAATTTTAAATCTATGCAAGTCTGCCATAACTTTTTCGTTTTCCCGTTTAACGCAAATCACGCTTGGAATTATTTGAAAGACAATTTAATTTCAAGTCGTTTTCGGTATGGTTTGTTTTAATCACTGTTCATTGGCGTGAGTTATTGCGTCCTGAAGGAGGAGTCCCTTGAAAAATGAATTTTAAAGCCAAATGAACCGCTCGTGGGTACCCCAGTGCTAAAACACACGGGGCATTTTGTAGGCAAACCAATTTTTGTTGCAATGGAAATTGAGTCTAAATTTGAGACTATGTTCAATTTCTCGGGTCGCAGCTCCAATTCTTTGCACGCCATAATAAAAAGTAGAAAAAGTGGGACACCCTCGCATATACATGTGAAGAATTGAATTTTCAGCGCCCTGTGCATACATTTATTATTTTCAGTTGGTGTTAATAATAAAAAAAGTTACACGTCCCCTTTTTTGCGTCAGCCATGGTTTTCGAGCTTTGTGGGTGCCCACAAATTTTTGTCTCAAGATGGAGCCCCGAGGATTGGAGCTGTAACTCCAGAAACTTCAACTCAAGTGAACTATAAGATTGGCCAAAAATTGCAATAAAAATCAGCCTGCCAGCCCAAAACCTCCTGAGTACATACTCATTGACTTTCATTACCTGTTTTATTACCTTAAGGTTTTCTATCTTTATCTTATGATTATTGTCTAACATATGTTTTGCTACCGCTGATCGCACAGTATTAATCATCCCCCTCCTAGCTAATGCTGCCTCTTTCGTGTGTTCCTCGAATCTCGTGATCGCAAGCCTCTTCGTCTGCCCGATGTAGATATGCTGGCAATTATCGCACGTAATCTGGTATATGCCACTTTTTCTCCTCCTTCCAGTTTGTCTTTTTCCATCAATATGCTATTTTTTAGCAGAATACCGCTCTTTGGTACCACTTCGATGTTGTATTTTTAACTTCCCAGTATATGGGAAGTTCTTGTAATCGCCTCGAAAATCGAAATTGAAATTTTCAACTTTTCTTTACGTTTTGAGGTCTATAGAGTATATATAAAGTGTTTTTAGAAAGGGAGATGTATGTGTGTGTGTGTGTGTGTGTACGTACGTACGTACGTTCGTGGACAGTTTTTTCTACGAGCATAACTCACGTAAACAAAGTCGTATTGACTTCGTTGAGATGTCAATCGAAGCGTCTTTGCAATTTTAAGAGCTGATTAGTTTTTGGAAAACTTCGGTCGGGGGGGTTTGTTGTTTTGCCCGTTTGAAGGTCATTTCTGTCAGGCGCTATATCTCGCGAACCAAACATACAATTTTTTTGAACAAGGTGTCAATCGACGTGTATTGACGTTTGTGTTATTTTATCAAATTTTGAAAAAAATTGTTGGAGCGGTTTTCAAATTTTTTAAAAATAAGTGCAAAAAATTAGGGTTTTTTTCCAAAAACAATAAATTTTTAACCTTATTGTCAAGTCTTAGTAATCAATGTTTATAAAATTTATGTACTCCAAACAATGATCGCAAAAACTTCATCAAAACTTTTTCTCATGATTACGTAAAAAAATAAATGAAAAATAAAAAATCATTAAAAGTCATCATGATTTTCAAGGTCATTTTTATCATTCACTATATCTCACGAACCAGATATAATATTTGCATCATTAAGGTGTCAGTTGACGTGTATTAACATCTTTGTGAAGTTTTTAACATTATAAAAATTCGTTTTAGCGGTGTTTTTAATTTAATAGAAGAAAATGCGAAAAATTATGGTTTCTTTCATAGAAAATATTTTTTAACTTGATTTGCACAGCACAGTGATCCAGTTTATAAAATTTATACATTCTTATCAGTTTTTGGAGAGAAACCCGCAAAATTATATTCCATGATTATGAAAAAACTAAATTAAAAATAAAAAAAATCATTCAAAGTTACCATGTAAAGAGGGTTCATACGAGTGCTATTACTTTATATCTTTTATTCTAAAAAAAATGTTGTAAATTCAATCCAAGTTTTAAGATATTTGCATGATTTGAGCAGATTTTTAATAGTTTTTATAGTCTTTTAATTTAAAAAAATTGCTTAAATTTTGAAAACCAACAAAATTTTTTAAGACCAAAAAGGCCCCCACCGATTGATCCGCCTGAATATTCAATCTATCCTCATCGACCAAAAACCTTACATAATCAATGGACCCTCCCGTAGACGATATGATTCATATTAACTCATTCCTGTTACTATTACTTCTCATTGTTGTAATGTTATTGATGTTTATGTAGATATTACTGGGAAGTTGACCGTGTGGACCTCAAGGGTCGCACCTCGCGGCTTGTTTAACATGCGTTCATCCGAGAACGTTATACTGATTCTCCTCAATCGTTGTCTTTCAGGAATGAGCGTCGTACATTCTTTTACTCTCATTTGTCTCTCTTTCTTTTTGATGATCTGCTCGATCGTCTGCTGCTCGTATCCATTTTTCTCCGCTGTATCCATCACGTATTTCAGCTCCTTTTCGTAGTTATCCCTGTCCATCCGAAAAAACAACTTTGCTGGTTTAGCTGACGTTTTTCAAAATTGGGCCTCAATTGAGATGAGTAAGCAAGGTGCGTCCCTTAGGGCCCATACGAGCAACTTTTCAATAATGTTTACATAAATGTTCAATATATTAAATATAATAACAATATTCATATAATAATAATCATAATAACATTGAACTTTGGCATTCCAAATAATAACAGTACAGGAAGTGGAATGAGTTAAAATTTTCGTACCCTTGTGGAAATGTGGCGATCTCATTGAATCATTCTGAGGAGCGATTGGAGCTTCTCTTTCGTAAGTGGTTATTTTCATATCGAGAGCGACAGCGAAAGTTCTGGCGAAATTGAGATTTCAGTGATTTAGTAGAAGTAAAGTAAACGTTGAATATGCTGAAAGTTTTAATTTGAATTTTCGGACCAATTACAAAATTTCCAACGTACTGGGTTGATAGGTTATTTATTTTTTACACATTAAAAATTTCAAAATAACGACTTATTTCTTTTGACATTTTTCAATTCCCCGCAACTTTAAAAATGACCTCTTAAAATATATTGAACAAATTCGAACGTTAGAATAGTATAAAACGGTTTTAAGTGTGTGCGTATTTTGGCTGCTCTCTTGGCATCGATTGTGTATCCCCTCTTTCTAAAATACCGGTTTCTACTATTCATTCGCAATAGAACACAAAATTTTCGTTTATTTACTCGTTTCAGTATTTATTCTGACGTATTAAAAAGGCGCTTAAAAATGTATCGAAAAGGTTCTAAAAAACTAACCAAACTTTAACCGCAATTTTCTTGAAATGACGTTTTTTCAACTGGCCGCTAGTTAATCACCGGATCTACTCAATCGGTTTTTAAGATTTTAGTGCACTTTATTTATCAACATATTCCACAAGACAATTCACCTCAATTAGACCAAAAAAAATCAAAGTTCCGCATTTTTTTTATCAATTTTTTTTAATGGCGGTGAATTGTAACATTTTTGAATTTTCGGTTTCAGACTTGCAAATTTTAAGATTATTTGTCGGCCATGCGATGGCGTGCTTTTTGATAATAGCTTCATAATGAAAATTAACAAATATATACATTATACTCCCAAAAAATAGATGTATTGTCAAAAAAAAATCATGTTTATATTCAATGAGGAAAAAATTGATAAAAATTCGATATTTTTTGACCTTCTAATGTGTACTAGTATTTTAATTCTTAACTTCAATGATTTTTTTGACATTTCTATTGGTTCAAAAACATTTTTAAAGTTATCCTTAGATGCAGCTGAGTCTGACAAATATTTTAATGTAATAAAAGTTCTTACACAACTATTTTTAAATAGAATTATCGCAGGCGCCTCCTCAAGGAATAAGTTGGCATACACTGATGAGAATTTTTTTTGGAACATTAATATTTTCATTTTAATAATTGAAATAAAACGTTTCTCTTTAAAGCATTGATTTTAGTTATTAACTTCCCAGTATATGGGAAGTTCTTGTAATCGTCTCGAAAATTGAAATTGAAATTTTCAACATTTCTTTACGTTTTGAGGTCTATAGAGTATATATAAAGTGTTTTTAGGAAGGGAGATGTATGTGTGTGTGTGTACGTACGTACGTACGTATGTACGTTCGTGGACACTTTTTTCTACGACGATAACTCACGTAACCAAAGTCGTATCGACTTTGTTAAGGTTTCAATCGAAGCGTCTTTGCAATATTAAGAGCTGATTAGTTTTTGAAAAACTTCGGTCGGGGGGGTTTGCTGTTTTGGCCGTTTGAAGGTCATTTCTGTCATGCGTTATATCTCGCGAACCTAGCGTACGATTTTCTTGAATAAGGTGTCAATCGACGCGTATTTACATTTTTGTGATTCTATCAAGTTTATAAAAAATTTCTTGGATCCGTTTTTTAATTTTTAAAAAAAAAGTGCAAAAAATAACGGTTATTTTCAAAAACTATAAATTTTTGAACTTATTTACAAGTCGCAGTAACCAATGTTTATAAAATTTATATACTCCAAACAGTTTTATTGAAAATGACATCAAAGTTTTTTACTAATGATTACAAAAAAAATCAAATCAAAAATCAAAAATCACTAACAGTCATCATGTTCTTCAAGGCCATTTCTGTCATGCTTTATATCTGACGAACCAAACATACGATTTGCATTGTTAAGGTGCCAATCGACGCGTATTAACATTTGCGTGAATCTATCACATTTTTATAAAAACTGTTGGTGCCGTTTTTTAATTTAAGAGAATAAAGTGCAAAAAATTAGATTTTTTTCATAAACAATAAATTTATAACCTGATTTGCGAAATATAGTAATCAGTGTTTATAAAATTTATATACTCCAAACAATATTTGTAGAAACAATTTCAAAACTTTTTCTCATGATTACGTAAAAAATTAAATTACAAATAAAAAATAATTAAAAGTCATCATGATTTCCAAGGTCATTTTTATCATTCACTATATCTCACGAACCAGATATAATATTTGCATCATTAAGGTGTCAATAGACGTTTATTAACATTGCTGCAATTTTTTTAACATTACATAAAAACTGTTTCAGCAGCTTTTTAATTTAATAAAAGAAATGCAAAAAATTAGGCTTTTAGGGTTTTAAGGTTTTTTCATAAAAAATAATTTTTTAACTTGATTTGCATAGCACAGTAATAAATTTTTATAAAATTTATACATTCTTATCAGTTTTTGAAGAGAAACCAGCAAAACCATAATCCATGATTATAAAAAAAACTAAATAAAAAATAAAAAATCATTCAAAGTTATTATGTATAGAGGGTTCATAGGAATGACATTAATTTATATCTTTTATTCTAAGGAAACTGTTGTAAATTCAATCGAAGTTTTATAATATTTGCATAATTTGAGCAGATTTTTAATAGTTTTTACAGTGTTTTAGTGTTAATAAAAAAACTGCTTAAATGATAGAAGTCCAAAAAAAACCTTCCGTAGATGATATGATTAATATCAACTCATTCCTGTTGCTGCTATGAATACCTCTCATTATTATTATTTAAAGTAGTAATATTTTTAAAATTATTATTTTGTTTGATATTTTTAATGTTTATCTAGATATTACTGGGAAGTTGACCGTGTGGACCTCAAGGGTCGTACTTCGCGGCTTGTTTACTTAAACGGTTTCATTTCTAATTTCTTTTTTTTTTCAAAATAAAGCAATAAAACTTAAATGTTAAATTCAACACTGAAAGAAATCCTTAAATTCGAACATGGTCACCAAAAATGGTGTGAAAACGTTTTGCAGTGCTTTTATGTAGTTGTAAGCACTTAAATGAAAATGACGGGAAATGCATTGTTTACTCATCGTTGGGCTTCTAGAAAATAGTATATATGTTTTTGGTTTCGTTGCTTGGTTTTTTGGATGCGCTCAAGTCTAAAAGAAGTCTATTGAACGTGTTTGCTAGTAAATATGGTTAAAACTGATCGAAATACGAATATCAGCACCCGGTCTTTGGTTATCGCCTGACAAGAAATCGCCGGAATTTTAAATGTGAGTGTAACCACATTGTGCAATATATGTATGTGAAAGATATTTTGAAGAAGGTCTTATCGAGGATAAACCACGTTCTGGAAGATCCAAAAAAAACAAACATATGTAGATGATAAAAAAATTCTAATCCGGAAAATTAAAAAAAAAATCCCAAAATAAATTTAATTGAGCTAGTTTTGAAATTTAAAGAACTTTGCGGGAAAGAAGTGAATTCGTTAACAATTAGTGTCAAAATTATGAAAACGGTTTTCACTTTTGTGTTGCTCGTACAAAACCATTTCTAAGTGACATTAATAAAATATAAAGATTGAATTTTGCAAAAGTGTAAAAAAAACAAGGACATAGAGTTTTGGAACAAGAAGGTTTTTGTTGACAGTAGTCAGTTAAATTTATTTGATTAAAATTTAATTAAAATTAGTAATGGGGTTGATAATTTAAAGATTTTGGACGCAAATATGAATAAAAAAGAGTATTTGAAAAGAAAAGAAGAAAATTTAAGACAACCAGCTTAACGACCCCAAACATAAAACGTAGATTGTCTGCAACTGGCTCCTGGAGAACTGTCCACACGTTACGGAAAAACCACCGCAAAGCCCGTATCTAGGTTTGATTGAGTACCTTTGAGATTACTTACAAAAACATTTAAAGAAAACAGAGAATCAAAAGAGTGTGTAATAGATCGTTTCCTCCGCTTCCCACACAAACTAAATCAAGTTTTATTAAATCAAATAATAGCAATAGGCACTCCCTAGTGAGCTTTTCTGAAGTAGCTACAGCTACAGTGAAATTACGCAACTTATGAACGATCTTTTAACAAATCTCAGAAAGTGCAACAACAAGGAACAGCAGTTCAGGGTGATAGCTGAACTTACAATTAAGTATATTTATGATACCAAATAATCAGTCTATAAGCATTGTCATGTGGAACGCACAAAGTATATGTGCACTTCACAAACGAATTGAATTTTTCTCTTTTATTAAGGACAAAAAATTTGATATTGCCATTCTTACGGAAACATGGCTAGGAGAAACTAACAAATTGTACGATAGCGAATATTCAATTTATTGAACCGATCGAAAAGACCGTAAAGGTGGTGGTGTAGCAATAGCTGTTCGAAAAAGCCTATCCCACACACAAATATCTCCTCTCAAAACCAAAATCATTGAAAACTGTTGCATCGAAATCAAATGCATCAGTCAAACATTTCGCATAATTGGAACCTACTTGGCAGGAGGAAACTGCAGCCAAGACATCGAAAATAAATTTACACATGACTTAAATATTTTTAACAGGCTTAGTGGAAAATTTATAGTGGCTGGTGACCTAAATTGTAGACATACGGATTGGAACTGCCTTAGTAACAATCGATGGGGTAATTTATTACGCAGCAAACTTTCAAATAGCCAATACAATATCGTGTTCAGTACTAGCCCTACTTACTACCCCAATAGATCCAAAGGAAATCCTTCCACAATAGATATCATTCTAACAAATTGTCCTCCGTATATATCCCACCCTATTGTCCATCAAAACCTGTCGTCAGATCAAAGGCCAGTATCTTTCGAAATTTTAGATCAAGGTAACATAGCACTGCGCACACCAAAGTTTACCTTCCACAAAGCTAATTGGGATAAATTTAAATATTTAACCGGTCGCCTAACTAAACTTAATCAATCTTTTGAAGAGCTAAAAAACCGAACATGCATCGACAGCCATGTAAAAAATTTGAATATGATATTGTGGGAAGCTGCAGAATCAGCAATTCCTAAAACTTCGATCAATCCTTTTTGTTCGAATATGACACTCCCCAGAGACATAAAAGCGCTTATTAACGTTAAAAATCAACTCCTTAGATCCTGGCAGAGAACAAGATGCAACAAATATAAAAAAGCCTTGAATGCCATAGTTAAAGACATTAAAACTAAAATATTTGAACTCCGTAATAAAGTGTGGGAAAGAAAAATTGCAAATTTTTTAACCACTGCCAACTTCGGAGATAACAACACTGAACTTAGAGTCTCATCTTCAGTAAACGTTCTAAAAACCCAGCCTTGCTCTCGAATCCCATTTCTGACAGTTAAAAGTCTAAACGAAATCATTAAATCACTTAGACCAAACAAATCTCCTGGCCCAGATAACATCCACAATAGCATGCTTAAAAACATGCACAAGAAAGCTGTTATCTACCTCTGTAAGATACTAAATGCTTGTTTAGGCCTTCGATACTTCCCAAATTGCTGGAAGCTCGCTGCAGTCACCTGCATTGCAAAACCAAACGAACCAAAAGGCAACATCGGAAGCTATAGACCAATAAGCCTGCTAAGCTCTTTTGGTAAAATCTTCGAACGGATTTTGAAAAATCATCTCGAAGAATTTATAACTATAAATAATGTCCTCAAAAACGAGCAATTTGGGTTCCGAAGAAAACACAGCACAATTCACCAAGTTTTGCGTATTAAAAACCTGGTTCAAAGCAATTTCCAAGCTAGAAAATCAACCGGAATGTTAACCCTAGATATAGAAAAAGCATTTGACAGTGTCTGGCACGATGGCTTAATTCATAAAATGTTCTGTGTAGGATTCCCGACATTTCTATGTCAAATTATTGAAGACTTCCTTTCTAATCGTCAATTTTATGTGAGAATTAACGACTCTCTCTCCCAAAGCTTTGACATTCCAGCCGGATTTCCTCAAGGATCTGTTTTGAGCCCGATCATATACAATATTTTTACAAATGACATACCAGACATTAAAAACTGCAATATGGCCTTTTTGCAGACGACACTGCATTACTTTGCTCCTCGGTAGACCCCACATTCATTCAAACAAACCTTGAACATGGATTTATTCAACTCGCAGCCTATTTTGAAAAGTGGAAGATAAAAATAAACCCAACAAAAACCGAGGCTCTATTCTTCACACGGAACCGTAAACCTGACCTGCTCCCGCAATCTCCAATAAATCTAAAAGACTATGTTGTGCACTGGAATAAGGAATCTATAAAATATTTAGGCATTCACTTGGATAGGAAACTAATATTCAAAATAAATATTGAACATTCAATCAAAAAATGTGACGCGTTAATAAAAATACTATATCCATTAATCAATAGACGATCTTCCCTCTGTATCAAAAACAAAATATTAATTTACAAGTCTATGTTTCAGCCAATACTACTTTATGGAGCCGTAGTGTGGAGGAGTTCCGCAATATCCCATATTAAAAAGGTTAAAGAAAATAAACTTTTAAAAATGATGCTAGCCCTTTCATTCTATTATCCCACTAATGATCTTCACGAAATTACAAAAGTCCCTTTAATTGCAAATAACATCATTACTATCTCTGATCGATTCTTGAACACATGCGTTTCTTCTGACAATGCACTAATACGCAAACTAAAGCTATAATTTATACACTTGGTGAAACTTTCTAAAAAACCAAACCATTCTCCGTAAGAATGCCATTATTATCTAAATTTAGGAATTTAGGAGTAAGTTATAAAGTTAAATTATAAGTTATAGATTAAGTTTTAGCATAGATAAAAGCCACTTATAGAAGGTTTTTTACCATTTTCCTTCTACCATAATTATATTTTTAACTTCCCAGTATATGGGAAGTTCTTGTAATCGCCTCGAAAATCGAAATTGAAATTTTCAACTTTTCTTTACGTTTTGAGGTCTATAGAGTATATATAAAGTGTTTTTAGAAAGAAGTATGTATGTGTGTGTGTGTGTATGTATGTACGTACGTACGTACGTACGTGCGTTCGCAGGCAGTTTTTCTACGAGCATAACTCACGTAAACAAAGTCGTATCGCCTTCGTTAAGGTGTCAATCGAAGCGTCTTTGCAATTTTAAGAGCTGATTAGTTTTTGGGAAAGTTCGGTTGGGGGGGTTTGCTGTTTTCACCCCTTGAAGGTCAACCATGTTATGCACTATATCTCACGAACCAAACGTACGATTTTTTTGAACAAGGTGTCAATCGACGCGTTTTAACATTTGTCTGATTCTGTCAAATTTTCAAAAAAAATCTTGGAGCCGTTTTTTAATTTTTTTAAAAAAAGTGCAAAAAATTAGGTTTTTTTTCAAAAACACAAAATTTTTAACCTGATTTTCAAACCTAAGTCATCAATGTTTATATAATTTATATACTACAAATAGTTTTTGTGAAAAAACCAGCAAAAGTTTTTTTCATGATTACAAAAAAAATTAAATAAAAAATAAAAAATCATTAAACGTTCAAGGTCATTTACGTCATTCATTATATCTCGAGAACTAAATATAATCTTCCGATCATTAAGGTGTCAATCAACGCGTATTAACATCTTTATGTTGTTTTTATATTCTAAAAAAATTGTTAAAGCGTTTTTTACGATTTATTAATTTTTTTTAGAAAAGTAGTGTTTTTTTCATATAAAATTCCATTTTTAACCTGATTTGCACATCGTAATTATAAATGTTTATAGAATTTGTAAACTTTTATCAATTTTTATAGAGAAACCAGCAAAAACTTTTCTCCTTAATAAAAAAAAAATTAAATTAAAAATATAAAATCATTCAAAGTCACCATGTAAAAAGGGTTCATTCGAATCATTATACTTTAAATCTCTTATTCTAAAGACATTGTTGTATAGTCAATCAAAGTTTATTAATATTTGCAAAATTTGAGCAGTTTTCCAATAGTTTTCACAGCACCATGTTTAACTTTAATGAAAAAACTGCTTTGTAACCTGTCCCCCCTCCGATTGATCCGCGTGAATAATCAATCAAAACAATGCACCAAAATCCTTACGTAATCAATTGACGCTCCCGTAGATGTTACGATTAATATTAAATCATTCCAATAATTTTTATGAGAGGTACATTTTTATTATTTGAAGTAATATTATTTCCATAACTTTTATTGTGTTTAATATTTTTAATATCTATGTAGATATTACTGGGAAGTTGACCGTGTGGACCTCATGGGTCGCACCTCACGGCTTGTTTTTATATTATTTTATATCAGTCTATTTTCAAAGTATTTTTATATTTATAGTTGTAAGAGCCACCGCTCAATTCTCTAAACTAGTGCCTATTTAAATAAGAACCGTGTAAATATTTTGGCTGAATAAAAATTGAATTGAATTGAAAAAAAAGAGTGTGTAAAAATAGCTATAAAAGCAGAACGGAGGACGATGCCAAAAGATTTTGTGAAAAACAGTCTATGCCCCGCCGATTAGAAGAGGTGATTAAGCACAGAAGATATCATACTAGCTAGTAGGTATTGAGTTAATACCAGGTTTCATAATTACTGTTTTGATGATTGTTAATTTTTTTTCCAAGGAAGTTCGTATATTGTTGCAAAACTTCTTCACAAAATGTTTTATTTTAATTATTAGAATGAAAATATCAAGTTTTCACCAGTAAGTTGCACATCGTGCGTCTTGTTCATTGTCCTATTTAACACCATTATTACTTTCAAGATACACATTAGTTTTAGGCGATTGAAAATTGTGTTGAAAGGATAATCGTTCTTTAAAAGATACTTATTGTTAAAACTTGTGTAGGTTACTAGTTTTCTTTAAAACCCTACTACTCATATAGGTACACCATCGTAGATCATGATGCGATAATACTTGCGCTCAAACGTCTCTTCAAATTTAATAAAACCTTAATATTTAATTGATTTATAAAATCAAATTTACATTCAGAGGAGAATTTGTTTATTTTTAATAAAAGAAGATACTGATGTAAATCACACTCGATTGAAAATCTTATCTAGACCCCCCTTGTGGATACTAAGTTTTGAATTCATCACAGTTCTTTGACTATATACTACATGAAAAACAGTTGTATATACAGTGTAATAACTATTAATCTTCATGTGGTCATCAAGTTGCTAGTGAACCGCTATAATGAAAAGTTCAGATATCACAGCGGTCCAAATTGGCACTGCATTATGAGTGGCAATTGCTCAGTTATCTCGGCTGGTCGTATAGGTGCTCACATTAGTGGACCACATGATTGATAGCGAGCGATAAAAAAGCTGCACTGCTCGATTGGTTCTAGGACAAAATCGAAGCGGATTTCAGTTCGTAGCTGACAATCAGGTGAAGATTCTGGAATTGTAAACTATATGTACCAGCAAAATACCCACACGTACGTTAGATATCTTGATTGCTATACGAGTCAATGGATCACATGAGAGCCCAATGCATTAATTTGAAGTTCTTTGATTGGCACTTTGTGTACTGTCAACCTTATGATGGGACTTAGTCAGGTGAGTGCTATTAGCCGAAGACGCATGTCATTCACCCGTAATTGGAAAGTATCTGGACGTTTGATTAAATGCGAAAGTATTTTGTTTTGTTCTAGCAACGTATATTTTTCGGTGGCATCACCTGCCAATAGTACGTTCTCGGAAGGAAGATTAATTGAATACTTGATTGACCAGTTGGTTGAGTTTTTTTGAGGAAAGAGTAAGGTTTCATCTTCAAAAATTCGAGGTATTTTAATTTAATAAGCAATGGTGGTGTTTGCTCAGAATGGCTACACGTGTAGAATCTTTCATGCCATATTTCATATACAAAGAGTCATTATTGTAATGAGAAGTGATTTATTTTCACAGATAAATTGGTACCTATGAAAAGTTTGGCATTGCTATAGCCGGCAATATTTCACTAAAAAGGTTGCTATAAAATGGATACCTTATTTGTAGTAATTATAGATGGCTCAGTGAAATACAACCCGTCTTGACTTAATAATAATAAGCATATATTTTTGTCTTGACTATTTCCACTAAAAATAAAAAAGATAAGGATCGGTTCACCGAGTACATGTCTACGACATCCTTTCCAATGTTTTTAATGAAGTGCCTTTAACATTAATCACGGTTTGATGCATAACAACCGTCTTTTGCTTCTTTTTTTTACAATAAATGATATGCACAAAACTATTTTTACCTCGTTCAAATGTCTAACACTGTACTCGTATTAATTGGAAGGTATATATAAAAACATCTGAATTTTTGTTAAAGATTATGGAAAACTTAAAAAGTTTGGCAGTAAATACCACAAAAATCATTTCGGAAGATTTTTGTTGAATATGTAACATATTTTTCTTCATTCTCTTCATTAAAAGCTTCATCGCTGGATTTTCCAATTACAATTAGATACAGAGATACAAAACGGAATATTCTAGGACTCTTTTGCTCAAAGTAAAAACAATCGAAAAGGAAATGTAATATTTATTGAATTTTCTTTAAAGTTTTTGCTTAATTTTCATTTCGCGTGATTGCTGTGTAAAAAATTTGGTTTTTAAATCTTGACTGTTTCAAATTAAAGATTTCGTCCTTCGCGTCAGACATCATCTAAGTTAGGGGAATTACAGACGAACAAGGTAACGAACGGATGTGACACATTCCTATGATATTATTCATGTTGATGTTTTCCAAAACATTTTTGAGAATTTAAAATATGGACCCATCATTTCGAGGCTGAATCTCGATGTAGCTCTGTTCTCCAGCATGCTTGATCCAGGAAGTGAGTGAAAAAGGTGCTTATTACCTTACGAAGACTCTTCTTCTGTAAGTATTTTCACTAACTGACGTGCTTAAGACCAATTCTGACGAAAAACGCATTTTAGAACGTGCATCAATGTGACCAGGAAATGTGAAATGGGCTTCTTGCTTTACTTCTTCTACCAGGAGCTCTAAAGTTGCGAGAACTGTGCAGACAATTTCTATGTTTTTCAGCTATACTATTCAAGCGACGTATTTGGACCTCGTTTCCAACACGGACTTTATTATCCCCGAAGTTTTCGTGTAACTGGACAGGAATAGGTACATTCTGGGTTCTCTTGGTTGCCTGATCATTTATAATGTGCGTAAAGGATGAGTGACCCGACAAGGAGATATACGAGGGGGTGTTAATAAGTTCTTAAAAAATCTCAGATGGTGTGCAAAGCATCACAAAATATTTTTTCCACTTCTTACTTAAGTGCTATCAAAGTTTAAGGCAGATCCATAAAGTCGGTTTGTTTTTATCGTCAGTCAGAGTGAACAACTTTTGTCTATTTATAACAAAGGAAAAAAGCGAATTCCGAGCGGTGATTAAACATTTCTATTTAAAAGGCCTTAAACCAAAAGAAATCAAAGGTTACAGTTCATGGTAAATCTGTCCCTGGTTTTGCAACTATTTGCAACTGGGTAAATGAAAACGTGGCGGTACACCAATGATAGACGAATATCATTCAGGACGTCCAGTGGAAGTGAATAGTCCCAAAATTATTGAAAAGACCAAAGATATGGTTTTGAGTGATCGGCTAATCAAAGTGCGCAAGATAGTTAAGGCCACAAGCATATCGCAAGGTACAGTATTTTCAATAATGCATGAAAATTCGAATCAGAAAAAAATCCCAGCAAGATGGTTGCCGCGTTTGCTCTCAGTGGATAATAAACGCAATCCTTTAGTGGATTCAGAGGCTAATTTGGGAGTTTTTCGTACAAACATAACTGTGGACAAAACATGAATACAATACTATACTCCACAGGCGAGAAAGCAATCAAAGCAATGGGTTTTTGAAAGTGAACGGGCTCCGAAAAAGGCAAAGACGGTGAAATTAACCGGCAAGAACATGACCACGAATTTTCGGGATGCACACGGAAATATCTACAAAGTTTACTTGAATAAAGAAGAAAAAAACAATTACAAGAGATTATTATGAGTCGTCTTATAGAAAAAATTCAGAAAAAAATGCCCTCATTTGAAAAGAAAAAGATCCTCTCTCATCACCACAATGTGAGTGCACACCTGCGCAGTCTCGATGGCCAAAATTGTGTAACTAACGTTTCAAAATGTTATTAACTTCCCAGTATATGGGAAGTTCTTGTAATCGCCTCGAAAATCGAAATTGAAATTTTCAACATTTCTTTACGTTTTGAGGTCTTACGAGTATATTTTAAGTGTTTTCAGAAAGAAGTATGTATGTATGTGTGTGTGTGTGTGTGTGTGTGTGTGTGTGTGTGTGTGTGTGTACGTACGTCCGTACGTACGTATGTGCGTTCGTGGACAGTTTTTTCTACGAGCATAACTCACGTAAACAAAGTCCTATCGACTTCGTTAAGGTGTCAATCAAAGTGTCTTTGCAATCTTAAGAGCTGATTAGTTTTTGGGACACTTCGGTCGGGGGGTTTGTTGTTTTGCCCCTTTGAAGGTCATTTCTGTCATGCGTTATATCTCCCGAACCAAACATGCGATTTTCATCATTAAGGTGTCAATCGACGCGTATTAACATTTATGTGATTCTATCAAGTTTTTGAAAAAATTCATGGAGGCGTTTTTTAATTTTTTGGAAAAACGTTCAAAAAATTAGGTTTTTTTTCATAAACAGTAAATTTTTAACCTGATTTTCGAAACACAGTAATCAATATTTAGAAAATTTAAATACTCCAATCAGTTTTTGTGCAATTTTTGCTCATGATTACAAAAAAAAATGAAATTAAAAATCAAAAATCATTAAAAGTCATCATGATTTCAAGGTCATTTCTGCCATTCACTATATCTCACGAACCAAATATAATATTTGCAACACTTAGGTGTCAATCGACGTGTATTAACATTTTTGTAATGTTTTTATATTTAAAAAAATCGTTGGAGGCGTTTTTTAATTTAACAAAAGTATTAGATTATTATGCTGAGAAATGAAAAAAAATATACCAAAAAAACTTGTTTTTCTATATTTTTCGAAGGCCTTGACGCACCCTCATAATATGTTTGCTGTATAGATTATAGTAGATCGCGCTCGCTGTGACAAAATTCCTTTGCGAGATGAGACGTTGATCGCAAATGACGCTGATCAGTATTATTGGTTTAAAGGCAAATATTAGACTCCGGCATGGCACAGACCTGAAATATTGGTAGTATAGTACAATGCCAGTAATCCGGCCCTACCATTGTCTGACACGTCTGGCAATCCGATCTTAAAATTTTAACAAATCATTTTCAGTTTTTTTTCATATAAAGTCCTCGTATAATTCAAGGGAATGTTCTTCACGGGATTTTTAAATTTGTACAAAAATATTTTATTGTTTATCCATCATTAAGACGATACGAAGCTTTTATCAGTAATGTGGAAGACACTAATAAATCCAAAAGTGTCGGCTAAGCATTACCTAAGAAAAACAAATATAAGATTCTTTAAAAGTTAGATCAATGAAAAACATAGACAAAGTTAGCTCGTGGATATTGTTCACGGCATGTCAACTATTAGTAACGATAGCCCTCGTTAATTGAAAATTTCTTAAAAACAAAATCCATTGAAGAAAATGATTGCCAAATAATGAAAAGGGAGGGCATGCAGAGTTTATTGAGACACCATTTTATAAATGGTTCTTGCAAGAACTTCATCGGCATAGACTGATCACTATACTTGAATAAAAGATCAAATCGTTTCACAAACAAATTGTGGGGGAGAATGATTTTCATGCGAATTATGAATGCAGTCAAATTTGAACTTGTGTCTCAAATATTTTACATGATTCTAATTGAACATAAAATCATTGTGTTTTATGACTGCAATACATATTCATATAAAACAATAATTAATTAGTATTTATAATGGATAAGTCATTGATGCGGATATTATTACCCAATTTCACTTACTCTAATTTCCATATTGTGGTATGGATTCCCATGCGAATGATAATGCGCATTGATGCAATTTTCAATAAATGTAGCCCATTTTTTTTAAATTTAACAAAACAGCTGCAAAAAATACATAATTTTTCTTAACAAATATTTTTTCTATCCATTCAAAGTTTTCATCAAATAAAAATTCAGGTTATTTTTCTACATCCAAATTTTTATAAAAACAGTTAACAATGCACACTTACAATGAATATGGGAGCGAAAAATCATTACGTAAAGAACATTTGTAAATCTTTTGAGTTCATTCGTTGTAAAGGCTACTTTTCCGCTGTCTTACGCAAAATTTTAAATGTTTTACATGTAATCGGACATCGAACTTTTACTGCGTACTTCATGGGGTTTTCAGAAAAAATTCTTCCTTTCTTTTAAAGGTAAAATGGTGAAACAGTTCAAATGCAATGTACAGCCGCAGACTTATAAACAGAAACACTTGTAGCTTAGTAAGAAAAACGAAATTTGACAATCAATCTTTCGATAGATCTCATTCTACTTAGGTTAGTTTTTTACATGATTCAATGGAAAATGAACGAGGCTAAGCGTTAGCCGATGCACCCTCCAAAAAGGATGACAGGAACATAAGTTATTGTAAAACCAGCGGACACTTAATTAGAAATACATAAAAATTATTTTAAAATTGATTAATCTAAGCAAATATTTTACCAAATAATAAAAAAATAAATAAACTACGAAACTATATCAGTAACGTGTTGGTTAACCCTTCTGCTTTACAACCTCTTGTTGGCAATTCTGAATTGTCATTATGTATCTCATGCATCTCTCCACATGTATTGATGCCCATACTTCTTTCGCCCCTTCGAATAATTGGTCCATGTTTGTGAAATTTCTCACTGCTATGGTTTATTTTATGTCTCTACACAATTGCTCGATTGGATTTAAGTCCGGACTTGTAGATGGTCATTCTGAAACGGCGACGCTGTCGTTCTCCAGAAACTTTCTTGTATGTCTGGGTTCGTTGTCGTTCTGGAGCTGTCATTCAATAGAAAGATTCTTCTCAGCCCAAGGTACCATGATGTTGTCTAAGATGTCAACGTACTTATCCTTGCTTAATTTTCCTTCTATACGTTAATATTCTAACTTATTTCACTTACTGAAATTAATTTCGTCAAAATTATTATTTAGAACATCATTATTACTATGTATAATATTTTAAACAAGCCGTGAGGTGCGACCCATGAGGTCCACACGGTCAACTTCCCAGTAATATCTAAAAAGATATTAAAAATATTAAACACAACAATAATTATGGAAATAATACTACTTCAAATAATAAAAATTTACTTCTCGTAAAAGTTATTGGAATTACTTAATATTAATCATAACATCTACGCAAGCGACAATTGATTACGTAAGGATTTTGGTGCATTGATTTGATTGATTATTCACGCGGATCAATCGGAGGGGGAACAGGTTACAAAGCAGTTTTTTCATTAAAGTTAAAACATGGTGCTGTGAAGACTATTGGAAATCTGCTCAAATTTTGCAAATATTAATAAACTTTGATTGACTTTACAACAATGTCTTAAGAATAAGAGATTTAAGGTATTATGATTCGAATGAACCATTTTTACATGGTGACTTTGAATGATTTTTTTTTTATTTAATTTTTTTTTGTAATCATGAGAAAATTATGTGGATATTACCAGAAAGTTGTTTGTGTGAACCTTAAGGGTCACACCTTGTTAACTTCCCAGTATATGGGAAGTTCTTGTAATCGCCTCGAAAATCGAAATTGAAATTTTCAACATTTCTTTACGTTTTGAGGTCTATAGAGTATATATGAAGTGTTTTTAGAAAGGGAGATGTATGTGTGTATGTACGTACGTACGTATGTACGTTCGTGGACACTTTTTTCTACGAGCATAGCTCACGTAAACAAAGTCGCATCGACTTCGTTAAGGTTTCAATCGAACCGTCTTTGCAATCTTAAGAGCTGATTAGTTTTTGGGAAACTTCAGTCGGGGGGGGGGGGTTTGCTGTTTTCCCCCCTTCAAGGTCATTTCTGTCATGCGTTATATCTCGCGAACCAAACTTACGATTTTTTTTGAACAAGGTGTCAATCGACGCGTATTGACATTTATGTGATTCCATCAAGTTTTTAAAAAAATCGTTGGAGCCGTTTTTTAATTTTTTTAAAAAAAGTGCAAAAATTTAGTTTGTTTTTCAAAAACACAAAAATTTTAACCTGATTTTCAAACCTGAGTAATCAATGTTTATATAATTCAGATACTCCAAATAGTTCTTGTTAAAAAACCAGCAAAAGTTTTTTTATGATTACAAAAAAAACTAAATAAAAAAATAAAAAATCATTAAACGTTTAAGGTCATTTACGTCATTCATTATATCTCGAGAACCAAGTATAATCTTTCGATCATTAAGGTGTCAATCGACTTGTATTAACATGTTTATGATGTTCTTATATTTTTAAAAATCGTTTAAGCGAAATTTTTTTTGGAGAAATAGTGTTTTTTCCATAAAAAAATTCATTTTTAACCTGATTTGCACATCGTTATAATAAATGTTTGTAGAATTTATAAAATTTTATAAATTTTTGTAGAGAAACCAGCAAAAACTTTTCTCAAGATTACAAAAAAAAAATTAAATAAAAAATAAAAAATCATTCAAAGTCACCATGTAAAAATGGTTCATTCGAATCATAATACCTTAAATCTCTTATTCTAAAGACATTGTTGTAAAGTCAATCAAAGTTTATTAATATTTGCAAAATTTGAGCAGATTTCCAATAGTCTTCACAGCACCATGTTTTAACTTTAATGAAAAAACTGCTTTGTAACCTGTCCCCCCTCCGATTGATCCTCGTGAATAATCAATCAAACCAATGCATCAAAATCCTTACGTAATCAATTGACGCTCGCGTAGATCTTATGATTAATATTAAGTCATTCCAATAACTTTTACGAGAAGTACATTTTTATTATTTGAAGTAGTATTATTTCCATAATTATTATGGTGTTTAATATTTTTAATATCTTTTTAGATATTACTGGGAAGTTGCCCGTGTGGACCTCATGGGTCGCCCCTCACGACTTGTTTCAATATTGCCTTATTTTTTCAAAACCAACCCCATTAAATTCATTTGCCAATGTTGATAGCTTCACATCTTCTGTTTAAGCAAATATTGCTTAAATTTTCCAATCACTACAATCGATAAATATTATTCGATTTAGATTAGAGCAATGCAAAAATTCACCAACTTGTTCATTTTATGCGGTATTCTAGGTTATGATCACCATTGAATTGGGTCATTGGTGAAAATGCTCCAAGCAATGAATCCAATATTTTCCGTTCTCGGTCAAATCGGCCGATTCGTTCAATATCATGAACTGGACGTATAGCGATTAAAGTATGAGATTTAATGGCGTTGTGCCTCGCAATGGAAATTCGCAAGTAACTGTACAGCCGCTGAAGCCTATTGCAAATTCAGTTCAGTGTATTTGATGCAAATGCGGATGGTGAGTGGAAAACCACACAAATTCATTCAGCATGAAACGTGACTTCATCAAATAATATGGCTTCGAGACATAATCGTAATGGGGTTATAAAGCATAATTGAAGCAATTTGTAAAAATAATTTACGGTACCACGACTGATACCACAGCTTGCATTTCACGTATTTTTGCTTTTCTGCTTTGCATAATTTGAGATTAATCTGCATTTCTACGCCCCTTTTGATAGGACCTTGATTTTCAAAGGTATATCAATAAAGATATTTAAAGTCTTCAAATGGATTTGCCGACAATGAGTGATTTACGCAAAAACAAATTGATACTGCCGCTCAGTTTCACTGATTTTTTATTTGGGCAACTTTAAATTTGGCTAGAATTGTTAAACTATCACGTTAGGGATCAGAAGAAACGTATTGTTCGCATCTAAATTAAAAATGTAATTATATGTTTGGTTTCATGTTTGTACGAACATTTGTTGAATTGATTACCACAGCGTCAGATGGAAAGCTTACATCACATCATAGTTACTTTGAAATCAATTGATAAAAAATGGAAATAACGACGAACTAGCTTACTATGAATTCGCCAAGTATTCGAAAAGTGTCATTGTCATCAGTTTTATTCATAAAAATTGCTACATTCGATTATCAAGAATCAATCTTTTTCGTGGTATTTGTAAATCGTCCGAAATATATTAATTTAGTGTTGTTATCGAACAAGAAACACACTTACGTATGTTCTTTTGTTTTGCTGTCTGCTGTTTCAATAGTGAATGTTTTGAGGTTTGAAATTCTCAAACTATAGGTGCTCATAGTTTTTTCGAATGATATCCACTGAGACACAGACAGTTTAATCATAGAAATCAAATCATCTACAACTGCCATCATTTATGCAAAACGTAAATCGGAATGAATTTGTCTGCTGATATAGATAGATAGGCATTTCTGAAAAGCTTAGCAAAACATACTGAAGACTGGGATTCATTTTGAATTTGGGGCATTTCACGTGAAACCGACAACGAAAAAAAAGTGAGGTTCTGAAATTCGTTCATATTGGGCACATTTGTACTTCTAGGGTATATGAATGTGTACACATAATATTTTTGTTATTTAATGTTTAGTTGTTAAGATATGGGATTCTAAAGAATTCAAATTTTCACAGAAGGGTTTTTTTGAAATTTTATTTTCATATTGAAGTAAATTATAATTGAATAATAAATGTAGTGTTTTGTATAGAAAATTTACTGTTCTTTTTGATTTTCAAATGATATTCCGAATTTGAATTTTTTTTCTAATTTTAAACCGGAAGTGAACATTTAAAATATTTTTTTCAATAACTTCGACCATTTTAATGTTTACTGTTTTTACTGTAGGATAAAGCTTAACATGTATACAATTTACCATAAAAATTTGAGAATGGGATCTAGATTAGTTTAGGAGATATATTAATTAGAGTGCGTGCATGTCGCTCTGAGCGTGATACCTGTCGCTTGTAAAAGTTGTTTGGTGATGTAAAAATACATTAAAACGTTGATAATATGTCAGTAAAATTGATTATTTATTGTTGCCTTACCTGTTTGTGTCATTCTGAAGTTATTTAATACCTAAATTTTAAATAAAATGTAAAATATTTCAATTCCATTTTACATCTAAACTTTTAGGAATTTTTCTTATATCTTTAAATTTTCGGAGCCAGTAAATTTAATGCATTTAAGTGCCGATCACCGTAGGGAGACAAAAAAAGTCAATTAAAATGATAAAACTTATTAACGAACGTAGCTCACTAAGAGGTTAGAACAACAATGAAAAAAATGGAAAACGAGCGTTGCTTGCCTTCATGCTTTTATGTCTTTCTATTATGTAATTTTGATTCGTTTTGATGAAGTGATTCTTTTTGCAATTAAGAGGTGGTGTTTTTATTCGTATTTTGTCACCACAATATGAGTAAAAATCACGAAAAATAATGTTTTATTTTGAAAATGGATTCTACACATAATTTCTTTCAAAATATTACATTTTATTTTAAATTTAGGTATTCAATAACCTGAGAATGACACAAAAGGGTAAGGCAACAATAAATAATCAATTTTACTGACATATTATCAACGTTTTAATGTATTTTTACATCACCAAACAACTTTAACAAGCGACAGGTATCACGCTCAGAGCGACATGTACGCACTCTAATTAATATATCTCCTAAACTAATCTAGATCCCATTCTGAAATTTTTATGGTAAATTGTATACATGTTAAGCTTTATCCTACAGTAAAAACAGTAAAAATTAAAATGGTCGAAGTTATTGAAAAAAATATTTTAAATGTTCACTTCCGGTTTAAAAGTAGAAAAAAAACTCAAATTCGGAATATCATTTGAAAATCAAAAAGAACAGTAAATTTTCTTTACAAAACACTACATTTATTATTCAATTATAATTTACTTCAATATGAAAATAAAATTTCAAAAAAACCCTTCTGTGAAAATTTGAATTCTTTAGAATCCCATATCTTAACAACTGAACATCAAATAACAAAAATATTATGTGTACACATTCATATACCCTAGAAGTACAAATGTGCCCAATATGGACGAATTTCAGAACCTCACTTTTTTTTCGTTGTCGGTTTCACGTGAAATGCCCCATTTATAAAGTTCCAAGTGGAATTTCAAAACTCGTATTAAAGTAGTTATCGCCCCGGGATATTTTAACCGTTTGTATTTCTTCTCAGAAAATCTTAAAAAGAAGCTGCAGACATTTTGTTTCATTCGGCCCAGCGCCAATATTGCTCATTCTTACTTCTGTAAACTGTCGGCGTTCAGCACTCACCAAAAGATATTTATAAGTTTTTTTTATATGAGCTCGAGGAGTCAATAACTATGAAATGTATGCATGTGAAATTAAGTCAACGAATAGACAAATCATCAGAACTTTTAAACCCACGGAAACAGCTCCGAATTGGATGTTTTTCTTAAAAGGTTTTTATTTTATGTTATTCAAAATCAGAAACGTAAGAGATGGCTCGATTGATTTTTTCATTGCTAGTATTAAATTTGTTGAATAAAACTGTGAAATTTAGCCTTTTTATAATTTCAGTCAGGTCAGGTTTTTGAAAGAAAGAATATTGCTTGAGAGTTGCCTAGTCTGCTGGATGGGAGTAAATGTTACAAAAACAAGCCGCGAAGTGCGATCCTTGAGGTCCACACGGTCAACTTCCCAGTAATATCTAGATAAACATTAAAAATATTAAACACAATAATAATTTTGAAAATACTACTACTTTAAATAATAATAATGAAAGGTATTCATAGCAGTAACAGTAATGAGTTAATATTAACCATATCATCTACGGGAGCAACCACTGATTACGTAAGGCTTTTGGTGGATGGGTGATGATGATTGATTATCACAAATGGAAATTTGATTGAAATTTTGATGGTTTTCGAAATTTAAGCCGCTTTTTTTTGATTAAATGACACAAAAGGGTAAGGCAACAATAAATAATCAATTTTACTGACATATTATCAACGTTTTAATGTATTTTTACATCACCAAACAACTTTAACAAGCGACAGGTATCACGCTCAGAGCGACATGTACGCACTCTAATTAATATATCTCCTAAACTAATCTAGATCCCATTCTGAAATTTTTATGGTAAATTGTATACATGTTAAGCTTTATCCTACAGTAAAAACAGTAAAAATTAAAATGGTCGAAGTTATTGAAAAAAAATATTTTAAATGTTCACTTCCGGTTTAAAATTAGAAAAAAAACTCAAATTCGGAATATCATTTGAAAATCAAAAAGAACAGTAAATTTTCTTTACAAAACACTACATTTATTATTCAATTATAATTTACTTCAATATGAAAATAAAATTTCAAAAAAACCCTTCTGTGAAAATTTGAATTCTTTAGAATCCCATATCTTAACAACTGAACATCAAATAACAAAAATATTATGTGTACACATTCATATACCCTAGAAGTACAAATGTGCCCATTATGAACGAATTTCAGAACCTCACTTTTTTTTCGTTGTCGGTTTCACGTGAAATGCCCCATTTATAAAGTTCCAAGTGGAATTTCAAAACTCGTATTAAAGTAGTTATCGCCCCGGGATATTTTAACCGTTTGTATTTCTTCTCAGGAAATCTTAAAAAGAATCTGCAGACATTTTGTTTCATTCGGCCCAGCGCCAATATTGCTCATTCTTACTTCTGTAAACTGTCGGCGTTCAGCACTCACCAAAAGATATTCATAAGTTTTTTTTATATGAGCTCGAGGAGTCAATAACTATGAAATGTATGCATGTAAAATTAAGTCAACGAATAGACAAATCATCAGAACTTTTAAGCCCACGGAAACAGCTCCGAATTGGATGTTTTTCTTAAAAGGTTTTTATTTTATGTTATTCAAAATCAGAAACTTAAGAGATGGCTCGATTGATTTTTTCGTTGCTTGTATTAGATTTGTTGAATAAAACTGTGAAATTTAGCCGTTTTATAATTTCAGTCAGGTCAGGTTTTTGAAAGAAAGAATATTGCTTGAGAGTTGCCTAATCTGCTGGATGGAAGTAAATGTTACAAAACAAATTCTTGGACTTGTTCAATTTTGTCATTAAACTATGCAAGTGTCAAATATTTTTATATTAGTCGGAAAATTCAAAAATTTTCCTTGGATTCCGTAGTTGTAAAGAAATTTGAGCTGCTCAGTTTTTTCAAAATTTTCCACTTGATATGTGAAAACTGTGTGCTATACAGTTCCTCTCAAGGAAATAAGAACAATTTCGTATGTAAGACCCTGTGGAATGACTTTTCTTTCTGGAAAGTGTTTTTTGATGCAATCTCCTTGAAGAAACTTGAAATAAAACGAAAATTTCGACCATTTTATTGCAGGTACAAACTGCTTTGCATATTAAATTTGCTACTTAATATTTTTTGTTGAGATTTACTGAGTTCGAGTAATTATATAAAAAAAATTGAGCCCTGAATGACTTTCGATGGAGACGAATATCACACAGGACTTCAGTGGACTGCCTTGAGGAACGCAAGCTATCTACCAGTAGTGACTTTCTTTGATATCTTGCAACCACTCCACTCAAGCTCGTCGAGTAGAGTAAAGAATTGAAATTAAAGTATTGGAATGCATAAATAGATATTGTCTCGATGAAAGGATTAGGAAAGATATGGTAAATTACGTAGGAAATTATATGAGCTTGGTAGGTTATAAGTTATTTGTAAGTAGGATATTCGATGATAGTGGCGAGCCAACATCGAAGGCAATAGCGATATTGAGGCGAAAAAGCGCTCCAGTAAATATTCGAGAGGGACAAAGATACTGGAATCGGTTAAAGTTACCTATAGCCGCAGAATGGCAAAAACGATAGTGAAACTATGAACCCGACAAGCAATTAAGGTAGATATAGGGCTCTGAGACCTAATCCTGGCGAACAGGCACGATGAAAAAGTGATCGGGAATTCGTGATGCTAATGTTGGGTGGGTTATATGACTTATGGCTTCATATTCAAATCTCGACTACGGTCAATTTAGAACTTTAATTACGGGAAAACTTACTATTAAGCATGAACCGGATGCTACCAACATTTGGTTTGGAGAATTGAAAAACAAATAGAAAATATTATATTTATTATATTTTTATTTTATAAATTAATTATTGAAATTTATTTATTTAATTTCGCCGAGAGAGATTTTTGTCGGAATTGCTTCTTATTGGAATCCACATTAACAAACACACGCAACATGTTGACCGGATAAATTTCAAGAAGGCAAATGTCAGAAAGTGTCTCAATTGGCCAAGATTGAATCGCCATGTCAGGAAATAAAACGTTAAACAAAAATGTTATTCGGAAAGCTATAAAGGCTTCGTTTGTCCTATTCGGATTTGGTGAAGGTCTTGACTCTCAACAAATATATGGTTTGTCTTCCGTTTTGGTACTCATTTTTGATTTTGCGAGAAACAGGATTTGGACAAAACGGCGAACAGCCGAGTAAGCGTTCCTTTTTTATTTTGTGGGTTTGTTTTACGGCCTAATTTTTCACTCCTTGACACTATTACTCGCCAAAGGTTGCCTGTAATTTTAAGGTAGAAAATTCATTTAGGGCCCCAAAACCTTTCGCAATTCGAGTGCAACCTTTTGGCGCACAAATTAGGTGACACCTAACACAAGAGAATACGCCACCACTCTTCGCAGGCAATTGCATGGTAAGTTTGTCCTTCCAGTCCAGTCCAGCTTTTTAAGGCTTCGGAGCTTAAAGTGCAACTAACATCATCAGTGTTGTAATGTGATTCTGCAAGGGATCAATTGAAAATATTGTGATTATTTACTCACGCCTGCAGTTCTAAGAACTTAAATCAAAAACACCGTATCGTTTTCATAATATTCGTCTAATCTATTCGCAACCATTTGAGGTGCTGAAGGGTCATAAGCGTCAATCGTCAGGTTTTCTGTGAGATAAAACTGACAATCAATAGTATTGTCGATACAATTAATTATTTTAATTTTTGGCCTTGCAAACTTTTAAATTTGTGACTGAATCTTTTTATTATATGTTAAGTGCCTAAATAAAAATTCTAGTACTACATTTGGCTCATAGTCTTCTTTGCACTGCATATGTGCTTACTTTATAGACAATATACTGTGGTATTTGATTGGAGTACAGCATCTAAATATTCTCAAAATATCATCTTTTCAGTTGAACCTCTTTTCTACTTTTTGAAATCTTTGCGGAAATTTGAAATCTTTACGACAACTTGAATGAAACTTTTTCACCACCACAGAGAACATTAATAAACAACCCCTTTGTGAGTTTTTCTAGGCATTTGCACAAAATAGTAGGCGCAACTTAATTCATTTTTTCGATGCACATGTAAGAGCAATTTACTATCAAGTATACATCCATAATTTTGTCGTTGTTCCCGTAATATATCAGAAGAATATTTTCCACATTTATAATTTAAAATATACATAAATAATATTAACGAAGAACGTGATATTATACTTGAACTTTAAAAATAAACATAAAGAGTGGAAACTTTTAAAATAATTGTATTAATATTTTTCAAATAAGCATAAAAGCCCAGTTTTTATTGATTTATTGTTAATTTTCTTCATAATGTAACGTTATGTTAGCCAAATTTGCAAAACATACATATATTCTACATATCTTTCTTGTACGAGCTTTTAAAGTATGGATTTAATGTCTTTGGGCTTAAGAATAACTTAGAAAATATTTAACATTTGTTAAGTGCACAAATGCTGGACTGTGCTTGCTCACTATTTGCCTTGCCTGGTACATAGTTCGCAAGTTAATCTTTTGTTACAAATCTTGCACGTATGGTTTCGGTTTTATCCTTTTTGTGGACTATTGAAAAAATCTGTTTTGCAAAGCTTATTATATGGAATCGCTTATAAAAGGTTAGTTTCCCAGAGCAAGCCTTATGATGGGATTGCAGATTACATTAAGACAATCAATCGACTTTCGTTATTTTGTGAAGGCATAATTGTGCTGTTTTTGATTATCAGGTTATATAGAAATGTTTCATTCCCAGCAAATTATTTTCTTTACATTTTTACAACTTGATCGGTATCAATACCTCTAAGGCTTGGTAAATTAATATCAAGTTAATGAGAATTAATTAATTAGTTTTTTCCAACACCAAATTGCGAATTACTTTCAAAGAAAAAAAAATACTAATTTACACTTTATTTTTTACAGGGAAGTGTAAAAGATGTCATTAACATCGAGAGCAAGAAATAACTCGGATATCGATTTGGTAAGTTGTATGAGAATATCAAAAGAAACGACATGCTGCTTTCAGGCCATTGTTTATATTTAATGAAAATAGTGGTTTCTTATCTGATTTTAATCCAGAATTAGTGTTTAAAAACAAATTACATGTTTTTCAATGTAGCTACCAAATATTTCGATCGATTGCATCGTTTAATATGTCATATATATATATTATATCATTAGTTTTTATCAGAATTTACAACAAAACCTTCGATTTACGACGTATTTAACTTGCCTAATAAAATTTTCAATTTAGTGCACAAAACTATGTCCAAACAAAGCATTTAAACTGCTTTTTTGTACCTATCAAACAAGAAGAAGTTTATCGGCCTTTGAATCACTCCATGTGAGATATTGAAAATTGATTTTGAATTTAATGGACCGTCATTAGTAAACATTTCATTGGTTATTCAAAGAAGCCAGAAAATTTATTTATTCGTCGATCTGAAAACGTTCTATAAAAACTGGACAAATTTCAATGTTCTATGGAGCCGACGCTGAAACCGGCTTTTCGTTGGACTGCTTTGTGCCCCCGTCGATGCATTTAACCGAAGACATAAATTTCATTCCGATCGCTTCTTGCATGCTTGGATTCCAGCAGAAGTGGCCGCGACGGACAAGGTCTAAGCACCTCACGGCTCACGGTGAACGGTGAGAGAAAAGTTGACCATCAAACTATTTCGAAGACGTCAACCTGAACAAAGCCGAAACAGAAGTCAACGTTTCGCGTGCTGAAGGAAAAGTGCAAGAAGAACAAAAGGAAAAGAGTCAATTCACCTGCTTTTTGTTAGCCTCAGGTTTCAAGGTTTTGCTGTGGCGTGAACGCGTATTCAAACTTTCTTCCCTTTAGTTTTGCACACGTTGCGCTCAACCTTTTCTTTAAAGCTTGTCGAGGTGAATTTCGAGAAATTCTTATGACTATTTTACTGCTTGACTAAAAACCAAATTGTCGTTAAATCTCAGTCTCAGTCTTCAATTCTATTGTGAATTTAAAGGAAATTTTTTTAGAGAAATTAATCGTTTTCGCGTAAGAGCTTTTCTCAGAAAAACTTACAGTTCATTGATATAGATTCAAACCATTTCAGTTCTATCCAGTTCGTTTTATGAAAACGACATCAGGATAAAAAACACCATTTTCGTTACTGGCAACCCTGGTAACCACTAGGACGTGTACAAAACAATAAAAAAATTACAACTTTTGTACTTTGAAATTTATCTGTTGTGAGGATAAATATAAAATAAATGATTGAATAGCCTAATTGTGATGTTTGATACTTTTCTTGCCTTTCAATTGATCAAATTTTCAGTACACAAAACTTACAATTTATTTCAATTAGATTAGCACTGTGGATTTGGCATGCCGTAGGCACATAGAAGGACTACAATTACAAAAACTGTTAGAGCCTTAACTCATAAATAAGGAGAAGCGTACTCTAAATAAATATTACGTACTGTTGCGTGGTCGAGGCAATAACAAATTATGGTGATTTTTCTGAATTAAGGACCCTGGCATTTAGATGTCCCAAATCTATTGAACTGAATATCGCGGTTTGTTTTGATAGAAATAAGTAACAAGCCGCGAGGTGCGACCTTAGAGTTTCTTTCGGTCAACTTCCCAGTAATATCTACATTAATATTAAAAATATCAACGACAATAATAATTATGAAAATAATACTACTTTAAATAATAATAATGTACCCCTTGTAACAGTTATTGGAATTACTTAATATTCATCGTATCATCTCCGTCCATTGATTACGTAAGGATTTTGGTGAATGGGGGGTGGATTGGTTTGATTGAATATTCACGCGTATCAATCGGAGGAGAGACAGGTTACAAAGCCTTTTCTACGCTATTTATTATTTTCATATCAATCCTTGAAGGACAAAAAACCGCCAACAGAAAGGAATGCAGTTATTGATATGATGCCCACTGGAAGGATTTTGTCACATGGTTGTCATTTTGAATAATTGCATTCAAAATTGCCATGACTTCCGCATAATGAATCAATTTGTATTATTTCACGATTTTACATCAATGGGACTAATAATTATTTTTTTAGTTTCAGTTTGTCTTGAAAAGCATTTAATATGCAGGCAAAAATCGGTTTAATTGCATGTAAAAAGTTAAATGTATTACAAATGATGATGGAGAAAGTAATTGAAATCTTACGAACACTAAATAACAAAACTACCAAAAACTACAATCTTTTATTTATTGAAAACTTTCCAAAGCATATGATATTGCATAGTTTTGATTACAAAACATTTTACAGTTCAAAGCGTTGATTACGACAAATGCAAATTTGATTTGATTTTTTTTGTTTTCAAAATTGGAGCAGTATTTTTATTAAAATTAAAACAAGGTACTATGAAAACTATTCAAACTCTGCTGAAATTATGCAAATACTCATAAACTTTTATTGCCTTTACAACAATGTCTTTAGAATAAGAGATTTGGAGTAATATCAGTCGTATGAACCCTTTTTAAATGGTGACTTTGAATTATTTTTTGTTTTTAATTAATTTTTTTGTAATCATGGGAAAAAATTTGCCCGGTTTCTCTTCAAAAATTGATAAGAATTTATTAATTTTATAAACATTCATTATCGCGTTGTGCAAACCAGGGTATTTTTTTTTTAAAAATCCTAATTTTTTCGCATTTTTTTAATTAAATTGAAAAAGGGCTACAACGATTTTTTTTGAGAATTAAAAACATCATAAAAGTGTTAATACGCATTGATTGGCACCTCAATGATGCAAATCGCATGTTAGGCTCGTGAGATATAGCGCATGACAGCAATGACCTTCAAGGGGTCAAAACAGCAACTCCCCCCAACCGAAGCGTCCCAAAAACTAACCAGCTCTTAAGATTGCAAAGACGCTTTGATTGACACCACAACGAAGTGGATACGACTTTGTTTACGTGAGTTATGCTCGTACATACACACGCACGCACGCATTCATAATTCTTTCTAAAAACACTTAAAATATACTCTAAAGACGTCAAAACGTGAAGGAATGTTGAAAATTTCAATTTTGATTTCCGAGACGATTACAAGAACTTTGCATATACTGATACAAATGAAGCAGATTTTGAAAAAAAATCATTAAAAAAAACTTTATTTCAAATTGTGTCAACGACCATCAAGTAGCATCAAATAATAAATAAGGTGCTGTTAAAACATTTCCAATACAAGGTGAAGTGTTTTGTTCCAATGAGCTGCAGAACAACGGGTAAACGAGTTGGTATCTGTTTTCACCATTGAATATTAATGACGAGGGTAGCTTGAAACAAATGTGTAGTTTGAAAATATATTTAATTCAGAACCGCGAAAAAAAAATTTTCTCAAAGTCTTTGGAATCAAAGGTACCTACGTTCATTTTTTTTATATACAATTTCCGGAAAATAAATCGTAAAGAGAAATTATAAAAAGTTATCACATAAAGAAATATTAAATAAATATAATTGTAAGAGAAATTTGAAACACGAAGGAAAAAATGAATCAAAGGAACAAAATACGAAAACTGTTAACATGATTCTCAAACAAAATGATAAATGCAGATAAAACCAAACTCATCCCTTGTATGGTCGACAAACGCTTTTGAAGTGCGCGGAAGACGCTTAAATGGAAAACAATTTAAAGAAAATATCAAATTATTAATCGTCAATTGGATGTTAAAAAAATACTACAAACTCACACTCATATATTTTCATATAATCCCGTTTTCACTTATACCACTGACTTCTTCGAATCTCCAGGCCAGACAAACAAAATTAAGATTTTGCAGTTAGCATCCCGAAACTCTTTAAAACCTAACGCTTAACGCTGACTAAACTATCTTTTCTGGCGGTTTAAATGCAACTCCCGACTTACGAAAAATACTCTCAACCTGTTCCCATTTAAGAAAGGCAGCCCCAGTGTTGAAAAGTTTGACGCCTCCACTACAGTTGACCGACCGCTGATTTAAAAAACATTCCAGTTAAAAAAATGTGAGTTTTCACGGATGGTGCTTATTTTATACAAGACAGTTCCTAACATTATCTGTTTATTCTTAAATTCATTTCGAACGTTTAGGTCATTATTTTTCTACTAGAATTGAATATACCGCAACTTCTGCATCCCAGAGATAGTTTTTTATTTAACACCATTATAACCAAATTCAAAGTAGTTTCAGTCAAAAATCAAAAATCATCACTTTTTGTCCGAACTCCGTTCCAATGTCCTTAAACAGCATATCATCTTCTGTGACAATTGCACCAGCGGACATTAATACTTCTGACACATTTCAGCTCATAATGAGTTGTCGGCCATGAACTAGAAGCTACATATATCAGAGGAAGCATCACATTCGCTGGTAATTTAAGGATGATATGACAGCTTTTTCATGTCACTTTTCTCATATTCACAATTTTCTTACTCTACAAAAATCCTTCTTCAACAAAAAAAATTACGCCTTTTGCGTTCAAAACTCTCTTTACCATCTACATTCGTAAAATTTCAGATTCTCGTTTTTTTTATTCCCAGACCAGCTTTCCCATTTTTTAGTTCAAAGTATCTTCATTTCGAATCAGTATCGTGTCAAAAATTCGATTGCATTTCACAGTTTTTATTGCCAAAGTGAGCAATTATTGTGCATTGAACCGAATTCAGCAGTACGGCACCATCCGAAACGATTTTAAAAATATTCTATTTAAGAAAATAAGCAAAAATCTCGGACTGGCTGGGATTCAAGGTATATATACCATATACCTTGGCTGGAGTTGCCAATCACACCCCAGATGCAAGACATATGCGCTAGCGTGCAGCCACTCATAAGTTGCTTGGAACGACAGTTCCATAGCAAAATGTGTATAGTGCATCTTTTATTGATTTGGTCCATCCCAGCTTCAAGTGGGTGAGACAAGTCAGCCAAGGAAACAAAGAAAATTTTAATTGTGCGTGAACTGAGCCCTATTTTATATACGCCAAAAGGTCCTGGACACCACAATACATTATAATTTTTCCACACAACACGTTTTAAGAGTTCTTGATGACTACAACAATACAACAGAAGTTTGCTAGAATTTTAATAAGGAGTCCACTAAACTTTTGGGTTCTGGTGATAAAAAAAACTATTCAAAAAATTGCATCTCGTATTTTTCTATTTATTTTTAACTTCCCAGTATATGGGAAGTTCTTGTAATCGCCTCGAAAATCGAAATTGAAATTTTCAACATTTCTTTACGTTTTGAGGTCTATAGAGTATATATAAAGTGTTTTTAGAAAGGGAGATGTATGTGTGTGTGTGTGTGTACGTACGTACGTACGTACGTACGTTCGTGGACACTTTTTTCTACGAGCATAACTCACGTAAACAAAGTCGTATCGACTTTTTTAAGGTGTCAATCGAAGCGTCTTTGCAATCTCAAGAGCTGATTAGTTTTTGGGATACTTCGGTCGGGGGGGTTTGCTGTTTTGACCCTTTGAAGGTCATTTCTGTCATGCGTTATATCTCGCCAACCAAACATACGATTTGCACTATAGAGGTGTCAATCGACGCGTATCAACATTTTTGTGAATCTATCAAATTTTTAAAAAAATCGTTGTAGCCGTTTTTTAATTTAAGAAAAAAAAGTGCAAAAAATAAGGGTTTTTTTCATAAACAATAAATTTTTAACCTGATTTGCGTAAATAAGTAGACAATGTTTATAAAATTTATATACTCCAAACAATGTTTGTAAAGACAACATCAAAACATTTTGTCATGATTACGTAAAAAATTCAATTAAAAATAAAAAACTATTAAAAGTCATCATGATTTTCAAGGTCATTTTTATCATTCTCTATAACTCACGAACCAGATATAATATTTGCATCATTAAGGTGTCAGTTGACGTGTATTAATATCTTTGTGAAGTTTATACATTATAAAAACTCGTTGCAGCTTTTTTTTAATTTAATAGAAGAAAATGCGAAAAATTATAGTTTTTTTCATAAAAAATATTTTTTAACCTGATTTGCACAGCACAGTAATAAATGTTTATAAAATGTATACATTCTTATCAGGTTTTGAAGAGAAACCGGCAAAATTTTCTTCCTTGATTATAAAAAAAAAATGAAAAATAAAAAATCATTCAAAGTTACCATTTAAAGAGGGTTCATACGAATGCTTTTACTTTATTTTTTTTATTCTAAAAAATTGTTGTAAATTCAATCAAAGTTTTAAAATATTTGCATAATTTGAGCAGATTTTACATATTTTTTATAGTCTTTTATTTAAAAAAAATGCTTAAATTATTAAAACCAACAAAAATTTTCAACACCAAAAAGGCCCCTACCGACTGATCCGCGTGAATATTCAATCTGTCATCATAGACCAAAAACCTTACGTAATCAATGGACCCTCCCGTAGACGATATGATTCTTATTAACTCATTCCTGTTACTGCTATGAATACCTCTCATTGTTGTAATGCTGTTGATGTTTATGTAGATATTACTGGGAAGTTGACCGTGTGGACCTCAAGGGTCGCACCTCGCGGCTTGTTTTGTTTTTCAATACTGCTCCTGAATTGTCTCTCGACTTTTAAATCATACAACTAAAAATGATCCAAGTCATTTACTATATGACAAATATGCTGCTTTTCACGCTCTAATTTACATTGTACATTGGAATGGATAACAAGTCGATCCTCTCTTTTTACCTGCTTTTCAATTACCAATGGTGAGCAGATACACTCTTGTCTGATTAATTCTTCAGGCTTATCATAGAAATATCATTACACATTATGTGAACAGACAGTTAGGTTTTGCAAACTAGTTTTTGGTGGTAGACCAAAAATTTACACATCCCAATAGAAAAGAGATGTCGAATCAGCTAGTAGACCAAAAGTGGACACTACGGAATTTGAGTTGATGTATGTATGGAGTGCCTCCTCATTTTGAAAAGTAGATTCTTTTGTTTTTCCTATCATCCTCTCCATAGTATTCTGTCCGGAAGTGTTACATTATCTAGTGCACTACTTAGCAAATCACTTTGATTGCAATTAATATTTCTATGGATTTTTTTTAAAAATAAAACAATGACTATTTATTTTTTAGGCAGGTGGTTCTTATATTAAATTTTGAGGTTTCTTATCATCACTTGTTTGATCGTGGAAACTTCAGACTTCAATTACGCACAGCATTACCACCAGTTTTCTTGGTCCAACAATCGCACCCTCCAGTTTTTAGTGGTGGAAAATTTGAGCCAACTGCTTTAAATTTATAAGAGGCTATGGGCTGTTAATGATAGCTTTTGATTCTAGGTATGAAGTATATGTAATATCTGGCAGATTATTTGATTTTGAAAGGAAGCATTTTTTCCATGATTCTCAAGATTGATACCAATTGAATCCAAATCTCTGAATTAGCAGTAGAAGCATTAAAGAAAGTTTGCATTGTTTTAAAGATGGAGGTTAAAATGACACTTTTTTTAGGCTGGTGTTGCTTTATGCAGGCCATAAAGATACTTGCCAGTATTTTGAAGTGAAGCTGTACCATGTGAGAAATCTACATTCTTCTTAAGATACATATGTATGTATCTAACGCCTATATCACAATGCGACGACCAATACCAAAGTACACATTGTAAACGTCGCCTTATGCATTCAGTTACCAGTTTTCTTCTGAGAGCATTGCTAATTCATATTTAGGCCCAACCAAACTTCTGCTGAGGATTTGGTCACCTCTGAGCAACTTCATGTCAATTGGAACAATTTCGGAACTTGATACCTTTCGATTTGGCTAAAAATTTATCTGCTTGTTCTGTTTGTAAAGCCATGCAGATTCGCCAAGTTTCAGCTCAAAATGTGTAAAACTGCGTCCAGGGTGATTTTTTAAAGTTTTGACTGTTTTTTTTTTAAATCGTGTCGTTTCGTGTCCACACAAGTCATTTTACGTCAGAATGCATATTTTGTATATTTTTTGAGCGAATTAGACCTTTTCTTAAAAATGGCAAAGATACTTTGAAAATCAAAAAAACAGTCAAACCTTAAAAAATGACACTGGGCATAATTTTATTGATTTTTAGTTGCAAATTGAACCTCGTCAAAGTTATCACCAAAGCCGTTGGCAAACAGCCATTTTGACGATCTGATCATCGCAGCTCCAGATTTGTCCATAGTAATGCTTTGCGACCCTAAAGAAGTCGTGTATACCATAATGTCACTTTAAATGTACTGCGACAGTAGCACATTGATCGATCATCAACCTGGAGTACCAATGTAAGACCAACACCTTTTAAAATGATCAACATATTACTCTGATTACTTTACCTGTTGTTTTTTTGTGTGAATCCAAATAACTACTTGGACTTCTTTGCTTTTCATTACAACTTTGAGTTGAGGGACTTGGATTTGCTGAAAATTTGTAAGTATCGGTTTATTCACTCACTTGGGACAACCCAACGATAGGTCGAAGACGGGGACAAGTCTAAAGGACAAAACCTTCATTTGGTTTTCCCGGAAGGTCTCACTGAAGTGTTCCACCCCAAGGTCTACTTAAGACGCGGGTATACTACTTAAGACGCGGGTATACAACTACCAATGCATCTCATGTACAAATGAAGCTTCTTTACCGACGCAGTAAGGTACCAGTTTTATCCAGAGTGTGCAGCTCCTTCACATTTTCTGCTTAAATATTTCGATTCAAACCACGTTAAATTATACAAGTGCCCCCTAATGACCAACACAAACCTTTTCCACGAAACCTACACATACATTTTTGCACTTAAAATCTATAAAGGCTACTTGATTGACTATTTTATTGGTAGCTGTTACTATTAAAAACAAGCCGTGAGGTGCGACCCATGAGGTCCACACGGTCAGCTTCCCAGTAATATCTAAAAAGATATTAAAAATATTAAACACAATAATAATTATGGAAATAATACTACTTCAAATAATAAAAATGTACTTCTCGTAAAAGTTATTGGAATGACTTCATATTAATCATAACATCTACGCGAGCGTCAATTGATTACGGAAGGATTTTGGTGCATTGGTTTGATTGATTATTCACGAGGATCAATCGGTGGGGGGACAGGTTACAAAGCAGTTTTTTCATTAAAGTTAAATCATGGTGCTGTGAAGACTATTGAAATCTGCTCAAATTTTGAAAATATTAATAAATTTTGATTTAGAATAAGAGATTTAAGGTATTATGATTCGAATGAACCCTTTTTACATGGTGACTTTGAATGATTTTTTTTTGTAATCATGAGAAAATTTTTTGCTGGTTTCTCTACGAAAATTGATAAAATTTTATAAATTCTACAAACATTTATTATTATGATGTGCAAATCAGGTTAAAAATGATTTTTTTTATGAAAAAACATCATAAAAATGATAATACGCGTCGATTGACACCTTAATGATGGAAAGATTATATTTAGTTCTCGAGATATAATGAATGACGTAAATGACCTTGAACGTTTATTGATTTTTTATTTTTTATTTAATTTTTTTTGTAATCATGAAAAAAACTTTTGCTGGTTTTTTCACAAAAACTATTTGGAGTATGTAAATTATATAATCATTAATTACTTAGGTTTAAAAATCAAGTTAAAAATGTTGTTTTTTTGAAAAAAACCTAATTTTTTGCATTTTTTTTAAAAAAATAAAATAAAAAACGGCTCTAGGAATTTTTTGGAAAATTTGATAGAATCACATAAATGTTGATACGCGTCGATTGACACCTTGTTCAAAAAAATCGTACGTTTGGTTCGCGAGGTATAACGCATGCCAGAAATGACCTTCAAACGGGCAAAACAGCAAACCGACCGACCGAAGTTTTCCAAAAACTAATCAGCTCTTAAGATTGCAAAGACGCTTCGATTGACTCCTCAACGAAGTTGATACGACTTTGTTTACGTGGGTTATGGTCGTAGAAAAAAGTGTCAACAAACGTACATACGTACGTACGTACATACACACACACATACATCTCTCTTTCTAAAAACACTTTATATATACTCTATAGACCTCAAAACGTAAAGAACTTCCCATAAATTAATAAATTCAATATGAACTACAATGTGCCTATTTAATTCTCTGTCCGTCAATAATATGCGAATTAAAATTTTCAATTTCGTGACTCTAATGACACAGCAATTCAAATTTCAGAGATAAGCAATGATACCACTAATATCAAGCGAATTAGTATAAAGTTTAAGATTTTATGAAAAAGAAATGAATGCGGAAATGGAAACGAGACTGAGAGTTTCAATTTTTTTCAATGACCATAAAAAGGACGTATCAAAACAAGATTTCCCAACCCTGACTTATAGTGCACATGGTGCATCTGCTGCGCGTACCAAACATCGTTTCTTAAACAGTTACTATGAAAATTGCAAACTTTCAGGAAACGTTCTTTTGCGCTGAACGGAAATATGAATATGTATCTCTGATACAGTTCGCCTTCCCGGTAAGATAAAAGCAAAAGATTCTGCTCGCAAGTGAGGTTTCTCATTTGAAATGCATTACACAATGAACTTCCACTTTAATGTGAGACTTCGGTTTCGGTACCACAAATAGATAACAGGTTCGCCGGACATATATAAAATATATCGCAGAGTGATTCCCCATCGGCAACCCACATTCTCGTCTGCAAACAAGTTAGCATACATTAACTTGGAAAGGCTCGAAGTTATACATTAATTACCCACATTAAAGGGTGAATAGTTTGAAATCTTGATGTAGTCACTTGTTTGGGAAGAAATGTCTCGAGCGTATTGCTCCTAGCCATCATCGTATGGTTTTCCTACGAAAAACGTGAGACTGGGGAGTGGCTAGTAGAAATATGTAGTAGCAATTAAACAGGAGCTAGTAGTTTGTTAGTAATACATGTAATATTGTAGCACGAAAACTCTTTACGATGGGTAATTGTTCATGATCCACTCAATTGGACACCATATAATTATGTACATGTTTAACGTTTGGGTAAAAATATTCTTTGAAAAAATGACACCTGGATATATCAGATTTACAATTCCATACATACGGCAATTAAACCATTGCGAAGGATCCCTAAGTTAATAGTTCAATAAATACGGATAAATAGTCTAGAAAGAAAGATGTCTTCCACCAGCTTACTTCGAATCATTAAAATAAATTAAAAATCAGATCACTTCTTTGAATTACAGCAAGCAGGTATTGGGCATATACGAGTATTTGAGGTTCAGATACTCTATTTTCCTTTGTTCAACAGCATTAAAAGAGGAAAAATCCCAGGAATCAACTATCAAAAAAATCGTTGAGTATAAAATTTTATTATCTAACTAAAGTTAAACGATGGAAAAAGTCCTTGTATTGAATCAGAAACTAATAAAAGCTAATGAAAGTGGATTGTGAACATTTCTGACTGCTTGTCTTTGAGTTTGTCAGAATTCGGCAGACAATGAACGGCAAATGGGAATCTATAAATCGCATTTTGTTTTGGCCGCCACCAAATTGGCACATGCTGAAGTCATTTGTCTCCAGCACTTTAAAGAATAAACCCAGTTCCAATTGAAATTTTATTTTCTTCTTAAGATTATTTGCTTCTTTATTTTTGTATTGAAATATTTCATTGATTTTTTTAATTGCATGCTTAGATGTTGTTTAATTTTTTTAATTGGAAACAATGGGCTGTCACGGGATCAAGTCAATAAATAGTCATATTTATGTTAAACATTTTTGATTTAATGTTTTTTACTCACCTTGAGGAGGATCTAGCCTACGCCATGGTATCTTGGAAGACATTGTAGGTTCAACCGTTACTGACATTCCTATTACTGCAACCTTGTATTGGAGGGACAGAAAGCACATATTCCTTGGATAGCGTGCACCAAGTTGTGTGCACCGATTTACCCCGATTTAAGGATATTTTATGTTTTGGTCTTGTTTTTGGGTCAACTTTCTTTGGCCTTACCAATTTTTTGACAACACCCGCACATCGTTATTTCTCTTTTGAAATTCGAATGAGCCAAACTATCTGCTGCATTTATTTCTTTGTAAAGGATTCAAGATGCTGCTACCGCCATACGCAACGCATTCGAAGCAAAAACCACCACAATTATTCGACAAATATTAGTGAAAATTCATTTGAAAAAAAGAAATATCTATCTTCTGTTTTGCGTGGTGAAGTGGATCTTGTGAACATGAGGCTGTGTTGACAAAATATCAATCATTCCATCACCAAATATAAATGGTGACATCCCTCCCAAAGTCGTAGGTTTTTCGCTCCATCGTGGCCATCACTTTCACGGTTTGTTCGTCTGTCAAGTATGGTCCCAGTGGCTTGTATATTTTTTGATGTAAGTTCTTTTAGAAAATCAAATTTATTCAAATCGAAAAGATGGTTGTCATGCATTTGTAGAAATGTAGCTTGAAAATATCCACTTATGTCCCTATCGGAGCAGATCGCTCGGGCACTGAACGTTTTTGTCTTTGATTCATTTTACTCACGTCATTCATTAAATTCGCCGAATCGATAAAATCTCCTAAGTCACAGTTCACAGTCCTCCATATTAAAAACTGACTATCTTCTCACTTCGAGTGAACACACAACCTCACTTTCAGCACGTTAGCTGAAATTTCACGGGTTCGGGCCCGAGTCACTTTAGCTTAACGAAGACGCCAACGTCCACGTGTACTCTAACGAAACGTTCCAAAGTTTGACGAAACTTATGTCAATTTTAGTATAGCTGTCAGTGACAGCGTCGGTATCATCAATAGAGGTAAGAATTCTGAACATATTGAATGAGTTCTCAAATACATATAACATTAATAATTTTAGTTTTAAACACAGCAAAAAAACATTAAAATCATATGTCTTCGAGACTTATTATAAGATGATTTTCTATGGTTATGGCTAAACTTTAAAAATCCCGTCAATATTGCAGTAAACCACTCAATATTTAATATTAACAGTAAAAATCGGGAACACTCGGCTTAATTTGTTAAACATTAAAGCCACCCTCTTCCTTTTACAACCGGGACCGGCTTTGGCAGAATTATGGCAATTACCAACATCGCATATGAAATAAATAATTGATTAATTTCTTCTTGTCTCATTAATTTCTGAAACGCCACTGATTGTCAATTGTACACAATTCTGGGAAATGTCATTCTTTGTATTGGATATTTCAGAGTTCATAAAAATGTGAAATTTTCAATTAAAACAGCTTTTAAAAGTACTCAATCTTTTAAACAGATAACAGCGTGTATATTTACTGCACTTAAGTACGAAAATGCACTCCTTTATTTCGAAAATATGATGAACCATAAATTTTGCACTTTATATCACAAATTCTTGAAATTCACTAACTGTCGCGTCAATTTATCAGCACTGTTTTCTTCGGGCTGCTACACCCGAGGTTAACACTTGTTTTTGTCACATAGTACTTCGAAATAAGGTCAGGATTTGTAAAAAACCACTAAATTTCGATGAATACGCGTTTTCCTTTCTTTTTGTTAAGACCTGTCAATGAAAGTCGTTTGACACTTATGCACCTTTGACACTTATGAACAGCGCTCTATTGATACCACACACGTATAGGCGTTTATTCAGTTCGTTCCGTTCCTGTTAGTTTCCTGTTCCAAGGTATCATCCCATGTGGACTTCGGCTTCGTAAAGCGGCCCACAGACGACCAAATTGGTTGTCAACTAAGTCGTCAACCTGGTTGAGGTTGAGACTACAGATTGAACAACCGAATCGTCAACTTGAATGTCAACATCACTTTGTCAAAAATTTCATGGTGAAAGGACGTTTGCTCAGATTATGTACGGTAGATATTTTCATATGCTTTGTTCAAAATGAGTGATGAAATATTTTTCTTATATTTTATTATTGATGAACTATGTGAAGATGGGATTTTCTTCACAAAAATTGATAAATTTGCACAATTTCGCTATTGAAACTTAACGACGTGCACTCTACAAATTCTTGACTCGAAATGATGTTGACGTTGATGTCTACCAACATGGCCATAGACGGCAAAACATGTTTGTCAACATTAAGCCTTTCCCACAAAAATCACAAACATTTGATTTTACTTCAACCGTAGCTTCAACATGTACTTCAACCGTCAACCTGCCTACAGACGTTCAACATTGATACTAACATGGCAAGTTGACGACTTAGTTGACAACCAAGTTGGTCGTCTGTGGGTCGCTTAAGGCAATTGTGGTCAGACCTATTATTGGAAGAGCACATCATCCATATCTTGCATGAATAGTGCATATAATAAGTGGCCTCGTCGTGTATGGATCGAATTTCCCCAGCTTTTTGGTTTTAATTTGTTATTGTAAGCATTATGAAAATGCATTTTTCATTCCTTGGATATTAATATTGAAACCATGGGAGCTCCCCCACTAATAGAATGGTGAGTTTGCTTACTTGAAAATTGATCTGTGAAATGAATTTTAGACTTGTCGAAAGAATAAAAAATAAAAAGATTAATTTTTTTTGTAAAAAAATAAACAATAAAAAACATTATAAAAAAGTTAGTGAATGTGATTTTTACCATTAATGTAATATAAATAAGGGTAAAACTTTTGGCACACGTTTTGCACACCTTCCTCCTGCTACCTGCTCCCCTCACCCACCCGCGGGGGTATCTCTGGAAATAGGCAAAATAACCATTTTTAGTGGGGGAAGCCCAATAACTTCTTATGGGGTCGTGACCGCCGAGAACTTTTTATGCCATAGTAGAAGGGGAGCTCTCCTTTGTCGATCCCCTCTACTTTTACTCCCTTGGAGAGTGGCGGCCATAGTTTTTACCTCTATCAGATCTTTATTTCAGTGAAAAAGTTATCAACACTTCAAATCCTTCTTCAGATTGAATTTTTTTGTACTATGAAAATTTTATTTCAAAGTTACCTTAATTCATTGTTTCTTTTTTCTTATTATATTAAGGCAATAAAATTGAATAGTTTCCAAGAAACCCTTTAAAGCATTGTTAAAAATCTTCACCAAGAAACATGTTACGCTATTATTTCAATGAATAATATGATGACTGTTTACACAACGCATATGGATACTTTGTTGATTTCCTTGATAATATTACTAAGTTCGCACAAGTAGAAGGTCCACTAAGTTGAAATACATAGTTCATGTTTGCAGATGGAAGGGTGAAAATGATTAATATTAAAGCGATAATAATAGCAACTGGAACGAAAACTTCTCAACTTTTCTCGGAATAAAGTTGAGTTGTGAAGTAAAAATTTTGTAACAGAGTGGCAATGGTTAAGAATTTCATCTAGAAAATAATATTACCTACACTTTGCATGTTCTCACTATCTTCATTAAAATAAACACTCATCGTATAAAATATTGATCCTCAAACTCAGTACCGCTATATAAGTACATAATAGATATGTTGAGAAGGCATAAGCCTTAAAAGACGCCAATGGATGAATGTTGATTAACTATCTTGTATCGTCGCTCATACATAAATGCGATATTCATCTAAATCTTATTTATTGCATGCATCTTTTGCTTCTGTGGAACTCATCGGAGAATTATTTTATGTCGAAGAAAATTGATGCATAATTTTCATTGCAGATACATCGACAGGTGTTGCTAATATCTGTCGACTTCGTTAAATCGCCGCAAGACAATTTTAACGCAAAATCTGATTAAATTTGATTCGGTATTTGAATTTTCATGCTGTAAGAGGTGTATCAGGTTGCTGCTGTGTGTTTGTACCGAGTATACTGATATTCATATTATATGGAGCTTTTGAAATAATTAAATTAAATTAAATAGGCATGTTTTTCAAATCTGATAAACAATGTCCATAGAACATCAATAATGTAATTAAGTTGGACTACGAAATTTTTTGACCTGGACATGCTACATTTTCAAATTAAAATTTAGGTGGTTATCTTTTGTGTAGTGTGGTAGATACGAATGAATGCCCAGTTTATATAGAAGTTATGATACATATAAATGTCTCTTCAACTTTCCATTTCTTCCTCGCACGAAAACCTTGCAATGACATCACGATTTTGGTTTTTTATGCGTAAGTAAAACTGCAATAACAAATACCCATAGTGGGAACGCGGGTTTCTCATGGAAATACCTTTTCCCGGTAAGAATAGCTTTGACACCCCAAAAAGCAAAAATGAAAAATTCGACTAAAAAGCATTGCTGAAATTGATGCGTGGAAATTTGCATTCAGTTTCACAATCCAGATTATAATATTTACAATGCTGATCGAAAGATTCACGAACTGACTCGATGGCATTGTATTCCGCTCTAATAAAATTAGACTATGGTGAGATTCGTCTACGTTTGGGCCTTGAAATCAATCAGCTAAAAATTTTGAAAATCGTAAATTGACACATTATTTTCAAGAAAAAGTTCTATTCGACGATTTCAATTTTTTCCAGGTCCCGTATAAAGTCTTCAGTTAATTATGCAATAATACCATAACATCCTCAAAAGAAAACTTAGCCTGTTATAGGCTGAGAAGTGACCGCAGGGCTACTTAGCTAACAAAAGGAAACATTTTCAGGAAACTAAAAAGATACTAAACACTCTGTGTTTTTCTCGCTAACCCTAGATCACTAACCTTATTTTTCAACGCTTATTACGAACCTTCGTCGTTTTGACTACGCTTTTTAAAATAGGGGTTTCAAAGGTTCCAGGAACCATTATACTTATATTTTTGTGTAATATCTTTCAAACACAATCATTTACTAGTATTTTTATTATTTTTTTAATAAAACTATATATTTATTACAGCCTTTTGAATGAGATCATAGACTTCAATCAAAATCAACATTGTTGACTTTTAAACTGCTTACATATAAAATCTAGAAAGAAAACATTTGAAAAAGACTTAAAACATTAAAACTGAAAAACAGATTAAAGAAAAAAAATCAACATTTCTTTGATAATCTAGGAACTAATACATTTGTGGCATACGTCAAGTTTGTGTTCCCCACACAAAGATTTATTGCACTTCGCGCAACTACTTTTAGTCATCCGTCGCTTTGCGGAGGGGCATAGGGCACATATTTTCCTTTTCTTTGGTATAGGAAGAGCAACAGCTGTATCTCTTTCAATGTCCAGTCTAGAATCCTCACTACTACTTCCTGGCATATTTAAAATTTGTGTAATTGAGTCACGTAGACCAGTGTGGAGAGTTGATATTGCCAACCTTTTCCGCATGTGTGACTCTACTAACTTGTAATGCAGTGTTTTTAAAAATGCACGCCTCGATAAAGGTTTTTCGTTTGCCTTCATAGTATTAGTTGCATAAATAACGTAACTATTTATAAATGCAATATTAAGCATTCCATAAAAATTGCACAGAGGCCAGCGCCGAGTTTTTCGACTGCAAGAAGCAAGGGAACACATTTAGTCTAAGCTGTCTACCCCTCCTTTTGTTTGGTTGTAGAATTCAACTATTGTGGGCTTTTTAGAACTTTCATTTATCGTTCCTTCCTCGTCACATGTTGATAATAAAAATATTACTTTTTGGGGTTTAGGTTTAAAGGAAAGCAGAGTTAGTTCATTGTCATAACAGAACATAGCGGTTCCAGTTTTTCTTGCACGCTTATTTTGTAATTCTACGGGTATCTCTCTTTTGTTCGCTCTGAGAGTTCCAACTAAAGTGAGCTTATAGGGCTCTTCTACTAAACTTTTGGCTAGTGGTACCGAAGTGAACCAGTTATCCATTGTTATGTTTCTATTTGTGCCGTGTACAACCCGTGTTAACTTTTTCACAAAATATTCACCAAGTGGTACTCCATTTGTTTTTGTAAAAGAGCCTAGATAGGGTTCTGCATCCAGCATATACGTCGTAGAATTATCCACTAACATCACTATCTTTATACCATATTTATTTGGCTTGTTTGGAATATAAATACGGAAGGGACATCTCTCCCTGAAACCCAATAGTTGTTCATCAATGGTAAGGTAGCAGCTAGGTTTGTAGTTCTCTCTACATTTAGTTATAAAAAGATCCCACACATCTCGAAAAGGAGCAAAAACATCAGTTTGTCTCCGTTCTTGGCGCGTAGATCTATCGTCAAATCTTAAACAGTTTGTTAGGAAATCAAACCTCTCACACGACATTGTACTACGGTATCGATTTCCGCAAAATGTTATGTCAAATAACTCCCATGATGGCAAGTGATTATCTTTTATCGCTGCGGATAATGCAAGAATTCCAATGAAAGCTTTAATTTCGCTAGTATCTGTTGGTCTTTGAGTAGCTTTTTCGTTTTTATATTTTTCTGACTTTATTGCTATCTCTGCATTGGTGTGGGTCATAATGACTTCAATCATATCATCAGTAATAAAGAACGAAAAGCAATGGAGAGGATCCAATGCATTTTTGCAAGCCCGTGAAGGTCCAGGTCTAATGTGAACTATATTTCGTGAAGCCATTCGTCTTTGTGACCTTGATTTTAGCGATGACCATTTGTGTTTATCTTTACTTTTCCGTTGATTGTAATTGAGATGTTTTATTACTTGCCTGAGAATCTTGATCTGGAAGTTGTTGTTGAGTCTAAAAAGAAACTTCTTGCTCGCTTTCCGTTTCATAAGCCGGATCAGCCTCAACATTGTCCACTCTTTCACTCCCAGATGAGTTTCCTTCATCGCTTTCGGCTTCTAGTAATAAGTGACGAATCATATCTAGAATAGCAAATACAACTATAATATGTTACCAATTAAAAAGATACATAAAATTATCAAAAAATAAGTTGTATAAAATGTACCGTTACTACTAACCTTCGTCGAGACGACGAGTCATAGTCGCTGAAACGGCAAGCACAACTACTGCACACAAAAAGCACTGCCATCCGTCGAACGGGCAACGAGTCAACTGAGATTAGGCGAAACTTGGGATAAATGCGACCACGCGCGCAATATTTATCGCAACTTTTTCGAATACGCGTCGTCAATTCGACGCAGATTCGTAATCTAGGGTTAACTTCCCAGTATTTGGGAAGTTCTTGTAATCGCCTCGAAAATCGAAATTGAAATTTTCAACATATCTATACGTTTTGAGGTCTTACGAGTATATTTTAGGTGTTTTTAGAAAGAAGTATGTATGTGTGTCTGTGTGTGTGTATGTACGTACGTACGTGCGTTCGCGGACAGTTTTTCTACGAGCATAACTCACGTAAACAAAGTCGTATCAACTTTTTTAAGGTGTCAATCGAAGCGTCTTTGCAATCTTGAAAGTTAATAAGTTTTCGGGACACTTCGGTCGGGGGGGTTTGCTGTTTTTACCCCTTGACGGTCAAACCTGTCATGCGCTATATCTCGCGAACCTAAAGTACGATTTGCTTCATCAAGGCGCTAATCGACGCGTATTAACATTTTCGTGATTCTATCAAATTTTTAAAAAAATTTTGGAGTGGTTTTTTAATTTTTTTAAAAAACGTGCAAAAAATTGGTTTTTTTTTCAAAAACATCAAATTTTTAACTTTATTTTCAAGTCGCAGTAATCAATATTTATAAAATTTATATACTCCAAACAGTTATTGTAAAAAAACCACCAATTTTTTTTCATGATTACAAAAAAAATGGAATTAAAAATAAAAAATCATTAAAAGTCATCATGTCATTCATGGTCATTTATGTCAATCATTATATCTCGAGAACCAAATACAATCTTTGCATCATTAAGAAGTCAATCAACGCGTATTAACATTTTAATGATGTTTTTAAATTTAAAAAAAATCTTTAAAGCTAATTTTTAAATTTAATAAAAAAATATTGAAAATTAGTGGGTTTTTTTCATAAAAAAATTAATTAATAATCAATAAAATTAACATCGTGATAAGAAATGTTTATAAAATTTATAAACTTTTATCAATTTCTGTAGAGACTAACAAAATATTTTCTCATGATTTCAAAACAAATTGGATTAAAAATAAAAAAAATCATTCAAAGTCACCATGTAAAAAGGGTTCATACGAATTTGTATACCTTGAATCTCTTATTCTAAAGACATTGTTGTAAAGTCAATCAAAGTTTATTATTATTTGCATAATTTGCGGAGATTTTTAATAGTCTTCACTGAACCGTGTTTTAACTTTAATAAAAAACTGCTTAAATTTTCGCAACCAATACAAATCAAATCTGCAATTGTGATAATCAACGTTTTAAATGGTAAAATGTTTTGTAGTCAACACTTTTTGAGATCATATGCTTTGAAAAGCTTTCATCAAATAAAAAATTGTAGTTTTTAGGAGTTTTGTTCTTTAGTATTCGTAAAATTTCAGTTACTTCCGTCATCCATTTGTAATACATATCTTTTACTTTTTACATGCAATTGAACCTATTTTTGACTGCATAATCAATGTTTCTCAAAATCAACAGAAAATAAGAAATAATTATTAGTTTCATTGATGGAAAATCGTGAAAAAATACAAATTCAGTGATTATGCCGATGTGCTAGCAGTTTTGACCGCAACTATTCAAAATGGCCATCACGCGACAAAATCTCTTCAGTTTTCGTAAAAACAAAAACTGCATTCATTTTTGCTAGCGCTGTTTTGTCCTTCAAGCATCGATATGAAAATAACAAATAACGTAGAAAAGGCTTTGTAACCTGTATATCCTCCGATTGATCCACTGCAATATTAAATCAAACCAATCCACGAAAATCTTTACGTAATCAATTGACGCTCGCGTAGATGTTACGATTAATATTAATTCATTCCAATAACTTTTATGAGAGATACATTTTTATTATTAAAAGTAGTATTATTTCCATAATTATTATTGTGTTTAGTATTTTCAATGTTTATCTAAATATTAATGGAAAGTTGTACGTGTGGACGTCAAGGGTCGCACCTCACGGCTTGTTTTTAATGCATATGTATTATAAAGACATATTTTAAGCAATTGTTTCTGTTATTTTTAAATTTATGAATATATTGAGTTTTGAAATTAACTTACTGAAATCAAATATTTCAAATAGGGTCGTCGTTTTGGCATTTTATTATTTTAATAACATCACAGTTATAACAATTTTTCATATTTATCTCCATGGCTGCAAAATCACAGACACATGGTAACAAACTATGACCGGATATCATTAATTTTTGATTGGTTCCTGAAAACTATTTTTCCTCCACTAAACATTGTAGCAAAGCGATCTTTATTCAGTTGCTTTTATGCCCGCCGCATCTGTAAGGCCACATTATATATTTATCGGCTGTGTCTTCTGTTTAAAATAGCAATTTTTCTTTTTGTACGTGTAAATGCATTATTCAACTTTCATGGATTCACGTTTAGCATTACTTTCGTGCCCAAAATACAGTTCAGAATTTCTTTTTTCGTATTTAAAATTTACAATAGTCATTGATTGTTTATTGCTCATTGTAAGCCTATACGAATAACCACTATATTTTAATTTTCACTAGCAAATTCTGTATCAGATTATAATGTAGCATAAGCTTTTTCAGCCCTGCAATGATAAGCTTCATTTTCATAAGCCTTTACTTTGTCCTTATCTGCAACGGTTACCATTTGCAAGTACAATCTATCACATTATTTGCCGGTGAGAACTTCAAACCGCTATTTGAATTCAGTAATGAATACTTCTCATCACGTATGAGTTTTTGAACTCGAATTTGGGTACTTTTTTATATGGATCTAATATTCTGCTCAGTGGCATATTGGAAGACAAACGGCTGTTTTAGTGTACGTGACGACTGAAGTGGCATATTTCAGAAGGAAAATTTCTGATATGCTCACGCGCATGTTTTTCATAGTCAGTAACCTTACGAGGTGGAGTTGAATGAAGTTCTCGTTTATCCTAAAAAACAAGAAATCGAAAGATTGGCAGTTACAATGTTGTCTGCGGGGTGTAATAAATATTTCGTGGTAAAAGAAAATTTAGCAAATTGACTTCTTAAAATGTGGATCAAAAATTAAAATCACAATTGCCAGTAATTAATTAAGCCTGAATATGAAAAAAATAGCTACATTTAATAAAACCAGCCGCGAAGTGCGACCCTTGAGGCCCACACGGTCAACTTCCCAGTAATATTTAGATAAACATTGAAAATACTAAACACAATAATCATTTTGAAAATACTACTACTTTAAGTAATAATAATGAGAGGTATTCATAGCAGTAATAGGAATGAGTTAATATTAATCATATCATCTACGGGAGCATCCATTGATTACGTAAGGCTTTTGGTGGATGGGAGTAGATTGATTTGATCAACCATCGGTGGGGACCTTTTTTACGTTATTTGTTCTTTTCACATCGATGATTGAAGGACAAAAGAACGCTAGGAAAAATGAATGCAGTTTTTGTTATTATGCCCACTGAAGAGATTTTGTCGCGTGATGGCCATTTTGAATAGTTTCTTTCAAAATTGCCATGACTTCAGCATAATCACTGAATTTATATTTTTTCACGATTTTACATCAATGAAATTAATAATTACTCTATACATTCTATTGGTAAATGTTGAAAATGCAGTCAAAAATAGGTTCAATTGCATGTAAAAAGTAAAATGTTTTACAAATGATGATGGATGAAGTAATTGAAATCTTACGATTACTAAAGAATGAATCTACAAAAAACTAAATTTTTTCCTTTGATGAAAGCTTTTCAAAGCATATGATCTTGCAAAGTATTGACTATAAAACATTTTACCATTCAAAGCGTTGATTACCACAAATGCAAATTTGATTGAAATTTTGATGGTTTTCAAAATTTAAGCAGTTTTTTTAATTGAAAGACTGTAAAAACTATTAAAAATTTGCTTAAATTATGCAAATATTTTGAAATTATGATTGAATTTACAAAAATTTATTTAGAATAAAAGATATAAAGTAATATGATTGATGGTAACTTTGAATGATATTTTTAATTTTTTTTTCATAATCATGGAAAAAAGTTTTGCCGGTTTCTCTTCAAAAATGATAAGAATGTATAATTTTTATAAACATTTATTACTGTGTTGTGCGAATCAGGTTAAAAAAAAAATTTTATGATAAAAACCCTAATTTTTCGCATTTTCTTCTATTAAATTGAAAAAAAACGGCTCAAACGAATTTTTTAAATGTTAGAAAAATCACAAAGATGTTAATACACGTCGATTGACACCTTAAAGATGCAAATATTATATCTAGTTAGTGAGATATAGTTAATGACAGAAATGACCCTGAAGATCATGAGGACTGTTAATGATTTTTTATTTTTTATTTAAGGGGGGTAAGGTTTGACAACTTTTTTCTTCTTCCATTTTTGTTTATTTTTTTTCTGAAAGTACAACATCTGAAAAATATTGTTTTAAATTTGTAGGTCATTCGGAGTAAAACCAACGAAGTTACAGTAGGTTGAATAACCGTACCTCTTAGGTTTGCGCGCCTTTTAGCTACCTGCGCTGAACGGCGGCAAGCGGCAACTGTCTCTATTGTATTACTTTTATCGACAGGAGCAAAAAGATGCCTTAGATAACGTGAATGATAGTGATGTACTGTATGGACCCGGCATCGATGATGACATGTACGTATTTTATAAGAAAATCCGGTTTTTCTCAAGATGTTTTCATTTTTCAGTGTACAAAACTCTAAATCGATTTTCCCAAACATGTAATTTTTAAAGTCGGTGACCAGCCTACAGAAAAAACTGCTGAACCGATCGTTATGAAATTTTGCACACATATTTTGCATATATACAGCTCTCTAGCTACGTTGAGTTTTTTTTAAAAATCAATTCCTAACAATTTTACAATATCAAATAGGTCGTTTTTTTCGTCAAAAATCGTTATTTTGGCTTCAAAATGGTGCCAAAAATTAAAAAATTGAATAATTAAAAAAAAACTCGAAGTCACTGGAGAGATGAAGTAATAAACTGAAGAAAGCATTTTGATTTTTTGGTTTCAAATGATCCAGTGATGCTGTAGGCTGGTCACCGCACAAAAACTTTTTTTGTAGGCGCCTGCGGAGTTCTACAATAAATCATTTACAATAAATTATTTCTCTCTATTTTTGAACAAAAATTTTTCCTAAATATTTTCCACATGTTGTACTTTCATGTAATAATAAATAAAATAAACCTACAGTAATAATTTGTTCTAAAAAAATCATGAAAAATGGTATTTTTTAGACGAAACAAACCTTACCCCCTTAATGCTTTTTTGTTTTCATGAGGGAATGTTTTGATGATGTTTTTACAAGCACTGTTTCGAGTATATAAATTTTATAAAAATTGATTACTGTGTTCGGTGAATCAGGTTAAAAATTTATTGTTTATGAAAAAAAAATCTATTTTTTTTTCTCAAACTAAAAAAACGGTTCCAAGGTTGTTTTCAAAATTTAATAGAATCACAAAAATGTTTATACGCGTCGATTGACATCTTAGTTATGCAAATCGTATGTTTGCTTCGCGAGATATAACGCATGACAGAAATGACCTTCAAACGGGAAAAACAGCAAACCTCCCAGACCGAAGTTTCTCAAAAACTAATCAGCTCTTAAGATTGCAAAGATTCTTCGATTGACACCTTAACGAAGTCGATACGACGTTGTTTACGTGAGTTATGCTCGTGGAAAAAACTGTCCACGAACGCACATACGTACGTACGTACACACACACATACATCTCCCTTTCTAAAAACACTTTATATATACTCTATAAACCTCAAAACGTAAAGAAATGTTGAAAATTTCAATTTCGATTTTCGAGGCGATTACAAGAACTTCCCATATACTTGGAAGTTAAAAAAAACACTTACACTTCACAAAAATTTAACTAACTAACTAACCCGTCACCTTCAGGGTGAGTAACCGTATAAACTATTTAAGAGCGTGTAGCATCAGTAGCCTATGCAGGATTTTGATAAGGGGGGGTTCATATTTTTGAAGTCTTGACTAGGTACGTTTGCTAGTGCTTCGGTGTAGATATGAAGATATAATTATGTAATCATACTTAATCATACTTTTTCACCGGTCAAAGTTGGAGTCCTCCAAAAATAATTCTGGCAGACTTTAGCCCGATTGCATGTCTGGTTTCATTTACGTGGCTAAACTTGTTTACCCAACGGGAGGGGGGGGGGGTTTGAACCCGTAAATCCCCCCCTGGGTACGCCACTGTGTAGCACACAAACAATTCAAACTAGAGGCCGTTGATTATGTATAATAGGGAAAAGACCCTATTCTTATCTCTCCGTTCACCGAATCCTCTTATCGTTTTAATATATAAAAACTGAAGATTACTTTATCACTTGCGTGTAAGCGTAACCCAAAATAATCTCTGAGAACTTTTTAGCCAACCTCTTTTATATATGGGAAAGTTCTATGGCTAGATAAAACGGACACACTGACGTCTCTGATGGTTTTTGCGAATACATATGCTTTGGATTTTCAGTTTCTTGTAAATTATGCACATCATGGTTGAGCTCATTTTGTTTCATTTTGTTCATTTTGATAAAAAAAATTCTGTTTCTCGATATGTGCGCGAGAATCGGTAAGTAGAGCAGTGTAGAAGGTGAACCCTCTAAAGTTTTATTGTTTGATCTTTCGAATTGTTCGATTTTTGGCCGAAATTTTCGCAACCGGGCGTTAAAATGGCTAAATCTTGATAAATGAGATTCGGGATCATAGCTAGAAATCATTTCCACGACCGTACGCGTCAAATGATGTGGCCTGCCAGCAACCATCGCACATCTAGGTGTGGAATGGTCGAACACGAATTCGACCAGATTGAAAGAGATTGAACTTCCATGAAGTCCAAGAGACAAAATTCTCAGCGACTTCAAAAATTTCGCTGCGCATTTGCTCGCAAATCATTCCATTACATTACAAATTAATTAATCCTCGCAGTTGTTATTTTTTGAAGGCATCTTGTCCGAAGTTAGTCTTTAGTAAACACTTACTGCAGCATTTGATATCTTAAGAATTTAATTGGAGATATATCCACCGACAAAACTGTTAATTTTCTCTTATACAAATCACTCAGAGAGTTTTTTTTTGATGTCATTATATAAATAATTGCAAACTACAAAAATATCATCTTATCAACTTGACGAGATATCCCATTTGATGTTGCCGCCCCGAGCCACCGGCGGGTTTAGTCCACCTCTGACTCTATCTGTACATTTTCACTTAAAATAAATTACTGGAAATAGTTTCTATCTCAAAAGTATTGTATCCTTTTATCCGAAAGTAGTTATTAAAGTAAAATTTATCTAGTGTATCAAAGTAAGTTCTCCGCTTGATTAGCTAAATCTAATAATCATTTTCGAGCCAAATAAACTGAATAAATAAACTGGTTGATTTCTTACGTATAAAAACAAGCAGATTTTATTTATAACTATGGTTTTATTTGTTGATCCAAACTGGCGAGCATTTTACTCTCAAAACAGTGAAAATCTGGTAAAACAATGAAAAATTCTTCTTACTAATGAGGGAAATTTTTATACGCCTAGAGCTATGTTATGCATCATTGTGAACTACCAATCTAGTCGAGACACATTTTGGTTTAGTGCGAAGATATGCAAGTAGGCTCGGTAACGCGCTTGCTCGTCGCTGGTTAAATTTTCTTCAGCTTCCTAAGGACTAAGGACAAAAGGACTTTCTCCTGGCAACGGTCCACGAGGAGTTTCTTTGCATCCTGGTGGCAGTGGGAGTCCACTTCGCATTGTGGAGATTTATATCAGTTGCGTCGCGGCTTGTGAACTGTCGAGGAGTGTGCTGCCCGTTCTTGTAACGGAATGCGGAATTTTGTCATGGGCGGTTGGAGTGAGTGTCCGTGCAAAATAAGGAAGCAAGGACGAAGCGAGGGTGTTTTATCAGTGATTGCAGGCTGTGATAACGGAGCGAACCAGCTAATAGTCAGCTCGAAAGTTCATGGCCTGACTTATTAACGCCTGAGAAACAGTCGAAAATAGTCTCATCAAAGTGAAAGTGAAAGTGCGGGTTGTGAGAAAGGAGTAGTGCGCTACGGTAAACACCTATCGTCGATAAGAATCAAAGAGACAGGTCCTCAGGCCTAATCCCATCCCTGTGCAAAGACTTTAATGAAGATGGGATGTGCATTTTGGATGAAGCGACTCGGCTCATATGCGTAGTAACTTTTTGCTCGCACCACTCACCATCTAGTAAGTATTTGCCTGTAGAAGACTTTTCATCCTTTAAATGCTGCACGGGGAGAACATGAAGCGTCGTTGACACTTTCTGAAAGAAACTCAATCAAGAGGGTGAAGGTAAGAGTGGCTTCGACGAGCACTTCGCGAGGCTGAGGAGGCTACAAGTGGCAGGTCCAAGTAGCTGCGAATCTTAGCACTAAATGGCAACACAAGGACAATCGTCCTTTGCGGGGGAGGCTTTTTAATCGCTCTGAATATAAGGGAGGGACGAATCCGAGTAACTTTTTTGATTTGAATTTCCATTCAGTGTTGTACACTTATTATGAATAATTGCTGTATCCAAGGAAACTTATTATTTTTTAAGAGGTTCGTGACGAATTTGCGAAATGAAATCCAAAACAAGCTGCGAAGTGCGACATGGTCAACTTCCATGAAATATCTACATGAATATTTAAAAAATTAAACACACTACACTATAATGCTACTTTAAATAATAATAAATATAACAAATCATTACAGTAAGTAAAATGAGTAAATATTAATCGTATCATCTTCGAAAGCTTGTATTGATTTTGTAAGGGTTTTGGTGGGTGGAGATCGGATTTAATGCAAATCAATCCGAGCGAGACATATTCCAAAGGCTTTTTTACACACGGCTATTTTCATATCAGCGCTTGAAAGATAAAAGGCTTCAAGCGAAAATGTTGTCGAAATTAGGATTTTAGGGTTATTGAATGCAGTTTTTGTATTTACGCTGATTGAAGAAATTTTGCCGCGCGCTAGCCGTTTCAAAAAGAGTCGTCTTAAATGTCCATGGTTGCTGTAACGATATTGAATCTGCACTTTTTCTCCATTTTATAATAATGAGATCATATTTTGCAGTTGATCTTGAAAAAAACATTTAATATGCAGTAAATAATTACTGTTTGATTCTAAGTAAGAAATGTAAAATATTACAAAAATGAAGAATGAAGTAACTGAAATTTTACGAACCCTTATAATTAATGAAATCCAAATCTTTGACAAATGGTCTTCCCATGTTTAATAGACGCTCCTTTATTCATTGTACACAATCATTGCTTATTGTTTCTGTGTGAATAGTTTTTGAATGTGTCAAAATGCTGTAATATTTTATTTGACGAGAACTTAAAACATCTAATTAAGAAAACCAATGATTGGCAGAAGTGCAAATTCGATAGAAGAGACTTATTTAGAAAACAAAGTAAATGAAATTAAGTAATAATATTCTTATCAACAAATATGCATTATAAACTTCAAAAATCTCCCCTTTCAATGCGTTGATTATCACAAATGCAAATTTGATTGTAAAAAAATATTCGTTTGAAATTTTCAAGCAGTTATCCATTAAAATAAAAAAAAACGCATCATGAAAATTATCGAAAATCTGCTCCAATCTATTTGCATGATTATTAAGCTTTGATTGACATGCCAACAATGCCATTAGAATAAGAGAGATCAGATAATATTATTCGTTAATCGTTAATGATAGTGACTTTAAGTAGTTTTTTATTTTCATTTTAATTTTTTGTATAACAATGACAAAAGGTTTTACTGAGTTTTTGATAAGAATTGTTTGAAGTATTTAATTTTTATAGCCATTGATTGCTTGAAATGCAAATCAGATTATTATTATTTCTTAGTAAAATACTTTAGTTTTTTGCACATATTTTTACCAATTTTAATTGTACCACCAAATTTATTGAAAATCAAATATTAATACGATTCGATTTACATCTGAACATTGCAAATTCAATGTTCGCTTCGCGAAATATAATGCAATATAAAAATGACCTCGGATGTGCCAAAACAAAAAAAAAAACACCCGATCAAAATTTTCCAAATCTAACCAGCTCTTGAGATTGCAAATACATAGTGATGAAAATAGTTTTTTGAGATTCTCAAGAAGTTTTACAGCTTGATTTCGTTCAAGATCGCTACGCAATAAATACTGGCTACTTTTGACCTTATCGATCAGTTTACAGCCGCATATTTCTCGAAAAGACGCCGCTAGCTCATCCGAAATGTTCTGCTCTTGCATGAAAACGCAAGACCTCACACTGCAGCACTAACCACCCAAAAATTGACAGAAATGCCTGGTCTACTCCTCCTTACAGCCCAGACCTGCCTTGATGCGACTTCCATATGTTTGGGTCCTTCAAGAAAATGCTTAGCGTTCGTGCGCAATTAGATGGATACACGCCCTTATAGACCAGGGCGGATCTGTATAAAAACGACTAAATTTGGTCGCTGAATTTTCGGAGGAAAAGTTGGGGAATAACTCGTATAACCATAATTGATTTATGCTCCCTCTCAAAAAAGTCGGGAATATTAAAAAAAAACGAAATGTTGAAAAATTTGAAAACAAATCGTGTTTTTTCTGCTTATCTCACTTCTAACTTTAAAACGGTTCATTTTAGGTCAAAATTGTCTGACAATAAAAGTTGTGTAATACAATTTTCTATAAGATAGGATTAGTTAAAAATCCTCAAACATTTAACCCTTGTCGCAAATTGCAATAAATATAAAAAACAGTGGGAAAAAGCCTTTTTTTTATTTAATTTTTTTGCCACTTAAAATGCACTTAAGACCTTCATATTTTGTCTAAAAAATATTTACATCATAAAACAGCTGACAAATTTTTATCAAAATCGATTCTGTAGATTGCCCATAATAATTGTGCAATCTAAATTTATTTTTAAAAAATCAAAATTTTTGAAAGCTTGCAAGTCGGAAACTTAAACTTATAAAAGTAGTTTTTTCACATATAAAAGAGCACTTCACCTTTCACATGCATTTTACAAAATTAAAATCGGGTAATTATGGCGGTCTCAGCAATTTTTGCTAAAGAAGAAGAAGATTTTTTAGGCAAAATATGAAGGGCTTAAGTGCATTTTAAGTGGCGAAAAAAATTAAATAAAAAAAGGCTTTTTTCCCACTGTTTTTTATATTTATTGCAATTTGCGACAAGGGTTAAATGTTTGAGGATTTTTAACTAATCTTTTCTCATAGAAAATTTTATTACGCAACTTTTATTGTCAGACAACTTTGACCTAAAATGAACCGTTTTAAAGTTAGGTGTGAGATAAGCAGAAAAAACACGATTTTTTGTTCAAATTTTTCAACATTTCGATTTTTTTAATGTTCCCGACTTTTTTGAGAGGGAGCATAAATCAATTATTGTTATACGAGTTATTCCCCAACTTTTCTTGCAAAAACAGCGTGCCCCCTGCAACGTCCATCTGGAAACAGATCCGCCTTGGTCTATTAGTCTTTTTCGGAAAACGGCATCGAAAAACTTTCCGCGTTATAGGAAAAATTCATAACCAAACACGGGAGCAATGTAGAAAAGTGACCACGGAAAGTTTTTCATTTTAAATGTTAAATAAATTGTACAATTTTTCTTCTTCTAATGCTATGTAATGTTTTCTGTGTTTCCTGTAGAATATAGTTAAAATTTAATTGTAAAGTTTTTAGTTGTTAAAAATAAATTTTCCCCCTTTTTGTACAAATCGAAGCGCAAAAATTATTCAGAATGTATTTCACTGATAATTTTTCTTAAAATGATGCTGCAAGTCAGGTGTTTTTTCGTACACCTTCTTCTTAAAAATCTTTCATTTAAAAAAATAGCTTCTAAACAATATTTCATCCATAGATCTTTTTTTACACAAAAGATACGCTAAAAAACTAAAGCTTTATTTGTAAATTGCAGCTCATTGTCATTCCTGTGGTATCTTATACGTTTTCAATATTAACAAAATCATCAAATCTGTTTGAAACTTACTCAAATCAGCGGCTAAATGTTGCTTGAAAAAAATTGGAAAACAATTATTTTTGAAGCGAAATGTGCAAAATTTGTTGCGATGAAAATCATGACGGATTCATAAAAATTGAAGATATTTTTAATATATTTGTTGAAACATTGGAAAGTTGAATCTGTAATAGTATAGTGTTTGACACTTCATCGAAATGATTTTTTTAATGATTTATTGGAGCCAGGATGTTATTAACATACACATTACAGTTTCGGTAATGACGAAATAATAGGATAGGACACTATTAAAAGCCAAATTTTAAGTAGAACAGTTTGAGATAGATCTTGTCGTACGTGCAAGAAAGTCTATTAACGAATTATTTTCAAAGATCCATAACCTAAATGCTGATTGTCAATCTTGTAGTTGAGACTTCACAGCATGATAAATCAACGCGAAATTGAAGTAGGTACAAGAGTAATCTGATTAAAAACTCAAAATAACACAGTTTATTGAGAACATTGTAAAATGTTCAATACAGCATTAAAATTTCACTTCAATACATTACAATCTACAATTTCAAACATATAGAAGCATACATTTTGAAATTATTTCATTTTCCTATTTCTCGTATAACTGGTGTCTTAAAATTAAATTGCGGATCATCCATTCCATTATTTACTTGATTTAAAGTTGGGTGGTGTGGAATATACATATTACAAAGTAAAAAGTGCTTTGATTGATCTAGCCTACATTACTAACATCATAATCGCTAATATTGATTATACACATGTGCTTAGTATCAATTCATTTCTATATACGAAATAGCTCCAAGTCTACACTTTTTATGCAAAATGTGTAAAAATTACAGTAAAACATTCTACTCACCTCATATCTTGAAACTGTTTAGGGATTTATGGTTGATTGTGAGTAGCAGTAAAGCTTCCCAGCACTTCCTTTCCTCGTGGTCATGGATGGTTAAGCCTTTTCACTGAATATTATTCAATCCACCACCAACAACGTCATGATGGCAATAGCGGACACTTGGAACAGGGCACATTGTTCGCAGGATAATGGGAACAGGAAAGTGTTGGCAGATTACGTCCCGGCACAATGCAAGCTGGGATTGACGACCTTTTTAAGCATGCAAATTACTGCCGGGCTGGATCCTTCACAAATGTATAAGCTATGAGTTGCCTCTTTTTCTATTCAAATATCTGTTGATTTAGTAACTAACTTTGCAAAAGGATGCGAGAATATGGGCTCGTGCATATCGTTGCAATTTACCGAATCGTGCTCTGAGGACGAAGGGAATTTGGTGTGGATCAAGAAAGGGTTCGTTGCTTTTGCCATCAAAAGCGATTGAAGTTTGTTTTACGTTCATATGGGAGATTGATACGTACTTTAAAGCTGTTAGATGTATCGCCAGAGGCAGTTTGTAAGTATCATTGAATGGTTTGACCACATGTTGCAACTTTGATCCTTCATTTCGATTCCGCTGACGCTGAGTTTGTTTGCCGTATTTCATTAAGTTGATCAAATAAACTGAGCGTTCTTCTTCTTGAACTATTGAATTGGACTTATGGAAAAAGATTTCATAAGAAAGATTAAAAACGATGCAAATTTGTAAGGCACACGGAAAATAGTTTTTGGGGAAAGCATATGCGGTTTTGTGACATAATAGATTTATAAAAATAAAATTATTTTTTTAAACATCCTAATTATCAGCCAATCAAATTAAATCGGCTTCTAGAAATAAATATGCAATACTCAAAACCAAAAAAAATACGATGAAATGGTAGCTTTCGATGCAAGGAAATAGTAATAAATTGCGTTTAAGTTCGAAATCAATTAAATTTAACGTATCAAAATCTTCAAGTGTGGTCATTCCACGGAAGAGGCAACAAACGTGAGAGTCACTACATCGAATTCGTTCATTCAATCGAGGTTTTCTGATTGCTAATATTAGTCATCAGTTCGGTGGAATTGACGTCATGGTTCGTTTTCTCTAGTCATCTCACTTTTTCAATACCTAGAATCGCGGTCACCATCAAATAACCAATAACATCAAAGTATCAAAAAAAATCAAAATCTATCAAAAATACGAATAACTACTGTAACATTTCAAAGCGCCTAGACTGACTTAACAATTGCAATGTACGAACATCTTTAATGCAGTTTAATTTATGTGTTTGGATTTTGATGTGCCGAATCTCATCACATTCAGGACACGTTGAAGCTCATTCGTAATTAAGTCTGTTGTAAATATTGAAATTCATAATGCATGGCAATCTCAGGGGCAAGAATTTTTCTATTCGACCAAGACTTTATCCCAACAAAATCTGCTACAACAACACCATTCCTACGAGTGAAAATTACATTACTGCTCGGTCCAGACAAAATTGTCAAAACAAGGAAATAATATTTAATATAATATTTCAGTGTACCGAATATCACCGCTGCAAGAATCGACTTGGTGATGGTGGAAAATTTTCTGCGTGTATCACCAGCAACAGTAAATAAAGTTCGTGGTCAGAGCCTCATATACTTATCTAGTTGGAGATGCTGATATTTTCTGAAAAGAGGGGATAGAAGCTGCTCTAAACAATTCTAAAGTAAAGCAGTTTCCCCCCTTATATTCATCTCAAAAATGAGATATCTACTAAGATATTTAGTCTCCCATTGCGTTTAGAAGAGCTGTGAGATTTTATCATTCTATAAAACCCTTAAATGAATGCTGTTGCGTACTAATACAATATTCCGATTTTTTAAAAATTCGACTGAATAATGTGGAAAGATTTGGCAATATCAGTAGGAAATGCCTTTATATAAGTTAGACCTTTCAACTGGTTGGTTGGTTGTAGTGGCAGCCCCTTTTATCCAAAGGTGGCTCACTTAGGCCACGATAGGCCCATTGTGATACCACAGAATTTAAGGGCGGCACTAGAACCTGCGGGATGACGAGAACCATCCATATTCTTGTATGAAGAATGCAGCCAATGTCTAAATCAGCTACTTCCGTGACATTGTCCAGGAAGGGCGTGCCCAAGGTTTGCATGAGCTTCCTGGACAGTGTTGGGCATTCGCACTGAAAGTGTTTGATTGTTTCTTTCTCTTTCTCTGATCTGCAACTTCGGCAGAAATCATTGAAAGGGACACCCAATCTTTCTACGTGTCTACCGATTACATAGTGTCTCGTCAGTACGGAAACGACGGAACTCAGGGTTTCACGGCTTATATTGAGGAGCCGCTTGGTGGGTTTGAAACACAATGCGTCCCAAGTTTGTCTGGTTGTGCTACAGGTTTCTTCGAGCAGCCAAGCCCTACTCGCAACCTCCACCTTCCAGCTACTTTCATTCAAATTGTCAAACTCCTATTCACTGTTGAGTCAAGTAATGACCAGGAAGCCTCTAATTCATTCGGACGTACAGGTTCGAAAGGAAACTAATGGTTGTTGAGAAGGATAATTTTTGAATCATCAACAAAAAAATTATCTTGTATTTTCTGTACTTCGGATCTAGCAATTCGGTCGCAAAATCTGATTTCCGGATCAAATAAAGAAAATTTCGGATCAGATAAAGGAGTTTCCGAATCAAATAAAGAGATATTCGATTCATATAAAGAAATTTCCGAATCAATGATGTACGCAACAACCCTTTTCACTTTGTCAAAATTTTGAAATAATTTCTTATTCAGATGAGTTTGCAGATTTCTTAAACGAAAATACATATCAAAAGAAACATTGTAAGTTAGGCCACATTCTATCAGTTCAATGCTATGAATAGCTATATGCTCTGAATATCTACCAAAAATTAAAGGAGTTTGACTGGAAGAATCTATTGCACCCTCCTTATTTTGCAAGCATTGCACCGTCAAACTCTTATGTTTTCATAAATCCGTAAATCTATCTAACAAGAAAGGGGCACGACTTCATCCCCTCAGATCTGGATGAAATTTGGCACATAAAGAGAAGACCTTAAGTAAATTCAATTTCTCAAATACTAGACCGCAACACCCTCTCTTCCACCACCGTTTTTGAGTAAGACGCCTTTAAAGTTTTTAGCGTCGCTTATGGATAAGTAAGTTTTTACGTCAGGCAGAAGCGGCGCAGTGTAGAAAGCAGCGTGACCAGCCCGTGATCGTGACGTTGTGTGTTTCACTCTCGGTCGGTGGCTATTTATTTGAAAAAAAATGTGAATGTAATTAATTTTAAAATAAAACAACAATCTGCAACTACAACTACATTAATTTTAAGAAATCAGTTAACGGTTCGATCATTAAGATGTGTAAGTTATGTGTTTCGAATGCTTCTATGACAATTACCATTCTAGTTTATGTACGTAATTAATAATAATAATAATAATAATAATAATAATAATAATAATTCAATAAAAGAGCAAATATCTATTCTTTGTGAATCAGAACACCTACCATAAATTGTGTTATACAAAGTCAATATAATTTACCACTATGAAATCTGTATTATTCTTCAATGCGATTGTAAAAATAAACAGCATGATACCATTTTCGTTTATTTCTACCCAATTTGGCACTGAAGCAACGTGAAGACAAAGGCTGGTTTCTTGGAACGCACGACTATCTGATCATTTGGCAAGAATTTCGCTTGGACCACAGCAATCCAAAATTATGGAACTGTTGAACAATAACGTCCCTAGTATCTACAATATGCTATAATTACTCAGCCTCGATTGGTGTCATCCTGTTTTTTTGCTGAATTGGCTATGAGACACGAAAAGGACGCAAGATTAATTCTAAGAACAAGGGATGATCCTGCCGTCAACAATGATTTTGCTTCGACTACAACAGTTTTTAATAATCCAACCGTTTAATAATGAGTTTTTAGTATAATTTTCATATCTTAAAAATCCACCAATTAGTTGATTTATTAAAATAAATGTATCTGTTGTTGCAGATTTTTGTTCTACTTTAAAACTTATTACATTCACAATTTAAAAAAACAACTCTGCCTGACCTAAAAACTTACTAATCAATAAGTGACGCTAAAAACTTTACAGGTTTTTTCTGAAAAGCAGGGGGTGTTGCGCTTTAATATTTTAAGGATTGAATATTAGAGGACGAAGTCGTGCCATCTCCTTGTAAGTAGGAAAAAAAATCAATTTTTCAGCTCACAACCCGAGATCTTTTTGAAGTATAGAATAAACAAGCCGCGAGGTGCGACCCTTGAGGTCCACACGGTCAACTTCCCAGTAATATCTACATAAACATCAAACAAATTTAACATAATAATAATTTTGAAAATAATACTACTTTAATTAATAACAATGAGAGGTATTCATAGCAGAATGAGTTAATATGAATCATGTCATCTACGGGAGTGTCCATTGATTACGTAAGGTTTTACGTCGATGAGGACAGATTGAATATTCACGCGGATCAATCGGTGGGGACCTTTTTGGTCTTGAAAAATTTTGTATATGCAGTCAAAAATATGTTCAATTGCATGTAAAAAGTAAAATGTATTACAAATGATGATGGTTATTGAAATCTTCCGATAGCTAAAGAATGAATCTACTAAAAACTACAATTTTTTATTCGATAAGAGCTTTTCAAAGCATATGATCTTGCAAAGTATTGACTATAAATCAGACTTCACCATTCAAAGCGTTGATTACCACAAATACAAATTTGATTGAAATTTCGATGGTTTTCAAAATTTAAACAGTTTTTTTAATTTAAAAACTGTAAAAACTATTAAAAATCTGCTCAAATTATGCAAATCGTTTAAAACTTTGATTGAATTTACAACAATTAATTTAGAATAAAAGTAATATCATTCGTATGAACCCTCTTTACATGGTAACTTTGAATGATTTTTTATTTTTAATTTTTTTTTTTTCATAATCATGAAAGAAAATTTTGCTTCTTTCTCTTCAAAAATTGATAAAAATGGATAAATTTTATAAACTGGTATCACTATGCTGTGTAAAGTTAAAAAAATGTTTTTTATGAAAAAAATATAAGTTTTCGCATTTTCTTCTATTAAATTAAAAAACGGCTGAAACGAATTTTTATAATGTTAAAAACTTCACAAAGATATCAATATACGTCAACTGACACCATAATGATGCAAATATTATATCTGGTTCGTGAGATATAGTGAATGATAAAAATGACCTTGAAAATCATGATGACTTTTAATGATTTTTTATTTGTTGTTGTTGATGTTGATGTTGTTTTTACAAACATTGTTTGGAGTATATAAATTTTATAAACATTGATTACTGCGTTTCGCAAATCAGGTTAAAAATTTATTGTTTATGAAAAAAACCAATTTTTTGCACTTTTTTTTAAAAATTAAAAAACGGCACCAAGATTTTTTTTAAAAACTTGATAGAATCACATAAATGTCAATACGCGTCGATTGACAACTTGTTCAAGGAAATCGTACGTTGGGATCGCGAGATATAATGCATGACAGAAATGACCTTCAAACGGGCAAAACAGCAACCCCCCCCCCCCCGACCGAAGTTTTACAACAACTAATCAGCTCTTAAGATTGCAAAGGCGCTTCGATTGACACATTAACGAAGTCAATACGACTTTGTTTACGTGAGTTATGCTCGTAGAAAAAAGTTTCCACGAACGTACAGACGTACGTACGTACGTACGTACGTACACACACAAACACTTTATCTATACTCTATAGACCTCAAAACGTAAAGAAATGTTGAAAATTTCAATTTCGATTTTCGAGGCGATTACAAGAACTTCCCATATACTGGGAAGTTAATAAATCTACCGATGAAGAAGAAATGCTACGAGTCTAAATGATAATTCTGTGATTGAATGGAGTAATTATTTAAAGAAAATATTTCATTTTTAGAATAAAAACAAAAACATAACACTACTTCAGCAACCCAATATGATGTTAATATATGTATCTATAGTCATATCGAAATTGTAGATAAACCCAAAAGAAATGAAAAGTTAAAGTCAAAATTAAATTCATATCTGAAACTTAAACTTATAATATATACACCATTTACATTTCAATAAAGTGTTGTTGAAATATGTATGCCCTTGTTGTCGATTCAAATTCAAATAAAAGATGGTGTCGTCTTCAAATGCGACAATATTTACATTTGAACGCTTGTAATGATAAGGATACAGAATTTTCCACTCTGCTGGAGCGAATTCTCCATTTTCTTTAATTCATATTGTAAAAGAACAGATGAGTGCTTTCAAATCGTCCTATTTGTAGGAGGAGTTATTTTAAACTGTCTTTAATAGAAATGCCTGATTGGTTATTAACTTGTCTGTCACAGTTTGAAGATGATATATGTATCTCAACAATTAAATCTGTGTCACATATGCTGCCTTTACAGCTAAAAAATACTATCATGCACAAAATACCGCTTTCTAGTTTCATAAATATTTCTAACCTTTTGCTTGCCACTTAGTCTCTCCTAGTTTCTAAAATTAATATGCAATGGTTTTTCATAAACATTTTGAGATTCTCTCCAGCTTGGCGATGGCTGGCATGCTGAAGTTTTGATTAATACTAGCTTTTCATTGAAATTAATAGAGTTGAATTTATCTAGGCGTTTGGCAGTGAAAGTATTCTTTTTATTTGATGTATATGCTATCGATAAAATCAATCTTGTGGCAGGTAGATTCACAAAAAATAGAAACTTTGTTCGACCAAGGTGGATTCATCATTGGTAGCACACTCGCACTTTCCATATTTACACATTCAGTAGAAAATACAGTTGGGCGTGGAACTGGTTAACAATACGAAACAGCTTCGTTGCATCATTTTCGTGCGGATGATTCGGAAAGTGAAATTCGATAGCTCATGGTCTTTGATTTGGAGATTATTCATGCAAGATTAAATCTGGAAATCGTAAATAATCTTGTTCTGAATAGTAGCACAAATGCTGCACCTTTCCTGCGCGAGAAACTATCAGATATTGAAATGTTTCTTATAAGCGACACTGCATACTTCGATTAAGACTCAAGCAAAAGTGCTATTAAAAAGACAACTGTCTGAAAGAAATTCAGTTAATTTAACATGCAAATGTCTTATGGAACCTGTCGATTTTCATCAATAGTTAACTGAACTACTATTATTTAGGAAAAAAGTTGACTATCAAAAATCCTATCAATTATACAAATTTTGCATCATTGTATCTGAACATTAAATAAAATCAATACAAAATATTTTTAGGGTTCTTATATAAATTATTAGTACGAAAAAGTATTTCAATTGGTTGACGCATCCATCAAACAGAACACAAACAAATTCTTTCAAATAAATTGAGATCTACCAGATATATATAAAGCTTCCCCTCAAAATTCAATTTTTAAACGTTTTATGTCAGCACAGGACATTAAGATAATCCTTGAAAGCTCTTGAGGGAGCATACAACAAAGAGCCACTTGCAATTATTATTACGAACCTGAGCCGGTGATATGCGAAATTCTGGGCCCAGCAACCAGTGTCATTTACTGGAGCATTTACACCTCCTAAAAAGTGTGCTACATCTTTACAGCAATCATCTTCAATGGTGGCATGGTTAATGGCGGTTATCGCGCTGTTCGGTACTTCGCAATTTTCTAATAAAAAACAACATGATATCCTATTGCTATAAAGACCCGTTTCCATTATCACTCGTGGTCGAGTACGAAGGGAACGTCTTGTTTACTTCATCCAAGAAGTGTTACCTGCAAGCTAAATTTAGTTTGCTTTTCTATGCTGCGTTTGGAAATAAATGCGAAATTGGCACTTATTACAAGATGAAGCTTTGCATCTGGGACACCTTCGATTATTTATCATTTAAACGAAAATGTTTTACAACACTATTTTCGTATAATCAGTCCCTACATTGGGGATCGCAAAAAATATCTGCAGCTGATATGCAACCCTATTGTGACTCTGCAGAAGAAGTCATGTCGACCGAGGGAGATTTTCCTTCAGTTTTCTTAATATTCTATGACTTCAATTCCTTTTTCGAGGGGTTCGGCACGTTTATGAAAAGCTTCCGTGTAACTGAATGACACAGACTTCAGTTGTTCAGTAAAAAAAGACTGCGTGCGTAGAAGAGCCCTTTATTTTGTTTTTGAAGAAAATGTGTCACATACTTTCCATTATTTATGGAGTTCCTTATTGTATTCGGTTTGGTGATGATAGTCTTTAGAAAAATACGACATGCTGCTTCCAGAATCACCCCCAAAATTGTCGTAATGAAAAGTCCCACCCGTAATTTATTTCGGTTTGAATTATTAAAAATGGTTGAAAAAATTTGAACAGGGATGAAACATTCGTTTGGCTCAGATGGTTTCCATTGAAAATCATCTTAATTAAAAAAAATCATTCGCGGATTTTTTGATCGAAAGAGTGTTACTGCATCGGGCACTGACAGGATGATTAATTGCAGTGGATATACTTTTTATTATATGTAAACGGTACTGAGCTTGCCAACTTGCACATATTATGATGCTTTGTTGAATAGATAAAAACCTGGAAGGCATTAAATAAAAAATGGAAATCAGCCAATATTGAAACAAAACCAGAAGTTTGATTCAAAACACAAATACAGTAATAATAATTAAGTAAATGCCAGTCGGACTCGTGCACTGAGAGGTCTGTATGAGTAAATCCCTAAAAAGTGTGTAGTAGGGAGTTTTAGTCATCATCAGAAATTGTTTCCACTTATTTATTTTAGTGGCAAACCTTCAAATAATTTTCAATAATTTAATTAAAAAATGAGGCTTTTCCTACTTCACAAAAACAAGACGTTGCTTCTGTCAAAAATGTGACTCGCGGCATATACTATCAATTAATTAAGTTAAATTAAAAACCAAATAAACAAGCCGTGAGGTGCGACCCTTGAGGTCCACACGGTCAACTTCCTAGTAATATCTACATAGATATTAAAAATATTAAACACAATAATAATTATGGAAATAATACTACTTTTAATAATAAAAATGTATTTCTCTTAAAAGTTATTGGAATGACTTAATATTAATCGTAACATCTACTCGAGCGTCAATTGATTACGTAAAGATTTTCGTGGATTGGTTTGATTTAATATTCACGTGGATCAATCGGAGGGGGCAGGCTACAAAGCCTTTTTTCTTTATTTGTTATTTTTATATCGATGCTTGAAGGACAAAAGAGCGCTAGCGAAAATGAATGAGCTTTTTGTTATAACGCCCACTGAAGATATTTTCTCGCGAGGTGGCCATTTTGAATAGTTTTGTTTAAAATTTCCATGACCGGCACTATCATTGAATTTGCATTTTTTTACGATTTTATATCAATGAGACTAATAATTATTTCTTATTTTCAGTTGATCTTGAAAAACATTGAATATTTAGTCAATAATCAGTTTAAGGGCATGTAAAAAGTAAAATGTTTTACACATAATGATGGAGGAAGTAATTGAACTCTAACGAACACTAAAGCGTTGATTAGCTCAAAAGCAAATTTGATCGAACTTCAACCGTCGTGGCGAGTAGACGTGTTTTCAAAAGCTGTTGTACGTGCAGTTAGCCCCTATTCCATTCAATCAATTATTTGATTGTTCAGACTGTTTTTATTAATTTGTGCGTGTCTGTGCATATTTCCCCTTACACCAAAGTGACCCAATTAATTATAGCAACATAGTGACCCAATTAAGCCATTGTTGCACGTCTTCACCTCGATATCAATTGTGTCGTTTATAAAATCGATTACATTGTCCGAAAAGTGCAATTCGCAACATGAATATCAAATGCAGTATGGAAAATTGCATCGCGTTCGACAACACTTTCAAGTTTGTGACATGCCGCGCGTTTTGCAACAGAAAGTTTCACGGTGCATGTATTGATGCGCCTAGGGATTGGTACCATCCCTACATGGACAACAACTTTATCTGTGCAGATTGCCAGAACACCAACAGGCTGATGAAATGTATGTATGACAATATCATAAGTCATGTCGATAAATTAACACAGGACACAGCACACTTATTGACGAAGCAGCAAGCGCAGACAAGGGCAAACAATGAAAGTTTTGTGGAAATGGCTACCAGTTTCGACGATTTAACCACTGTACTTTCCACCGCCAAAAACAATAAAGGTTTCGACAAAGCTCTCCATGAGCTGCACAACAAATTTGACATCTTGAATAGTAAATTAGCGGAAATGAGTACACTGTCGACGTCTCCTTCCCACAAACAGGACCCAAACGCAAAACATATAGCCGACCTCGAAGATAGACTATTAAACCTGCTCAATGAAAAATTGTCTACACTGTCAATACAAAACTCATCATGGATAGCAACCACAGAGAACAAACTTGAAAGTGCAATCCAGAAAATTGTAAGCATGGGCACTGTACTGTGCGAACAAAACCGCACCACCCATAACATTCCAACCCGCTGTGAACTGCCCCTAAACCATGAAATTTTGTTTGCTGACCTTAAAAACATGTTGAACAGTGCATTGAAAGTTCCTACGCAAGATAAGGCAACATCTCCCATCAAACGTTTATCTGTCGAGGATAAAAAGCCAGTTTCAACACCTACTACCCAGAAAACAAAAAGTGCCAGAAAGATTTTTCAATTCGGTACATCCTGGTCAGAAGAAGATTGGAATAGAAGGATAAATAAAGTTAAGCGTATAAATGCGGATTACGTGAAAAACGTCAATATTGCCTCGTGTATATCACGGAAGAATGAAGGCTACGAAGTATTTCATGTAAGGGGTGCCCCAGTATCTGCAGATGTAACGTGGATGATTCAATTCCTTCAAAGTGAGCTTGCCATTACTGATTGTTTAGCTGAAACTCTCTCTAAAAGCACCAAGAGAAAAACCACGTCATTCAAAGTATGTATTCCATCTCGGTATGCCTGGCTGTTCTTTCAGCATGAAGGTAAGGCGAAGCAAATTTGGAATGGGATGACATTCACCCTATGGCGTAACTCAACCAAAAAGGTTCAGCATAAGCAGAAACTAGTCAGTAAGAACAATTCATTTACGTGTACAGCCTCCCCTAAAAATGTTGCAATTTTCCCGACTAACAACCCTAATCCCGTCCAACAACTAGGTATTATTACTACTCCCACTTTACCTGCATCCACTTCTAAAGTCCCCATTAGCATACCTACGTCTTGTAAGCTTACCACTGACACCTCCTTAAAAAAAAGTCCCATATGCAGCGCAGATCCTACGACACCCACCCCTGCAAGACGTATTTTCAATACCAAGCAGCCGGCTTCAATATCCATTCCACTTGATGTTTCTTGCGAAACCTCTACTTGTCACATGATGACTGCTAAGACAAACGCAACATCCAAATATGCTAATTTTATCCGCGGTGACGATCAAATCCCCTCGCAATCCGGTGCTATCCACATGCCAAACCCTCCTATTAATCGACCTTCCGCACCTAAATTTATTGATCCACTGGTACCTCCGGTTGTAAGAATTACCTCGAACTCTACAGACGATCTTGAGAGCAGATATCTTTTATCTCGGTTAAGAGACCATAAAATTTACGACAATGTCCGCCTTTTCCTTGCATACATGCATAACGCACCGGAAACTACCTGCTTTGAGGGGAAAACGAAAACCAATCTCAAGGTCATGATCCAACAAGAAGGTCTCCCTACTGACCTTGATTCTTTACGTCTCTTTTTTAATCGATATCATGAAGAACTCGGTATGTCCCCTGATCAAGTCAAACGTGATCTTGAAACTTATAGCTCCTATGTCAGCTCTAAGTATATCTCTCTCTTACAAAAATCACGGGAAGACCATAAGAAATTTTATTCCTAATACGAAAGACACGTCTAAAATCTTAAGATTTCTCTACCATAACTGCAGTGGTATGAGGGGCAAATTAAATAGACTTTATATTGACGCCAAATCTTGCCATTTCAATATACTCACTATAACAGAGACTTGGTTGAACGACTCGTACAAAAACGAAGAAATACTTGACAACAATTGGACAATCTATAGAGCTGATCGTGATTATCTTCATACTGGTGTCTCAAGGGGAGGTGGTGTTCTTACCGCAATTCACAACTCCCTGTCGAGTGAACTTGTTACAACCGTGTCCCATAAATCATTTGAACATATATTTATCAGAGTTTTATTAGAAAAACATTTCCTCTACATCGGTGTTATTTATGTGCCCCCACACTCCGAAGATACTACTTATAATGATTTGAGCGACGTAATATCTTCTGTCATTGATTCATTGAATGTGGATGATAAAATTATCATATTTGGTGACTTCAATCGTCCGAATATTGGCTTTATAACCGATGACAATGATAGTCACCTCCTCCCAGTCAACATTCTTGGCGACATTGACTTTAATCTCATCAGTGTGTTTTATGGCAATGATTTGCAGCAAGTTATTTCGACTCCTAACCAAAATGGCAAATGGTTAGATCTGATTTTCACCAACTTTTATGACGAAGCGGTGGTTAGCCAAACCATTGACACCGAGAATCTTTTCTCCAACACTCTCCATCACTCAGCTTTGACGGTTGAACTATCCACTGCGAATGTACCCTTTACCCAATCGTACAATAATGAAATTGTATATGATTTCTTAAATGCTGACTATATTAGCATTAAAAAATTTCTCGATACCATACATTGGCCGAGTTTCTTTTCGTCGTTAGATTTAGATGAATCTATAACTTCTTTTTATACGCTAATCTTTCATGCTATTAATAAATTTGTACCAAAGATAAAGAAACGGAGCAAACTTTCAGAACCCTGGCTTGATCATGATTTAAGGCACTTAAGAAACCAAAGAAACAGACTATATAGGAAAATAAAAAATGGAATTTTCGTCGACGAGGATCTAAAGAAAATGCACGATAAGCTATCGAATGAATTCTCCACTAAATCCCGACAAGCGTACGATGTTTACGTCAACGTAATTGGTGATAGCATTATAAATGATCCGAAAAAATTCTTTGATTTCGTTAATACAAAACGTAAAATGACAGGCTATCCCGTTTCTTTGTTCAAAGGGAATGTTGTATCCTCCTCTCCACTTGAAACTTGCAACCTATTTGCCGATCATTTTCAGGAGACCTTCTGCCCGCCTATAGTCTCGTCAACAACACCGTCGATTGGAGCTAACACAACGCCCCTCATCGACAGTATAGTCTTGTCACAAGAGGCAATTATTAATGCTGTTTACGAGCTAAAAGTGAACAAAGGACCCGGCCCAGACTTACTTCCTCCTGGTTTCTTGGTTCGTTGCATAGACCAACTTGTCACTCCTTTGCACCTCATTTTCAATAGATCTCTGTCTCTAGGTGTCTTTCCGTCCTCCTGGAAATCCTCGCATCTTATACCTATTCATAAAAGTGGTGATAAGCGATCTGTTGATAACTACCGAGGGATCGCTATTTTGTCAGTCATCCCCAAACTCTTTGAGAAGCTAGTTTGCGATATTCTCACTCCCATCATAGACCCTCTCCTTAACGAACAGCAGCATGGATTTCGTAAAGGCAGGTCGACTTCCACTAATCTCATGATCCTAGTTTCTGACGTCCTCTGTGAAATGGAAAAGGGAAACCAAGTTGACGCGGTCTATACAGACTTTAGTAAGGCTTTTGACCGGGTTGATCATCAAACCCTAATACGTAAAGTACGTAATTTTGGAGTATCTGGTTCCCTACTCAATTGGCTACAATCCTATCTCTGTGACCGAACTCAGATGGTCAAATTCCAAGGTCACTTATCTAAAAGAGTTTTTGCATCCTCCGGAGTACCACAAGGCAGTCATTTAGGCCCTCTGTTGTTTAATATATTCATTTCTGATCTATCTGCGACACTGTCTAACATACCTCACCTATTCTATGCTGACGACTTAAAAATTTACTACAGCATCAAAACACAATCGGATGCAGCCTTCCTCCAGTCCAAGATTCATGCACTTGCACACTGGTGTAGTCAGAATAAGCTCTATCTCAATGTCAGCAAATGCCACGTGTTGAGCTTTTCTCGTAAAAATGCAGTTACTACCTATTCTTATTACCTTAACGACATAGTTTTAAACAGGGCTGATCATGTCGTTGACCTCGGCGTAGTCTTAGACAACCAATTGCGGTTCAATCTGCAATATGACAAAGTCCTATCAAAGGCTAATAAACAGCTTGGCTTCATTAAGAGACGAGCCAAAGAATTCAAAAACATTTGGGTTACCAAGTCCTTATACACCACCTTCGTGCGGCCCTTGATCGAATATGCTTGCATAATTTGGAACCCCGTTTTTGTGCTCCACAGCGACAGACTTGAATCTATCCAGAAACAATTCTTGCTTTTTGCCTTGAGGGACCTCTACAACCCGAGTGTCTTTCATAGTCTTCCTTCCTACAAATATAGACTAGACCTTCTAAACTTAATGTCTCTTTCATCTAGAAGAACACTAATTAGTGCCAGTTTCACCTTCGACGTTATCAGCGGCGCAGTAAATATAGTAGCCCTCGCTGATAGAATAAAATTTAATGACCAACAACGACGTACTCGACACACAACCCTGCTTAAAGAATATCGGCATCACACGGCCTATGGTCATAATGAACCGATAAATAGATGTTGCAGAATATTCAACACAATTAGTAACCACTATTCTCCGGGTATCCCTAAATCGTCCTTTAAACGTAACCTGACAAAGGCCCTATTGTCATCATAACCACGCACTCCCCAACTAAGCCTGATTAAGTTTTAATTAGACTAAGTTACTTTACTTTAACTTATTAATTATTTATGTATTTTGTATTGTTTACTTGATGCCTTGTTTGGTGTAAATAAATAAATAAAAAAAATTTTGTTGGTTTTCAACATTTAAGCAGTTTTTTTATAAAAACTATTCAAAATCAGCTCAAATTATGCAAATATTATAAAACTTTGATTGACTTTATAAAAAAGTCTTTAAAAATAAATATATAAACCCTTTTTACATGCTAACTTTGAATGTTTTTTTTAAATTTTTTTTCAGAATCTTGCAAAAAATTTTGCTGGTTTCTCTTTAAAAGCTGATAGCAATGTATAAATTTTATAAACATTTATTATTGACCTGTGTAAATCAGGCTAAAAATTTATTTTTAATGAAAGAAATCCTTATTTTTCGGATTTTCTTTTATTAAATTAAAAAAAACGGCTGAACAGATTTTTTTAACAAGCCGCGAGGTGTGACCCTTAAGGCCCACATGGTAAACTTCCCAGTAATATTTACATAAATATTAAAAATACTAAACAAAATAATAATTATGAAAAAAATACTACTTTAAATAATAATAAAGTACCTCTCATAACAGTAATTGTAATGACTTAATATTAATCGTATCATCTATGGGAGCGTCAATTGATAACGTAGGTAAGGGGGATGATCGAATATCTGCGTGGATTAATCGGGAGGGGGGGCAGGTTACAAAGCCTATTGTACGTTATTTGTTATTTTCATATCGATGAAAGCTTTTTAAAGCATATGATCTAGCAACGTATTGACTACAAAACATTTTACCATTCAAAGCGTTCATTACCACCAATGCAAATTTGATTTTTTTTTTGATTTTCAAAATTAAAGCAGTTTTTATATTAAAATCAAAACACGGTACTGTAAAAACTCCTCAAAATTTGTTTAAACTATGCAAATATTAATAAACTTTGATTGGCTTAACAACACTGTCTTTAGAATAAGAGTAGTCAGGTAAAATCATTCATATGAACACTTTTTACATGGCGACTTTGAATGATTTTTAACTTCCCAGTATATGGGAAGTTCTTGTAATCGCCTCGAAAATCGAAATTGAAATTTTCAACATTTCTTTGCGTTTTAAGGTCTATAGAGTATATCTTAAGTGTTTTTAGAAAGAAGTATGTATGTGTGTGTGTGTGTGTATGTACGTACGTACGTATGTGCGTTCGCGGACAGTTTTTTCTACGAGCATAACTCACGTAAACAAAGTCGTATTGACTTTGTTGAGGTGTCAATCGAAGCGTCTTTGTAATTTTGAAAGCTTATCAGCTTTAAGGAAACTTCGTTCGGGGAGGTTTGCTGTTTTGCCCGTTTGAAGGTCACTTACGGAAGACAGTATTCAATTTTTATAAAATTTATATACTTCAAGCAATGCTGGAAAAACCGTCATCAAACCTTTTGCTCATGATAACAAGAAACATTAAATAAAAAAAAATCATTAACAGTCAACATGATCTTCGAGTCCATTTCTTCCATTCACTATATCTCACGAACCAAATAAAATATTTGCATCACTAAGGGGTCAACCGACGTGTTTTAACATCCTTTTGGTTATTTTAACATTATAAAAATCCGTTTCAGCGATTTTTTTAATTTAATAGAAGAAAATGCAAAAACTTTTTTTTTCATATAAAATATATTTTTAGCCAGATTTGCACTACACAGTAATAAATGTTTATAAAATTTATACATTCCCATCAGTTTTTGAAGAGAGATGATATGATTCATATTAACTCATTACTGTTACCGCTATGAATACCTCTCATTATTATTATTTAAAATAGTACTATTTTCAAAATTATTATTGTGTTTAATATTTTTAATGTTTATCTAGATATTACTGGGAAGTTGACCGTGTGGACCTCAAGGGTCGCACTTCGCGGCTTGTTTGTTATTTTCATGTCGATGCTTGAAGGACAAAACAACGCTAGCGAAAATGAATGCAGTTTTTTGTTACGCCCACTGAAGAGATCTTGTCGCGTGATGGCCATTTTGAATAGTTGCGGTCAAAACCGCTAGCACTTCGGCATAATCACTGAATTTGTATTTTTTCATGATTTTACATCAATGAAACTAATAATTATTTCTTATTTTCTGTTGATTTTGAGAAACATTGATTATGCAGTCAAAAATAGGTTCAATTGCATGTAAAAAGTAAAAGATATGTATTACAAATGATAACGGAAGTAACTGAAATTTTACGAATACTAAAGAACAAAACTTCTAAAAACTACAATTTTTTATTTGATGAAAGCTGTTCAAAGCATATGATCTTAAAAAGTGTTGACTTCAAAACATTTTACCATTCAAAACGTTGATTACCACAATTGAAAATTCGATTTGATTTGTTTGGTTTTCAAAATTTAAGCAGTTTTTTTTAAAGTTGAAACACGGTTCTGTGAAAAATCTCCGCAAATCATGCAAATAATAATAAACTTTGATTGACTTTACAACAATGTCTTTAGAACAAGAGATTCAAGGTATACAAATTCGTATGAACCCTTTTTACATGGTGACTTTGAATGATTTTTTTTAGTTTAAATTCAATTTGTTTTGAAATCATGAGAAAATATTTTGCTGGTCTCTTTACAGAAATTGATAAAAGTTTATAAATTTTATAAACATTTATTATTGCGATGCTTATTTTATTAATTATTAATTAATTTATTTATGAAAAAAAACACTAATTTTCAATTTATTTTTATTAAATTAAAAATACTGCTCCAAAGGTTTTTTAAATTTAAAAACACCATTAAAATGTGAATACGCGTCGATTGACTTTTTAATGATGCAAAGATTATATTTGGTTCTCGAGATACAATGAATGACATAAAAGACCATGAAGGTCATGATGACTTTTAATGATTTTTTATTTTTAATTTAATTTTTTTCGTAATCATAAAAAAAAATTTTGGTGTTTTTTCTACAAAAACTGTTTGGATTATATAAATATTGATTACTGCGTATTAAAAATCAGGTTAAAAATTTGATGATTTTGAAAAAAACCCAATTTTTTGCACGTTTTTTTCAAAAAATAAAAAAAACTGCTCCAAAGATTTTTGTAAAAATTCGTCAAAATCACGTAAATTTTAATACGCGTCGATTGACTTTTTGATGAAGCAAATCGTACGTTTGGTTCGCGAGATATAGCGCATGACAGGGTTGACCTTGAAAAGGTGAAAACAGCAAACCCCCCGTACATACGTACATACATACACACATACATACTTCTTTTTAAAAACACTTAAAATATACTCGTAAGACCTCAAAACGTAAAGATATGTTGGAAATTTCAATTTCGATTTTCGAGGCGATTACAAGAACTTCCCATATACTGGGAAGTTAATAAAAGGTAATTTCATTCGGAAGTACCCTTTTCATAAGGTAACTTTAAATGATTTCTTATTTTTAACTGAATTTTTTTCAGAATCATCAAAAAGTTTTGCTGGTTTCTCTTCAAAAACTGAAATGAATGTATAAATTTTATAAACATTTATTACTGTGTCGGGCAAATCAGGTTTAAATTTTTAAAAAAAAAAAAACCCTAAATGTTCGCATTTTCTTCTATTAAATTAAAAAAACCCGCTGAAACCAACTTTTATAATGTTTAAATAATCAAGAAAAAATTTAAAACACGTCGATTGACACTTTAATGATGCAAATATTATATCTGGTTCGTGAGATATAGTGACCTTGAAGATCATGGTGACTGTTACTGATTTTTAATTTTTAATTTAATGTTTCTTGTTATCATGAGCTAAAGTTCTAATGTTGTTTTTACAAGCACTGATTGAAGTAAAGAAATTTTATAAAAATTGATTACTATCTTCCGTAAATCAGGTTAAAACTTTATTGTTTATGAAAAAAACCTAATTTTTTGCATTGTTTTTCTTAAATTATAAAAGGCTACAACGATATTTTCCAAAATTCGACAGATTCACGAAAATTTTGAAACGCGTCGATTGATTATTTGACAATGTTAATCGTTTGTTTGGTTCGCGAGATATAACGCATGACAGAAATGATCTTCAAGATAATGATGTCTGTTAATGATTTTTTTATTTTTTATTTAATTTTTTACCTCATCATGAGAAAAAGTTTCGCTGTTGTTTTTAGAAGCACTGCTTGAAGTATATAAATTTTATAAAAATTGAATACTTTCTTCCGTAAATCAGGTTAAAAATTTATTGTTTATAAACCTAATTTTTTGCACTTTTTTTTCTTAAATTAAAAAACGGCTCCAACGATTTTTTTCAAAATCTGATGAATTCACAAAAATGTTAATACAAGTCGATTGACACTTTAACCATGCAAATCGTATGTTTGGTTCGCGAGATATAACGCATGACGGAAATGACCTTCAACGGGGCAAAACAACAAACCCCCGACCGAAGTGTCCCAAAAAATAATCAGCTCTTAAGATTGGAAAGACGCTTCGATTGACACCTTAACGAAGTCGATAAGACTTTGTTTACGTGAGTTATGCTCGTAGAAAAAAGTGTCCACGAACGTACGTACACACATACATCTCCCTTTCTAAAAACACTTTATATATATTCTATAGACCTCAAAACGTAAAGAAATGTTGAAAATTTCTATTTCGATTTTCGAGGCGATTACAAGAACTTGCCATATACTGGGAAGTTGAGAATATAAAAAATAATTTTAAAATAATAACTTTATATTTTCGATAAAAAAAATATTTTTAGTGTTTGATGTTTGATAAGGAATATGATTTTCACAGCACATAGCTTGCAAAACTTACGTAAAGCTGGTTTTTCCGTAGAGCTATACGAAACCAAGATTTTCACGGCCCCTGATGTGTTAATTTGAGTCAAAATAAAATTCAAAACTATATTTGTGCTTTGCTAGAAAATTTTTGTTAACGATACTGTACAAGCATTTGTTAAATTGAAAATAGAATTCTAAGCACAGCAAAGAATGGGATCGAGTTTATTCGGAATAAAAAATTGCCGAAGAAGTTAGACATACACCTCAAAGCTTTTCAGTCAAAAGTTACATAGCTTTTATTTTATTTCAGCTTCAAATTTTTGAAACCTTTTGTGCTGCTGGCATGAAAAATTTGTAGAAATCAGGAAAATTTGCTTTGCAATACACATTAAAATGTCCTTTTTCGAGACTTTTTTCGATACTTAATTGTATTCTACTGCTCAATTGTTTGACCACTGTTGACTCCTTCAGGAGTAATTGAAGTTTATAGCATGTATGAAAATTGAAAAAAAATCTTTTAGTTAAGGACATACATGGAACTAGAGTGCGCAAAGTTGTCTGCTTAATCAAATACTAGCTTCATAAGAAGTAATTTAGAAATGTATAAGTGCTTAAGTAACAAATGATTTTGATCTTTTCCCAATTGTTTTGAACTTTTTCTTGAAGCATTCAATCCTTTACGCTAAACATACACTCTTTTTACGAATAGATTTATGCTTTTCTCAAAAAGGCTTAAGAATTTAAAATGTGCTTCTTAAATGTTCTATAAATTGATAATTAGGTGAAATAAACATTATCTACGTACCAGTGACTTTATTGGGCAATGTAATTAAAGGGAACAACAGAAAACCAAGAAAAACAGAAACCTTTTGTGGTTGCAGAAAAATAGAAAAAAGAACGTTCAATGTACACATTTCATTATACTTAGCGGTAGTTTGTAGAAGGTCAATTATGAGTTTGATATAGATAGGATTTCGGAAATGATCGAAATCATTTGGGGAAAGGTTTAAATCATTTCGTAAATGATGAAAATTATTTGGAAGTTGCTGTAGACTGTTCCTGTTCTTGTTTTCTGGACCCTTTTTGCTTATTGCTCTAAACTGTTCCTTGGTAATCAAGCTCCAAAGCCAATAGCTGTCACACAATAGGACGTTTGTTACCATTATATGTCCTCTAAATTTTTTCACTTTCTGTAGGCATACCAAGGTTAGTGCTCTATCTTGCTGGTAGTTAAATTTATTCAGTAATCTACTGCCACTTCTTTCAAGATGTCTGCCGGTGTTCTAGGAAACTATTATTATTTCACATGAAATCAAAGCAAAAAAAATTTAGTAAGTCATTTGGGAGGTGCGGTATTGATGAAAAGTAAGCGAAAAATCCTTCGTTCTTAAAACCTTTGCATAAAAATAAACTGCAGGACAAATTTTCACTCAAAATTGACTCAATTATCTTATTATTTCTATTGGCTAATATCAATAGTCACCCTATATATTTTCAAAACAAGATAAACATAAGTATCGTTCGTCAAGCAATTTTGTATTAAATTTCACACGGAATCGTTTTAATAAAAATCATCAAATCACTCCTGGTTATCTTATGACATCTGAATTGTATGCTTGCAATGGCCCATTTGTTTTGCTTAACCACCGAACAAAAACCATGGGAAAAAATATCAACATTCGATCTTCTTTATTCGTTAATTGCTTATCTTTTGAATCTTTAAATTATTTACAATATTTAAAAATCAGAAGAAAATTGATTGGTGTGAGAAACAGATTGTATAATAAGCGAAGGGAAACCTTATTGTATTTTGAAAAATATTTAAATTAACTTTTACGTGTCTTCTAAATAGCTTAATTTCTATTTCTAAAGAAGGAAATAGGTAACCGGATACACAGTTTTGTCTTAATTGCAAATTTCTTAAATTTTAATAATAAAAACTGGTTAGTTACATTTTTTCTAAATTTAAGTTATGGATAATTTTCAGTTTTGCACGTGTTTACTAATCATATGTATGTGTATATGACACAATCATTTTAAAAGTGATCGAAATATATGGTGTACCGTCCATGGTATACCGTATAGGGTATGGTATACTGTATATAGTATAGGTCTGCCATATATGGTATATTTACATCGTATACGGTATGATATACCGAATTCATATGGGTATACTGTGTACGATACAGTTTATCGTTTAAGGTACAGGCGTAGCTTGCAATTTGTCACTCAAGGTACCATCAACAGCGATATATACATCAAGGACTGTCCAACAAAACGATTGCTACCCCTTACCGCAAACGACAATGTCTCCACAATTTCGTGGTCAGACTTTGCAAACTTACATTGCAATAAAAAGTAATGGAGTTTTATGTTCAAAACAATATAAGAGTTGTACCGAAAGATGCAAATTTACTTAACTGTCCAGAACTTGGGCTCATTAAAACATTTCGGGGTCACATCGAATTAAAATTAAAGGAAACCTAAGTCAAAGTATCGAATATACCACAGTTTCGATGAAAGTGGTGTCATCCTTTAATGCAAGATGCAAAGTCAAAAGTTCTTCACTTTTGTGAAAAAAGTGGATTTATGTGAATTTGGTATTAAGTTTTTTGTAAACAAAACAAAGTTTATAGTATACATACATATATAACTAGAAACGTTATGAACTTTTAATCCATTTTGTCATATTTTATTGCTACCAAGTTGTTTTTAACCACTATTCATACAGATAAACTGTATTGTTTGGGGCCATCCATATATTACGGAACGCAAATTTTGGAGTATTTGAACTCCTCCTCCCTCCCCCAAGTAACACTTATTGACATTTTCGAAGACCCACCCCCCCTACACTACGTAACAAATTCATCGTATCCCCTCAGACTTTTAAATATTTTAATCAAAAAATATCAACAATGCATCTAAATTTTGATTATCGCATTTACTGATACCTCGTGGCGCGCCAGATAAATTTAAAATTTGAATTTATGATTTTGTGTTAGAAAAAAAAATTAACTAATTTTCAATTTTGTAACATAACAATTTGCAAGCCCATCCATGTAACACTTAGTACCATTTTCAAATACGCCTCTTCCCCTTGGAGTGTTACGTAATATATGGATGGCCCCTATACGATATTCAGTAGGGTATACTATTTGGTATACAGTATAGTATACCAAATACAATGATCTATGAAAAAAAGATTCAGTGTATGAAACCTAAATGTTTTTAAAGTTTTAATAAAGTTTCCAACTGTTTCTGAGAATTCCTTGAACCGGAAAGCGGTTATTAACTTCCCAGTATATGGGAAGTTCTTGTATTCGCCTCGAAAATCGAAATTGAAATTTTCAACATTTCTTTACGTTTTGAGGTCTATAGAGTATATATAAAGTGTTTTTAGAAAGGGAGAAGTATGTGTGTGTGTGTATGTACGTTCGTGGACACTTTTTTCTACGAGCATAACTCACGTAACCAAAATCGTATCGACTTCGTTGAGGTGTCAATCGAAGCGTCTTTGCAATCTTAAGAGCTGATTAGTTTTTGGAAAACTTCGTTCGGGGGGGTTTGCTGTTTCGCCCGTTTGAAGGTCATTTCTGTCATGCGTTATATCTCGCGAACCAAACGTACGATTTTTTAAAACAAGGTGTCAATCGACGCGCATCAACATTTATGTGGTTCTGACAAATTTTTAAAAAATTTCTTGGAGCCGTTGTTTTATTTTTTAAAAAAAAGTGCAAAAAATTAGGTTTTTTTTCACAAACACATAATTTTTAACCTGATTTTCAAACCTAAGTAATCGATGTTTATATAATTTATATACTCCAAATAGTTTTTGTGAAAAATCAACAAAAGTTTTTTTCATGATTACAAAAAAAAGTTAATAAATAAAAAATAAAAAATCATTAAACGTTCAAGGTCATTTACGTCATTCATTATATCTCGAAAACTAAATATAATCTTTCCATAATTGAGGTGTCAATCGACGCGTATTAACATTTTTATGATATTTAGAGCGGGTATATTTTTATATATTAAAAAAATCGTTAAAGTGGTTTTTCTAACTTATTATAAAAAATGGAAAATATGGGTTTTTTTCATAACAAAATTCATTTTTAACCTGATTTGCACATCGTAATAATAAATGTTTATAGAATTTATAAACTTTTATCGATTTTTGTAGAGGAACCAGCAAAAACTTTTCTCATGATTACAAAAACAAGCCGCGAAGTGCGACCCTTGAGGTCCACACGGTCAACTTCCCAGTAATATCTAGATAAACATTAAAAATATCAAACAAAATCATAATTTTAAAAATATTACTACTTTAAATAATAATAATGAGAGGTATTCATAGCAGCAACAGGAATGAGTTGATATTAATCATATCATCTACGGAAGGTTTTTTTTGGACTTCCATCATTTAAGCAGTTTTTTTATTAACACTAAAACACTGTAAAAACTATTAAAAATCAGCTCAAACTATGCAAATATTATAAAACTTCGATTGAATTTACAACAATTTCCTTAGAATAAAAGATATAAATTAATGTCATTCGAATGAACCCTCTATACATAATAACTTTGAATGATTCTTTATTTTTTATTTAGTTTTTTTTATTATCATGGATTATGGTTTTGCTGGTTTCTCTTCAAAAACTGATAAGAATGTATAAATTTTATAAAAATTTATTACTGTGCTGTGCAAATCAAGTAAAAAAATAATTTTTTATGACAAAACCTTAAAACCCTTAAAGCCTAATTTTTTGCATTTCTTTTATTAAATTAAAAAGCTGCTGAAACAATTTTTATGTAATGTTAAAAAAATTGCAGCAATGTTAATAAACGTCTATTGACACCTTAATCATGCAAATATTATATCTGATTCGTGAGATATACTGAATGATAAAAATGACCTTGAAAATCATGATGACTTTTAATTATTTTTTATTTTTAATTGAATTTTTTACGTAATCATGAGAAAAAGTTTTGAAATTGTTTCTACAAATATTGTTTGGAGTATATAAATTTTATAAACACTGATTACTATATTACGCAAATCAGGTTATAAATTTATTGTTTATGAAAATAAATCTAATTTTTTGCACTTTATTCTCTTAAATTAAAAAACGGCTCCAACAGTTTTTATGAAAATTTGATAGATTCACGCAAATGTTAATACGCGTCGATTGGCACCTCAACAATGCAAATCGTATGTTTGGTTCGTCAGATATAAAGCATGACAGAAATGGCCTTGAAGAACATGATGACTGTTAATGATTTTTTATTTTTTATTTGATGTTTTTTGTAATCATACGTGAAAAACTTTTATGTCATTTTCAATACAACTGTTTGGAGTATATAAATTTTATAAACATTGGTTACTGCGACTTAGAAATAAGGTTAAAAATTTATTGTATTTGAAAAAAACGTTATTTTTTGCACTTTTTTTTTTAAAAAAATTAAAAAAACGGCTCCAAGGAATTTTTGAAAAACTTGATAGAATCACATAAATGTAAATACGCGTCGATTGACACCTTATTTGAGAAAATCGTACGTTAGGTTCGCGAGATATAACGCATGACAGAAATGACCTTCAAACGGGCAAAACAGCAAACGCCCCCCCCCCCCGACCGAAGTTTCCCAAAAACTAATCAGCTCTTAAAATTGCAAAGACGCTTCGATTGACTTCTCAACGAAGTCGATACAACTTTGTTTACGTGAGTTATCATCGTAGATAAAGTGTCGACGAACGTACATACGTACGTACGTACATACACACACACACACATACATCTCCCTTTCTAAAAACACTTGATATATACTCTATAGACCTCAAAACGGAAAGAAATGTTGAAAATTTCAATTTCGATTTTCGAGGCGATTACAAGAACTTCCCATATACTGGGAAGTTAAAAATTAAATAAAAAATAAAAAATCATTCAAAGTCACTATGTAAAAAGGGTTCATTCAAATCATTATACCTTAAATCTCTTATTCTAAAGACATTGTTGTAAAGTCAATCAAAGTTTATTCATGTTTGTAAAATTTGAGCAGATTTTCAATAGTCTTCACAGCACCATGTTTTAACTTTAATGAAAAAACTGCTTTGTAACCTGTACCCCCCTCCGATTGATCCGCGTGAATAATCAATCAAACCAATGCACCAAAATCCTTACGTAATCAATTGACGCTCGCGTAGATGTTATGATTAATATTAAGTCATTGCAATAACTTTTATGAGGAGTACATTTTTATTATTTGAAGTAGTATTATTTCCATAATTATTATTGTGTTTAATATTTTTAATATCTATGTAGATATTACTGGGAAGTTGACCGTGTGGACCTCATGCGTCGCACCTCATGGCTTGTTTTATTTTCAAATGCTCTAAACAGAAAGGCACTTTAACATCTATAAAGTGGCAAAATAATCTCAGCATTTGTTTAAACGCAACCTAATTTCAGAAAAAATTTAATTAGAAGTTCATATCCGCACAATCCGAAACCGCCTTTAAGCGATCAAAACTAATGTAGAAAGTGTTTCGGCAGCTTTATCAAAGCAGAGAAAGAAATTCGACGCACCAAGCCACGAAAAAATGTTTCGCAGCAAATATGCCCAACGGCTTTATTTGGGTACAAACAAAGGTCCAGATTGGTGGCCCATAATTATTTGTTAGTACATTATCGATTGTATATTAAAGCAGAATTTTCTTTACTTTCAAATTTTTAACAATTTTTAACTTATTTCAAAACGCACAACGAACTAATCACACGCGATTTCAATAGGTAATAGTTTTTAGCATCTATATTTCTCGAAATTTTTGAAAAGGTTTGCTGGAATACGCATGTTTAATAATAAATAAGTTGTTTCAAAAGGCAGCATAATAATTTTTAACTTCCCAGTATATGGGAAGTTTATGTAATCGCCTCGAAAATTGAAATTGAAATTTTCAACATATCTTTACGTTTTGAGGTCTTACGGGTATATTTTAAGTGTTTTTTAGAAAGAAGTATGTATGCGTGTGTGTGTGTGTATGTACGTACGTACGTACGTACGTGCGTTCGCTGATAGTTTTTCTACGAGTATAACTCACGTAAACAAAGTCGTATCGACTTCGTTAAGGTGTCAATCGAAGCGTCTTTGCAATCTTAAGAGCTGATTAGTTTTTGGGACACTTCGGTCGTGGGAGGGTTGCTGTTTTCACTCCTTGAAGGTCAACCCTGTCATGCGCTATATCTCGCGAACCAAACGTACGATTTGCTTTGTCAAGGTGTCAATCGACGCGTATTGACATTTACGTGATTTTATCAAATTTTTAAAAAAAATCGTTGGAGCCTTTATTTTTTTTTTTAAAAAGTGCAAAAAATTGGGTTTTTTTCCAAAACATCAACTTTTTAACCTGATTTTCAAGACACAGTAATCAATGTTTATATAATTTATATACTCTAAACAGTTTTTTTAAAAAATCACCAAATTTTTTTATGATCACAAAAAAAAATTGAATTAAAAATAAAAAATTATTAAAAGTCATCATGACCTTCTTGGTCATTTATGTCATTCATTATATCTCGAGAACCAAATATAATCTTTGCATCATTAAGAAGTCAGTCGACGCGTATTAACATTTTAATGATGTTTTTAAATTTAAAAAAAAATCTTTGGAGCCATTTTTTTAATTTGATAAAAAAATATTGAAAATTAGTGTTTTCTTTTCATAAAAAAATTAATTAATAATTAATAAAATTAACATCGTAATAATAAACGTTTATAAAATTTATCAACTTTTATCAATTTCTGTAGAGAGACCAGCAAAATATTTTCTCATGATTTCAAAACAAATTGAATAAAAAATGAAAAAAATCATTCAAAGTCACCGTGTAAAAAGGTTTCATACGAATTTTTATACATTAAATCTCTTATTCTAAAGACAATATTATAAAGTCAATCAAAGTTTATTATTATTTGCATAATTTGCGGAGATTTTTAATAGTCTTCACAGAACCGTGTTTTAACTTTAATAAAAAAATTGCTTAAATTTTGAAAACCAATACAAATCAAATCAAATTTGCAATTGTGATAATCAACGTTTTGAATGGTAAAATGTTTTGTAGTTAACACTTTTTAAAATCAAATGCTTTGAAAAGCTTTCATCAAATAAAAAATTGTAGTTTTTAGGAGTTTTGTTCTTTAGTATTCGTAAAATTTCAGTTACTTCCTTCATCATTTGCAATACATATATTTTACTTACTTTTGGGAGTAATTTTAAGTCATTCCAATAACTTTTATGAGATGTATATTTTTATTATTAAATGTAGTATTATTTCCATAATTATTATTGTGTTTAATATTTTTAATTTTTCTGTAAATATTACTGGGAAGGGAAGTTGTGCGTGTGGACCTCAAGGGTCGAACCTCGCGGCTTGTTTTAATGAGTTTTCGCTATACATATCACAGATTTTATTTTCAAGGCTGTTCGAACTGCAAGAAAATTTGTGTAATTTCCTAGGGTGTCCAAAATAACGAAGCGATAAGGTGTTGCAGAAGCCGAAGTTAGACAAACTCATATCAAGGGAATTCTAAAGTGGAATGGTAAATTTCGGCCGAGAAAACTTTTTTAATTTCATGCATTGGTACTGGAGTTTTACGAAAGTCATGAACGTGTGTCAATTGATCTTAAGGACGATATTACATCCTTAGTGCAGTACAAAGTGCAGTAGCATCATAAAAAGCTTATTTCAATTTTTGACTTTTAATCGCTTTGTATGCTAAATTGTCCGTTAAGTCAAGATGTAATATAGCTCTTTTCCTGTTTAAAACGTGGTGGTCTAAATGAGCTGCGATATTTATGACAAACAAAGGAGTCATAAATAATTAAATTTAATAGAAATTCTTTACATGTCCCCGCATGGAACCATTTGTTTTCTATGGGATGTGTTATTTTGCCCTTCTTAGGGCTAAATAATTGACTATATGTATTACATTTAAAGACCTATGAAAAGCACTGGTTTACCATGGCTATTTGTAAGTGACATCCAAACGGGAAAAATTCTATTATAATCAAAATTTCAACTAAGATAATCTTAATCTATCAGTTAGTAAACCGTTCATTTCGATTCAATCAAAGGTTTGACTATTTTATATAAAAATTACAGAAACACAGTTTCTAAAATAAAATAAACACTCAATCAAAGTTAGCATAGTCAACGTAGAAAAAATTGTGAAAAAATACTTTAAATATGTTAGTTAATTTTGAAACTAATTATTTTTGTTTTATAAAAGCAAACAAAGTCGTGGTATAAAACTGAGATTCTATCTCAAGCAGATATTTTTAAATTAAAATCCAAGATATTTCACTGACTGTTTTAAGGACACCATTATATTTCAAAGTAGTTGCTTAGACTCTCGATGAGGAACAATTTATCTCGGATGCAAGCCAATTTCAAAATACACAACTTTCATTGGTGTTTTGCATACAAGCCTTTTTCTACGTTCCACCTAAACCTTTGAACCATTCTAAAGATAGAAGTACATACTGAGTGTGTCAGCAATGCTAAAATAATTCTCAACGATCTAGTATCAAACTTTAATTTAAAAATATGGAAAAAATTGTATCATATTTTTAAACCGACTCCATTTGAATGTTAGGATTCCAACCTTCTTGTGATACAATATGTTATGGTCAGTATCGATTTAAATATTCAAAGTAAAAGAAAATGTACAATTCGAGATATAGCGCACGGGATGCTCTTCAAAGTCAATTGAAACTCATCTCGCGGAAAATGAATATATTTGTTATTTATCTACTATTGTAATTTTGTTCACTTCAACGTTAATAATTAAAGATGCTTCAGAGGAATTTCTTGGAGTTCCTCCCAATGAAGTTTTGCCGGAAGAACACACAGTTATCAAACTTTTGTATTATAATTCATATATTTGCCATAGAACTTGGATTTGGATTTATTCCTTTGGTAAATTATATAATAATATTTTTTTAAAAGACTAAAACGATAGATAAATCATATCATTAGTCGTTTTATACTTTTTCATAGGAGTTATATTTGTGTGCATTTGGTAATTATTTTGTATTCACCTTATTGCAGTTAAAATAGTTTGCTATACCATATATTTAATTCACGCCAAATACGCCGTTTGGGTGAAAAATTTGAAATTCAGTGCTTTGTCATGACTGATCTTCTCCATGCATCTCAATTTTTATATATGCATAAGCCCAAAAATGTTTTTTTTAATCTCATCTTGAACTTATTCCAGCAATAATTTAAATCTAATAATATCTTTGGGTTTTAGATCACGATCTACTTCCAAAAGGACTAACTTTCTACATTGCTGATTGCGACGCTTTCATCTGCATCTAATTATTTACTGTGCTTGATGCTTTTGATCGTTGTTTTATCCATGTTTAATGTATTCTTTCCTTTTGTGATATTCCCTGCCCCCTTTGACCCAATTTCCGCGGTTTTTCTTGGGTCCATATTCTTTTTTGTTCTGGTTGCTTTGCTGTTGTGTTCCTTAAATATCAATGCTAATGATCACCTTGTTTAGCCTATATACTTTTCGATTCAATTTTTGCAGTTAATTTGGTACATTCTGCATTTCTATAGTTTTCTAATTGCATCCTTTGCTGTTTCTAGTCTGCTCTTCAGCTTGACAGCATTTTGGCCAAGATGCCATTGAAATTTTCATAGAAATGAAAGATTTGAAGATTATGTATTTTTATATATGCTTTCTGACATAAGAAAGGAAATGGACGATTGAGGAAATGAGCGGAGACTTAAAAAATTTCAATTGAAATAGCAATTGAGTATGCATAAGGTCTGTGCAAGATGGGTGCTGCGCTTGCTAACGTCTGAGCAAAGTTTAAGGCGAAAAATCGTAACAACTGGTAATTTAACGGTCATTCAGTGAAATTGTAATGAATTTTCGCGGCGTTTTGTAACTAGGATCCTAAACTTTTCAAAACAGATAACAGTCGAAACAGTAATTGCAAAGAAGGCAAAGTCAATTTTAGTGTTTTCAAGGATGCAGACGAATTATTTTGATTGATAACCTTAAAAGGAATAAAAGTATCAGTAGTGGATATTTCGCAAAATCAGCACAGCGTTTGAGCGACGAATGAAAGAAAAAAACTTGTTTGACAATGTACCAGCTAAATTAACAAAATTAAAGACGAATTACTTCCTCCTCAATTTTTTACCAGATTCAGCACCCAGCGACTATCATCCGTTTTCTTAGCTCAAAAATGGGGGGGGGGGTACGATGTGAGAGCATTGAGGCTATTATTGATGCCGTAAATAGCTAGCTTGAGAACTTCGACGTTTCGCATCACAAAGATTGCTTATTAGTTAAGAATATTTTTATGAAATATGTGCTTATTTTCTCTGTGTTAGAAGTTCTAAAGATCATGGATAAAAGCTTAAAATATCAAATTGGTGGAGGTAATACTTCCTTGTGAAATAGTCTATAAGGCCTGATAACCAGTGAGTGTGGTCGCAACGAAGAAGAATTCTAGCCATCGAACCAGTCGTTGAATTGACAATCCTTAACATCCAATTAAATTGTTTTCTTCAAAATGTTTGTTTGTAAAGTTTCAAATAAGATAACATTTTACGATTTAAACATTCAAAGGTTTCAGATATAAATTAAAAGTAAGCGATTTGATTTAGGAATGACTTTTTTCTTCCATTAATACATAATAATAAATAAATAATAAATTAGCTTCAAAACGTATCAAATTACTCAATTTACAAAAGAACTTCCTGACAAAATCTACCTATTTTGAATTTAAAATGCACTTTTCTTAAGTGAAGTTATAATTTTGAAAAAAAAAACACGATTTGTTTATTTTTGTTAATTGTACTACTTCTCAAATTACGGGTTTCAAAAGATACGTGTTTGAATCTTTTTCTTCGTTCTTTATAGGTGATTATATTAATATTATCATACTACTCTCTTTCAGATAATGTTGAAATAACTTTCTTGAATATTGAGCCATTCAACAACCAATTTATAGTGAAATTAATATTTGATTTTTTTGCAATTCTCCGCCAAATAGATTGAAAATGATAAAGAAGTATAGCAAACAATTTATTTCTTCGTTTTATATTCACAATTGGCTTATAGTATCCAAAAAAGACATTAATTCAACTCCCCATTTTGAATAAATCAAAAAGAGAGTGATGTCTTTATATTGATTATCCAAAATTATAGGCTATGTATCTATTTCGATTATTTTAAAAACATTTTCTCTAGTCCACCTTGAATTAAAGTCCGTAAATCATTTCTCACGAAGGCTGCGATCATTTTCCGGGTATCGTTACTTTAATTGACCTTTTTATGGTTTTCCATCATTTTTTGGATGATTGGAATCACGGAGGTCTTTCAATTGATTTAAGCCACCACGACCACTTCCTCTGAAAGATTGATTCGCTGAAAATAGACTTTCCCACAGCGTGAAGATTATCAAGTATAGGAAGCGCTAACCGCAACCACGTACCTAGTATGTACTGTAGTTGACTTTTAGTGAGTATTTCGATAACTTTCGTTGTTTTTGCTACAGAATTTCGGTAGCTATGAAAGTAGGAATTGCTTTTAGGAAGAGTAAGTAAACGCACAATAATCGTTCCTAGCAAGTATATTGAAAAATAGATTTGTGGTTATTTATCGTTGATTATATATATTTTTCGGTAATGTATTTCAAGGAAGCATATGATAGTTCACATCAGCCACATATGCGCTTCCATAGTACGCTCAAATCCATCCAAAAATTTAAATACTTTTTTTGTGAAAGAAATTCCAATGAAAAGCTTGAGGAAAAATTTACTGAAACTTTTAATCTCACGCTTTGGTATGTTTTTGTATTCAAAAATCATATTTATCAATATTTCACGCAAACATGTTTGTAACGAAAGATTTTCTTTCATTTCAGATTGCCGCTTCATATTACGCTCCACACGCAAAGCTTCAGGTGAGTTCTTGAACACCGGTACAAGGTGCTACTTAGATAGACAGATTGGTATGCATAAATCAGCGTTAAACACCTAATGTCTGCTCATCGTAAACATGAATACAAGATATTAATTAAAATTCTTCTTAGTATACAAAGCAGTACTTCAATGACCTTTTAAGTAATATCAATAAATTAAATATGTTTATCTGCTTTACTGCACTTAATAAATTACTTTTGTTATGAGCCCATTTCATATTCATACTCATAAGCAGCAATAAAATTATCTAAAGAAAAGAGTAGAATGCAAGTTTTTTTTGTTTTTGTTTTTCTCGTATGGATTTTAATTCTTCAAAGAACTTTACCTTTGCTTAATTGATTTCCTTAATTCGAACTAATATCACGTTTCCCGGTTTGCTCATAAAAATTAATTAAAAGACCATGGCTGATAGCGTTTAATTTTTCATTAAAATTTATTGTATTAAGATTACAGCAACAAAGCATAACCTATGTTTGAGCCTCTTTTCGATTAGGGATGCCTTGAGAAAACAAGGTATCGTAGGTCTGGTATAAATCTGATTCAATATTCGATTTCCCTAATAAATGTGTAGAAACAATTGAATTCTATCTCTTACATAGGTAATTATTTTTATTATTCCATATTCATTTAAGGAAGTTTTTAACTTTGTTATTTATAATTGTTTTATATGATTCGATTGCAATTTTCGTGATTATACACAAATAAACGTAGGTGGGTCGTCATAAATTTCATACAAATAATGAAGTCTCCACTCTGTTCCATCCTTCACTAGGCTAAAAACTCTTTGTAGCACTTTGCGTTCGAAAACGTGTAGCGTCTTTTTGGAATCGGTTATAAGTGTCAAGTACTGGTGAGATCATCGTTAAACTTGACCTGAGGCGCTGTGTTTGCCATTGTAACCTTCATAATGCGTTTTGTTGGGACCTCAAAGTCCGTCGACTGTGCGTTATAAGGTGCTACTACCACCCCAGGACACCATGTGTGAATATGCGCTATATTCGCATGTCTTGATTTCGGTAGATAACCATCTAATTTCTTGCATTCCAAGGATAATGATACGTTGTTTTTGTATTCGTTGATAAGCTGCCGCAGAACGCCTATTGATCTAACGTTCCATGTTCCAAAAAAGTAGTCTTTATTCCACTGTGAAGGCCGTTATCGTTTTTGAATCCCAGTTCGAGGTTGTAGTTCTGATTCCGTGACAAATGATTTTTTATTGTGCTGATTTGCGTCCCGTCCACCCCTTTATTGGCCACATCACTGCTCTACTCAGTTAATTAGTCACTTCCACTCAAGATGTACAAGGAAGGTGTAGTATGTCATTGCACGAGTCCATTCCATTCTCCTGGTCACACGTTGCACGAAAACCTGACAAGTGGCGACAGGATTCTGGTTATTCAAGCTTTCTCTGCTGAAGCAAACCCAGGAAAGCAGCTAACTTAACAAAAAATAGTCGCGGGGTTTCCTGTGAAATTTCTCGGTAAAAATACACTCCCAGTAGAAAACGTGAAAAATTCGACTAGAAAAGTATCGTCAAAACTCCAGCGAGGCACATTTCTATCAATTAGGCGTCAGCCGTCTGACGATGTTCAGAACGATCCAATTCAGACACTCGGAAAAGCATGTCAATGAACATTAGCTTTCGCTGGGGTTTAATATACAAGATCCTTTTCCCAGTCTCTGAGAAAAGTTTGGTACAGCCACGATAAGGCAGAAACAGAGATTGAAAATGAGACGAGCTATTTCCTGGGAGAATTTTCCAGCATGTTGCACACCATTTCCCCTAATTACTTAACCTGATCAATAACTATATCAATCGATTTTTGGGAAAATAATAAATACCGATTCCAAATAATTCTCGAAATTTTGTTTTTGTGGGAATGTGCCCGGTAATATTTATAATAAATATATTATTTCATTTTGTTGTTGAACGATATCAACTATGACATGTAATTTAAAAATAGCACTTTTATGATAATGTTTCAGATGAAAATATTTTTCAACTCGAAAGAAAGATTTTACGGAAAATGGTATTTCAACTAAAACACAATCAACGGGGCAAATATATTGAAAAAAGTTGGTTGAAATTGTTTCCCAATGGCCAAGCCTCCAGCACAGAATATTATTTTTATTGATCGTTGCTCTGAGGAACACTCCAGCTTTTATATAATAGGTGCTCTTAAATTTCCATGTTTACTTGTGAAATTTTAGACTGTAGTTTTATTGAAGCTTCACTTGTTGCTATTTGAAAAATAAAGATGAAATTTATATGCAGTTTCTTAAATTAAAACAATCTTAAATTTTCAAGCAAATTCGAAAGAATTTCTAAAGTCTTTCTAATATATCGTGAAAAAATATGCTGACAAAAACTACGTGCTTTTAATAGTATCGTCAAAAACAATATCGACAATAATATTTTGTCATAAATGTATTGACAAAAAACCATAGTCAAAAACACGAAACCCTTGTTGAGCATGTACCATGAAATTAGCCTCCATGGAATTTGTGGCTGTTTTTACCGCCGTTAGATTTTTTTAATATGTACTAATAAAAAAGACAAGCAACGTTGTATTCTAAAGACTTTGAAAATTCAACTAGCTACCTCAATCTTCATGAATATCTAACATCACTATTTGAAAGTCTCCCTTAATATTCAAAAGTGAAGTAAGTAGTCAATAATTTTAGTGAGAAAAAATCTTACGAATGATAAGTTAATATTCTTCATATTATACTTTCAAAATTTTGCAACTGCGATACATTAGTGTTAAATGGAACACAATGCACCTTATTGATTCGAAGATGTTAGCTGACAAGCTAAAAAATAATTGTCGTATAGATCACATCACTATATAATTCATTCATATGATTGTTAATAATGGTATTACAGGCTGTGGTATATGTATTCAAATGTCTGTCAAATGTCAAATGACGCCAAAGCTAACATCTAAGCTGAGAATTTTCTCCTCGAAGTATGATTTTTTGACAGTCTTGGCTGTAAAGATTCGCTTGTTAAATTCTACTCTTTTCTCTATAATCTTATCTCTCGCTTCACTCCCTTTCATAGTCGTACCTCGTTACATAATCCTCACTGGCTAACTTGTAATGTCTTAGCTATCTTGAAATTAAAAAACCAAGCTTATCGGCGTTATAAATCTAATAAAACGCCGTATAACTATACTGCCTTTTCAAATCAACGTGCTTCAGCCAAATTGGAAATTAAAAGAGCTATGCGTAACTACTTGGCTAATATCGAAAATTCACTGCACTCTAACCAAACAAAACCGTTTTGGTCTTATGTCAATTCCCTTAAGTCTTCGTTCAGTATTCCTAATACTGTTTCCTGGGATGGTAAGCAAGGCTCGACTCCTGAAAAAATTTGTGAGATATTTGCTCAGTGTTTTTCCTCAATATATCCTGCCACAACTCTCCCAAATTCTTTTGATACTCCTTTTTGCTTTCCACCTATTCTTAATCTTATCTCCACTAACCCAACTGAAATCCAAGCTTTGATCAATTCTTTAGATTCCAGCGTTGGCCCTAGGCCAGATTGACTTCCTAATATATTCATTAAATCCTTATCCTCCTCATTATGCATTCCACTATCTTATATTTTCAATGCTAGTTTATCCTCTGGTATCTTTCCCAATTTGTGGAAATTGGCTTATATTTTTCCTGTACTCAAATCTGGATCCTCTTCTGATGCTACCAATTATCGTCCCATTTGGATTCTTTCCTGTTTTCCCAAAATTCTTAAACGCATCGTCTACAATAATATATACGAAGTTCTTAATTGTAAGCTGTCCCTGTTTCAACATGGATTTGTTCCAAACCGGTCGACCGTCACGAATCTCCTTGAGCTTACCCAAACTCTAGCAAAAGCTCTCGACAGCCGTACTCAAGTTGATGTAGTATACACTGACTTCAGTAAGGCATTTGATACTGTCAAATTTAATGTTCTATTGTAGAAGCTAGCTTACTTTGGCCTGTATGGTCCATTACTCTCCTGGCTTGAGTCTTATATCAGTACTCGTTCTTGCCGTGTTAGCCTATGTGGAGCACATTCCTCTCTCTTCCATCCAACCTCTGGCGTTCTTCAGGGGTCTATTCTAGGCCCTCTTCTTTACTTGCTCTATATAAATGACCTTCCCTCTGTCGTAGCATCTCAGTGTCTTCTGGATGCTGATGACTTAGAAAATTTACCGAGTTATTCGTTCGGAAGAGGATTGTATTACTCTCCAAAGGGATCTTGACGCGATCGTTTCTTGGAGTGAAACTTATTTTCTCTTCATGAATGTTCAGAAATGTCACAAAATGTCCTTCTCCTTAAAGCTCAGTCCAATTGATTACACCTACGTATTACATGATATTCCACTTGCGCCGGTTTCTCAAATAAAAGATCTAGGAGTGATTTCCGATCCGAAACTTAAATTTGAGCTTCATATTGTGTCAATAACCGCACGCGCCTCTCGCGTCTCCGGGTTCGTATTAAGACACTCTCATATGTTTACTGACATTTCTTCCTCGGTCAACCTGTATAGCCTCTTTAGACCAATCCTTGAATATTGCTCGCAAGTATGGTCACCACACTACCAATATCTAGATTCTATGGTTGAATCAGTACAGCACAAATTCACTCGTTTCCTTATCTTTAAATCTAAAATTCCATATATGCCATATGAAGAGCGACTTTCCTTGCTGCAACTTCCTACTTTGCAATCCCGCAGACTCTTTTTAGATGAATGTTTTCTGTTTCGGCTTCACCACCATCAATTAAACTCTAACCTCTCTGATTGGTCAGAGTATCGTACTTCAGAGCGTCCTGCCAGATCTGATACCATATTTACAGTTCCATATGCTAGGACTGAGACCTTGTACCATTCGCCGATGTTGCGACTCGCTTGAAACCACAATACTCTGCGACTTGGTCCGTTTCCTCAATCACTCTACATTCATAAGCAGAAGGTAAAGTGTTTTTTAACTAATTAGTTTAATTTATATTATGTTTTTCTTTTCATTAATTTTTACATTTTCTTCTTCGTTTATTGTCTTGTAATTGGATTATGTTAGTCTGTAAAACAAATTCTTCTTAAATAAATAAATAAATAGGTATCGATTCTTATTTGAGTTCCATCGCTGAATTTTTGACCGCTTCAGGACCCAAGCAACCTACTGAAATCGATCTTCTCTTCGGCATGCATTAAACTATTTCCTGCAGTGACTCTAGACTAACTACTCTCGAGGAAAATCGATTTTAGGCAGAGCGCTTTTGGCTAGTGTGCGACGAACGATAACGATCGTCGTTATTTGCCTGGTGAGCATGAGAAAAAATCGCTTAGGAAACGAAAAAGAAAATTAAATTTCCATAAAGCTAAAGCTGGGAGATAGAGATCAGTGATCAGAGCGATATCTTCACAGTGGGTCTAGGCTGCGATGCCAGATAATGCAACAGATAGTTGGATCCATTTATGTTTCGTGGCTGAGCTTCTTTCTCACCTGCACACTTCTTGGCATCGACTGTGGCATGCTTGAGGAATTTACAAGCTGGTTAGTTTGTTAGTCACAAAATGATCGCCGTTCGTGTTGGCCATAGTTGAAATGGAAGACGTAGCTTCTTTGCTCGAGATTTAAGATCCGCGTGACTCGCGATCGATAGCACGACTAGATAGTTCAACAGTATCACGGATGTACTGATCTAATTAGGTTGTCAGGTATGGCAGTCCGTATGTTTACATGCGCCATTGAGTTTCGTTGCGTTGAATGCATCTCAATAGGACGGCCTATTGTTTCCTGAAAGAAAAAACTCGTCACGGTTTAGAACTTCCTACGGGTTAAAAGTTTCGGTTCGTGTCGCCTTCTGCCGACTGCTCGGTAAATATTTATAATTTGTTAACACCGTGATCTATACGTCTTCAGTCAACATGGATATTGTGATTACTGGTTATAAATTGAGCCTGTGTAACGCAACACCCAGCCTCGCAGTTGTGAGGATCTATTGAAATATGCCGCCAAAGACTTCACCTTCTGGCAAGGTAAAGTTGATGGCCTGCAAACATTGGTGGCGTGTGTGTTTTTTGGTTGGTGATCAGGAGCAGTACTATCGTCAAGTTTACAGTCAAGTAGCAAATGAACGATTAGCTTCATGTCCCTCAGAAACACCAACGACGCCTCGGTCAACATCAGTTCGATCATCACGATCTTCTACAAGATCGTCGATAAGACATCGATCGCCCAGTTTGTTTCCAAACAAACATGTGCGCAGACGTCGAAAGCATCAAAACCAACAGGATAATCAATCACATCGGAGTTTTGGGAGCACAAGGAGTGCTTATTCAACCACAGAGAGAACAACCTCAAACGCAAAGGTTGCAGTCCTAGATGACACATTCCTGCCAGTCTCGCTAGCCGAGTCTATTCAAGATTCTGGTGAAATTGCGGTCGAACAAACCATCAATCATCGCGTACACGGTCGACCTTCCTCACGTAGACCTTCAACAAGTCAGAAACAAATCCGCAGGATTGAAGATTCCGATGGGCACCGTGATCACGCTTCAGGTGCGGTAGTTCAATCTGCTGGAGTTGCAAAAAGATCCGTGGATATAGCCCAGGTGATCCATAGAAGTACTGATCCCGAGCTTATCGGTACGCGCGATTGGATGATTCTCGCATCGCCCTTACGGTTAAGTGAAAACGAAATTAGAAATTTATACACCAGTCGAAGTCGTAGTGGACTTTGCGTGTATGTAAGTGATGATAGTGATTTCAGCATATGTGATCTTCCAGAGTTAAGTGATTTGAATGAAGGAAAAGTGTTACCTACCCTTGATATTCCTCCGTTGGAGAAAAACAACAGGAAAGAATGTCAGAGGTGAGTCTTTTATTCACAATTTAGAAGCTTATCTGTTAATTTCATACATTATAAACTTTCAAAATGATTTTATTTATGTCAAAATCTTTTAAAAATCAAATACAATAACCAAATTTCCATTATTATTTGTTGGTCACTCATTTCAAATGCATGTTTATGCCAATAGTTTTTTTCGAACTTGCATATTTGCTTAAGATTAGATTATGTAAATGTAATTTGGCTTACGAGGACTATAACAATATTTTATCATATTGAATTATTTTACCCAACAAGTTAAAAAAATGTTATATATTTTTCCGGTCAAAAGTATCAATTTGAGTATCGAAGAGATGACACAGCATCAATAGTTCATCAGAAATACCTTGCTCATTATGTGGCAAACCTTGTGCATTGATTTGAGAAAAATTTCAATTTTTTTGTTTGTGACTATTACTACTTGTTTTTTTCTTTCTCCGCGATTACCTTGCCATTCACTTTACAGTTTTACATATTTATAAGATCGCTTTCATCAGCTTATTTACGGGTATTAATCTTTCGGTTTCGTCAGCCCATGTTTATTTACTGAAACATTTTTTAAATTAGCAACCCAAGTAGATAATCTTTTCACATATATTATCTATACTAAAAGTCCTTGACTTGTTTTGCCTTTCTAAAATTAATTAGGTAAGCATTCAGTCTTTTTCTTATTAATAAAATGAACATATATCGACTTTTAACATGTTTGAATCTATAGTATTTTGTGAATTGTTGATATCGCCCTCCATTTGTGAAATTTTCTGCGGCAAACATTTAAAACAGCCATGAATCGTAGAGTCTCTAAAAAATTAGCATATCTCTCAAAAAATAAATTGCTTCTGAATTTTCCAATCTGCGGCTTTGGAAGATAGTAACTAAAAAACAAGCCACTAATATGTCCATACCAAGATTTAGTCAACAGGGGATCTTTTGATATATGCCAATGCATGAATTCAAAGAATTACAAAGAATAGGCTTTTTGAAAACCGATAAAAAATTATTGACTCGACAGAGTTGAATAATTTGGTCCATTGTTTGTGGGTGGTTCAGCGATTTACTATGTGTGAAATAAAATTTATTGTATTGTGGACCGCTACACTGAACTGAACTTTCTTTTGTAGCTAAAGTGCGTGTGAGCTCAATATGCTTAAGAGGTCAAAGCAAAATAAATCATTTTATCGGGGTTCACAATTCAAGCAAAAACCATATGTACCTAATTTGAAGAGCGTAAATATTTAATTTCTGTTTATGTAAAGTTTTTGCATGAAAACGGTTTCGGCTGTGAATTCTCAAATAACTATGAATAGACATATTATATTGAAGAAGAATTGCAACATTTCTATTGAGCTTTTCAGCAAAGTTTTCAATAGTTTTTTATTTCGTCATATTAAACTGGTTTAGTTTGAATCAAGATTGCATTTTCTTTTTATGGATAATTTAAGAGTACGGTTTATTGTCTTAAAAAATATCTAATAATAGTTTCCGTCGATGTAGTTAATTTGGAGTTAAATTTGTATCCTAGTTCCATGAAAAGTAAATGTATGTACGAAGCGGATTAAAGACGCTGCAAACAATCGAATTATTAAGATTTTTTGTTTTCAAACTATTTACATAATTTAAATTTTTGGTTGATATTAGTCCAGATGCTAGTCGACTTGACAACATACCCATTTACATACGGCAGAAAATATGCAAAAATAATATATTAGATTTGTAAAATGAAGAAAAATTGAGTCCGGCTAAACGACAAGAAGAAAGCGAGGAGGTGTGGGTCTTCAACGACGAATAATAAAATCCATATACCTTAGTAACCGTGGGCCCCCCAAATGTTGTGCATGAAAGTCTTATAAAAAATTCAATTTGCAGCAACTTCTACAAATGTACACAAAATTCAAGTCACAGCAACACGAAAGAAAGCTATGAGTCAAACACTGTAACCAAAAAGGAAGCATCGTCTTTCGGGGATGACAACTTCTTTGTTTTCGCTTTTGCTGTGGAAAGCATTGACGTTTATTGTAAGACAATTTTGTTACACGTCCTTTGCGGTGTCACTTCTTCCATTCGGCGCACACAAATGGGAGCTATATGCCCAGAAAAGGACGAAGTTACGAGAAAAATGCATTTTTGTGCCAAACAAACGGCTGCCAGTTTAAAAACTCACTCTAAAAATACTAATTATTAGACTCTTTCTTAAATGAAAAGTTCAGTGTCTGAATGTAAGATTTTCTTTTCTAACTTATGCCTGTTTTTCAATTTTTGTACGACTTTTCTTGTAGGCTATGAAATATTATTAGTCGTTGTTTCAGACTATCTTCTGTTGAATGCCAATCTACATAACAAGTTGATTTCGTAAAGAATTGTTATTATGCCAATTGAAAATTCAAGGAAATAATTAAATTAAATTATAAAAGGAAGATGCCTATGATAATAATGAGGATAGCTCGAATAATGAGAATACGTAGGAATTTAAAAAAAATCTCGTAAAACAATGAAAAATTCACCATAGTTTCCCAAAGTTTTACCAGGGTTCATTTTAAAAAAAAATTATTAAATCGTAAAAAATGCTTTAACAATTTTTTATGAATATAAAAACAACATAAAGATGTTAATACGCATTGATTGACACCTTAATGATCGGAAGATTATATTTGGTTCTCGAGATATAATGAATGACGTAAATGACCTTGAACGTTTAATGATTTTTTATTTTTTATTTACTTTTTTTCGTAATCATGAAAAAAACTTTTGCTGGTTTTTTCACAAAAACTATTTGTAGTATATAAATTATATAAACATTGATGACTTAGGTTTGAAAATCAGGTTAAAAATTTTGTGTTTTTGAAAAAAAACCTAATTTTTTGCACTTTTTTTAAAAAAATTAAAAAACGGCTCCAAGAATTTTTTTGAAAATTTGAAAGAATCAGACAAATGTTAAAACGCGTCGATTGACACATTGTTCAAAAAAATCGTACGTTTGGTTCGTGAGATATAGTGCATAACATGGTTGACCTTCAAGGGGTGAAAACAGCAAACCCCCCCGACCGAACTTTCCCAAAAACTAATCAGCTCTTAAGATTGCAAAGACGCTTCGATTGACACCTTAACGAAGTAGATACAACTTTGTTTACGTGAGTTATGCTCGTAGAAAAACTGCCTGCGAACGCACGTACGTACGTACGTACATACACACACACACACACATACATACTTCTTTCTAAAAACACTTTATATATACTCTATAGACCTCAAAACGTAAAGAAAAGTTGAAAATTTCAATTTCGATTTTCGAGGCGATTACAAGAACTTCCCATATACTGGGAAGTTAAAAAGTTACTTGAAAATGTCGAAGCTGAGCTCAATTTTCGGGAAAATATTATTTAAAAATCCGTGAAGTTTTTTTATTTCAAATATTTATCACTACATGCTTAATTCTCATGAGAACAAGGAACACATTTGTAAAAAAAACACAATTATATAAATGATTATTTGTTTTGTTTTAGAAAAGATGTTGAAAATAAGAAACATCTTTTTCAATAAAATAATTGGTCTTACGCTATAAATTGTCTTAAGCCTTTAATCCTGATCCGCAAAGCTTCACGCTGTTAGATTTTTGAAAAATATACTTAGTTTTTCATGATGTCATGATGACCAGATACAAGGACCTAAGTCCGATGATTGATCAGGCCAGTCAATAGAAATTTCAGTCGGAAATGAAAACGAGATTCCGGAGAAAATCGTTATTTTCATGATTTTGAACGAATATATTAGTTATAGGACACTATTTATTGCTTCAAATATTTTTTATCAATCCGCTGTTTCAATTTATATTTCGTAAGATACCGACTGTAAATATCGTGATCCGTTTATTTAATAGGTATTCAAAAACAGGTTGAGCCCCACTTTTACTTAATTAACAAAACACCATATAAAAGTATTTTGTCTAAGAGAATGTTTGACTTTCAAATATTTAAAATACCTATATCCAAACTATTTAGATAGGAAAACACGAAGATAACATTTTTTCATGATCAGCTTGAAATAGATCCGAAATACTTTGATTTCAAGTGATCAAGGAGATGATGACATGGTACGAAATAAGTTCAAATTGTTTAGAATAATACCTTGCAGAAACCGAAGTCTACAGTGAAAACCAGCAGTCATTCAACATTTAAAACCGTTGTATGTGTCAACAGGAGCTAACGTTAAGGAGATGTAACTCATGACATTTGAACCAAATAACATTACAATCAACATTATTCATTACAGTCCAAAAAAATTCACCAGCTGAAATTATTATTCAAATTGATGTCCGGCATTCTTTTGTGATCATTTCGATAAGGTACGACAGAATTCACGTTTATAGGAAGATTTGGGCCATGTATTTCAGATAATATTGCCGATACTTTTTTGCTAAATAAAAAGCCCTATTTCGATATCTTCTTCATGGGTGATGAGGTTTATAATGAGAACAGTAAGCATTCAATTGGAATGTAAAGTCTGCTGCTCAGACACATTCTAACAAGAAAAAAAATATATTTAAAAGGTCTGTATCAAAATCTTCGAATACGTATTGTGTCTTTCACAAGTGGATATATGAATATTTTCAATTATGATTGACATAATCATGGACCAGAAATAAAAAGAGATTCAAATCAATGTAAATTTCACAGTGGTTTAGCATTAGCTGAATGAAATTCATGTGATTTAACGATTGAACGCGTTCGTTTTGAGAATGGCTGAAAAGATAAAAAAGCAATTTACTTTTTGTGTGAGCATTGACAGGAACAACATATTTTTGCCGTTAATTAGTATTTATTAGACTAATATCTAAGTTTTTCTTTGTAATTTTAATTTATACGCATTCTTTGAATTACTCGAAGAAATTAGGTTCGAAAACATCAGTATATGCTAATAAACGCCGAAGCATAATAAACCTTTCAGTTTTGATAAAATGAAATAAGTTCTTATGTAGAGTAATAAATTTTGATTAGGACCATCAAACGTTCTTTATATTTTTAACCAATTTTATCTTGGTTTGTATGATTTTGCATATTTAGCATCAATAACAAACAAAATAAAATTTGTTTTCGCGTTCTCGTCACATATAAAGTAACATATGTAATATACTTATATATACTTAGAAAATATACATTTCATTCATTATCGTACCACGTTACATATAAGCTTATTCAAATATTAACATTATTTGTGGCATACTTTAAGCATCCTTATACTTTTATTTCAAAACAGATTGTATGAATAGAATAGATTCATGGTTTCTATTCTAAAGGTTTGTAGAAGTTAGCAAAAATTGATTTTACATGATAGTCCGCAGAGTCCTGCGCTGCTATTAGAAACTGCTTTTTATTTATCAAACCACTTAACATTTTCATACCCAGGATACACAATTGTTTCAAAAAATTGTCATAGATACTTTTTATTATATGAAGAAAAAAAGTTAAAATGTGAAGAGCTGATTCCTAGTATTTATAGTTTGGCGAATTCAGAGGCAAATTTTAAAAATTTTGTTTGAAAATTCTACTGAACATGTTGGAACGAATATTATTTGATATGTTTCACTTTATTGTCATAAAAATTATATGCGAATTATTTGTAGATCGTGTTAGTAAGAATGGTCTTTAAAATGTCTCCCGAAATATGCCAACAGCGGGAAAATACACCAAAGTAGTTCAAACGTAACCCATCCATTTTTATTACAGATATTTTACACCTGTTAACATGTTCAGTTCATCACTGTTGCTAATGTTGATATAGCACGCACTTCTAAAGCACACCAGCAGACAGCCTACCGGTTGTATGTTAAAAGATTTTTTAAAGTAATGTTAAATAAACTTTTGGGTTTAATTAAGCTTAAAACAATGGTTGAACTTGGTTTAGAAAACATTTTGGTGTGTATATTGAAAGTATCTGATCCACCTTTTTGACGGATGAATTGTATTGCATTTGTTAAAACATTAATTTAAATTTTTATTGGCAGTATTATATTGAGTATATATTCCGCATACATGTATCTATTGATCTATTTTTCTCACTTAAACCGATCTGGCAAAAGTTTCATAAATTAAGATTATGTTTAACTGGCAGTGAAATTGAAACTGATATTTTGTTCGCTTTCGAGATCACTACCTAGTTCTTTAGCTAGTTGAAAAATAGATTTCTTTCTAGATACCACTGCAATAATTTGGTAGTCGCTTTGCACCATACCCAGGCGTTGATGGTTGTCAAATCTAAAATGTATTTGAACACTCGAAGAGATCATTTAGAAGATTCAGGTTTCACCCAAAACATGGTTTTCTGTTAAATGTTATAGTTCAGGGGCACTTTTCGCGTTACCTTCTACTGCAATATTTTTTGCTTAGAAATTGTTAATACCTTTTTGTTTTCACTTGGATTTATAAACTGTGTGAGCGCACATATCCTATTTATAAAGTTTTACGAAAAATTGGATCGTGTCGTCGTTCTTAGTGTTTGCAATTATGTTTTGTTTGCATGTATTTCGCTCTTCTCTAAATATGGGAACTCATTTATAAAATATTTGCTTAAAACGACCGATGGCTACCAAAACTTTATGTCGAATTAATCGAGCTAATTGGATACGAACTGATCTAAGTGGTGCGGATGTCTTTGTGGCTTAGCAGCCTCATAAAATGTCTGCATCTAGTTTCGTTAGAAACAATTGTTTTCAATTGATATATTCGCGGGAGGCTAATCGTAAACCTGATTATTTAAAAATAAATCTGTTCCATATTACAGAAATAATGAGAATTTGTAAGTTTCCAACTTCTTGCTTCATACGTTATCTATCCTTGTAGGTTATAAGGTAATTAACTTTCTCCTAAACTCTAAGTGCCTCCATTTCAGTACACGTTTGGCTGTATTTTTTTATTATTTGGAAATCTTCTTCCAGGCTTTCGCATAGTTCAGTAACAGTTACAGCAGACTCCTGTGCAGATGAGTCTTCGTATATATTACTTAATTTTTATCATTTCATTTATTTTTTGAGACTTGTCCATATTACCAAGCCAATAAGGCGGAATATAAATTAAGAAAGGTATATCTTAATAGAAAGATTCCTAACCTATCTTGTTTAGTGAATTAACTCCACTTCATTTTCTGCTAAACTTATCTTTATTGTTGACAATTGCTTTGCTTCAATTATGTTATAGTTAGCAATTTTATCTTTAGATTATTTTCAAATATTACTTCTTTTCTGTGCAAATCAGATATTTAACATGGCCGTCCGTGGTGCTAATCGTGTTGCTCTGTCAAACAACCATAATGTGTTCAAATTTTTTACTGGTTCTGATTTAATTTTTAATACTTCCCAAAAAGTACTAGGGCTGAACAAATCCGTCATTAAGAGCGATTTTCCTTAAAATAGGTTTATGGCACACAGAAATAAGTAATAAACCGCATTCGGATAAAATATATACATATATTCACTGTACTATATCATAAAGCATCAATAGAATAAATCCAGAATAGAAGGACCATATTTAAAATCACTCTATTTTGTTCTGCATTTGCTCCTGAGATAGGAACATTTTAATGATATAATCTATTAAGAAATTTCGTTATATTCGAGGAAAGTACACTTACAGAGTTTAAATTATTTGATCGAAATAAACATGCATAAAATTCTCAGATCAAGCACCTCTCTTAGCAATTGAACAAGAATTCAATGGTTAATATCACCACAGTCCAATTCTCCTAAAACGCTAGCAGAAATAGATCAGATTGCATTATATTCAAACAAACGACAGAATTTGTTGTAATAAGTTGTTATAAATAATTTTTAAAATGCAACGTACGTCATGTGATAAGCTTAAAGTATTGTAAAACTTTGTACCCAGATAATTCTCTTCCAGTGGAAATTTCAAAAATTAAGGTAGCATATTACACCACTTAACTCATTCATAAATAAGGTGACTACTGATACCTAACAACATTAATCAAAGCAATCTCACTAAAGCAATTCTGCCGTGTCATATCTTCCAGAATAACCCTAAAGGTATAAAAACTAACAAATGATATTTACCAATCAGATTCACAAGTTTCGTGAATTCCATGATAGAGTCAGACTATAAATCTATAAAACTTATTATTTTACCAATATTTTTTTAAACTAACCTCAATGCGAATAGCGGTCTCCAATAATAACTTTTTCTGACTTTACGACAGCCCTTATCCAAACAATTCGTCTAACATTGATAAGGGCCTAATATCTTTAGAGACTAATCAGTTATATGTAGCTTAAGTTTGAATAAAAATTTTACGTTTGTGCTGTAAAAATATTTCATTATCTTCCATTGAAGATTAAAGATTACAAACATCTTAACATTATGTACATGGTTGCCCTTATTTATTTTTGTGAGGAATTGATAATCTACTATTACAATTAACAACAATTGTATTTCAAAAATATTGATTGTTGCATCCCAACAAGAAAAAACCCTCCATAAGCTAATTGAAAACCATTCATGAATTAAAACAATTCTAACATATAATTTTTATTTGTGGTCTTGGATATTGAGTCAAACTCATGATTATTACCCACCGCAGTATTTTCTTAAATCAAACTTGAAAGTATTCGCCGCAATTAATTGTAGTAATTATGCTAAATAGCCTATGGTTATCTCAGACCAGAATACGTGAGTTGAACATACTTCTTGTGAAATCCACTCTATGCTCTTTCACGTTATCAGGTTTTCAGCTGAGATGAAGCATAGATTTATTCCCTTTTAATTCGGGAAGCATGAGGGTTATTGGTTAATCATAAAGCATATCCGTAGATACTTCATGAAAAAGTTCATGCTAGTACAGTAGACCCGTAAAAATCTTCAATTTTATATGATCGACTATCGTTCGAGTGGTTTGCATACTAACCGGCAGATTTGTGTCGTGATAATTATAAAACCGTCAAAGAATCCTACTCTTCAAACCTACCATGTAATGTGACTTTCCGACATAGCTACATATGTTTGCGCTACATCGCATCAAGTCCCTTTCATTCTTCAACACTTTGACTACTGACTTGATAGATACTTTATTTAGCTAGTTGTTTTATATTTTTAGGTAAAAACAAGTTCTCAATGGAGAAATTGATGGAATGGAAAATGTTGTTGCATACCATAGTTGAAATGATTGCCACAATCCCACACGCCCTACTCTTCACATCTATAAATAACGTTAATTCCCAAGGGGTCTTGAATAATAATAAAGTTTAGCTTTTGCTTAGGCTTAATTTTGCAGACAATTTACTTTGAATTTTATTTCTGCTGGAAGATAGTCAATGTGATCATCATCGATATAACCTTTATATTCAATATAAAGAACACGAAATGAATCGAGATAGTAGCGCGAATACCATTAATTACTAATAACGGTCGTCAATCTCGTTTTGCATGTCGTCACTGACATTTTTAAATGCTAATTATTCTTTATAAGGTTTCCATCACAATTTTTTTTTTCAAAAAAAACCTTAACGTTATGGAAATACTTGAGTCAGTGAAAGAACAAAGCAGGAAATGGAAAATAGCCAATGAATATGATGAAAGCAAATTAAAATAACTTTACTGAATGGAGGTGACACCATGTTGTTTAATGAGCAGTATTTTTTTAAACCACCTATCTTAAAACTGCATTTGAAATGAAATGAAAAAAGTTTGATAGAAATCCATTAGTGATACGTGATTTATTACAGTACTTTGATTCGTGATTACATGTTAAAACACGGAACATTTTTTTTAAATGCAAACCATTGTAGTTGGTAGCTTAAAACATAATTATATATAACATAATTACCAAATGTAAGAAAATTTATAATTTAGCATTAGCTAATCTTTGTTGTGAAAACTTGGGATGGAATTTGGATGACATTTTTTTTATTCAATATTTAAAAAAAAAATACATAGGTACTAACGATTTTGTAACCTTGAAAAATTTGCCATTTTTAATAAACTGCATATAATTTTAATTAGAATTAGAAAATATTGAAAATCAAACGGCCACAAGTCTAAAATTGAATTTATTATATGTATATTATTTAAGAAAGTCATCCAATGCGATATCCCTGTTTCGTGAAATATTTTTTAATGAAAAACATACTCAAAATACTAAGATCAATTCTAAAATACCCGGATTAAATATCTATTAATAATTATGATACAATTATATGCTGTTGGCTAAGTTAGTGGCGAACGCAAGTAAACTGCATTGATATTGAATAATTTTTCACAGCAATTTTCTTCGTAACTTCTCATGAACACTTTTGACTCATAAATTTTTTTTAATGAAAATTTGCAGCTTTCTAAAATATAAGATTTCATCAAAAATACAATATTTAGCGACTTGGAAGTTTAGAACTTTGACTAGGCCCCGAAATACAATCGTCGACACTTGCGTTTTCATAAATCCATACTAAATTATCAATACATGTTCACATACTTGTTTCTTTATTTGTAGTTAAAAAAGTATACTGACTGTTTTGAGTTTGAATGAAATCTGTAGAACTGAAAATAAATGCCATTATTAACATGAAACTCTCTTGTGGAAGATTGTCGATGCGCTTCAGAAATACAACCAATTCTCTAAAAAAAAAGTCTTACGGCCTTCGGTTTCAGTTTTTAAAAAATCTGCCCTATCTTACACTTCATATTAATTTTATCCTAATGTATAATAGAGTTAAATCAATGAGACATAATAAGTTACATACATTAGATAAACCCAGCATAATATTACACACTATCTATTACACATAAAAGAAATATGTGAAGTCCAAAAAATATCAATCATAAACAAACTTTGGAGAAGGCTTTAGGACATAGCTAATAAATATAGTACTTGAAAATGAAGCTCATCATTTAACATGTGTTTTTCCATAATGATACAATTATAGGTAGGCACATTGTCCCCAAGGACAATAAAACATATCAATGGGAAAAATGATTTCCTACATGCTTAGCGATCAGAACTTCGTTGCTTATATTGGTTCTAGCTGAACAAATTCTTAATTTGTTCGAGCTGTTTCTGGTATTTCGATATTTAGATTCAATTTATAATACTGTATATACTCCCAAACATTTCCACACAGCCTCTTTTGTTGTGGAATTTTAATAATTCATCCACTGACCTTATAAAAATCAGCATTTGGCTGGTATGCAAAATGTCGTTGCATTCATCCGATGCGATTAATATATAAGATCAACTCGTAACGTTGTCCAATATTTTGTCAAATAAATAGTTATCAATATTTTCAACCCGTTGCGCAACTGTTGGGTGAGAAGAGGACACTGTTTCAAATTGTTTTACATTTTTTTCTTCGCTAAATACTGTGGCCATCTCGGTTGAAGATCTCTTTATCAATTAAACATCACTGAATGGTTTTTGGGCCGATAAGAATGTCAACTGCAAGTGCAGAAGAAGCTAACACAGGTGCAGCACGTTCATTTGTTGTTTAAAATTTTTAATAATTGTGATTATCGCGTCATCAGTGTATTCCGATAATTTTTTCTTTAAAGTGATGAATAGTTCTGTTTCAAATTTTAATTTTTTGTATTTAATAGTAGGCAAATTTGTCACAAATGTATAGTTTCCACCGCGTTTTACGTAGAGATAGTCGATTTCCTATCTATCCGTTAATTTTTTTTATTGGCAATGTTTTTTTTTTCATCCTCATTGCGAATGAAATTACCTATAAGACATGTAAATTATTCGATAAAACTATACACAAGATTGCTCAACACTAACTAAAAAAATGCTAACTAATCAAAAAACTTGCTCATTATAAGCTCAATGCTACAAATTTGAGACTAAGCGCTGTTGAGCTTCCTTCAAGTTATTAGAAACTGTTGCAATTATGTGTATAAAATAACAAATATGGCTACATATATGTATATACAAGGGATTGTTTATGCTTCCGAGTTTTAAAATTAATTCGTTCTGCGTATCGATAAGGGCTCCGTTTTTATTTCAACGACAATTTTCTAAGCTAATTTTTAATATTTCCTAATAAGGGTATCATATATATTCTTCAAAATTAATTTTATTTTGGACGTTTCCATGCAACAACCGAGAAAATCTCGGAGCCCATAGAAAAAGATGTTACGAAATGCTACTTGAACAGCGCTGATAAAGAGTGTTATTATTTACATTTTTATGAATATTACCATTAACATTTATGTAGATATTACTGGGAGGTTGTTCATGTGGACCTCAATGCTCGAACTTCATGTTTTGTTTTTAGGCGGCATTTCATTTCGTATTAACACTCTACAATACAAATAATGAAACTTTTTTTCCAGTATTTCCCAAAACTCATTTCGGAAGAGGAAGGAAATGGGAGATGTAAATAGAATTAATTCAATTGATGTAATCGCGGATTTCATATACAAAATTTTTCATTCTGAATTCTTTAGGCATTTATCTAGTTTCAACGATACTTCATAAATGATGTCACATCTATAATATTACAGAACACATATGTATGTGCGGTAATTTCTTAAATAGAGTTTCGTGACACTAGCAAAGCCTACGAAGCCTACAAACTTTCAAGGAATCAATCAATCAAAACTTTTAAAAATACTTGACAGCATTCTCATACAAATTGTCTTGGGTGAAAATTTTCTAGTCGGTTTTGACCTGTTCTCACCAGGAAGAGATAATACATTAGTAGATACAATACAAATGTCATTAATACGACCAATGAAATTTTTAATCTCGATAAACTTATTTACAATTGCTTCCACTATTACGCTGAAACAATACCACCACCCTCACAGGGCAAACATTTGGGAAATTGGCGCACATTTAATGCATTATCATAATTTTACTTGAAGTATCATTCAAATTAAAATTTCATTTGCGTTCACCAGAAATGAATCTCCGGATCAAATATATAAATATGCTGAAGTTGATCTACGAAAAGAATGCTTTTCTCGTGAGTGATTGTATGTTTGCCTAGCGAGATCAGTTGATGTTTTGAACCCTTCAAAAAGTAGCACAAAATATTTAGTATACTCAGAATTAAAGTAATTTGGCTCCAGTAAAATTACAAAGAAACCTAACTAACCATTTATTGCTGTTCAACATTGTCGTGCAGATATTTTACACAAGCGCCGAGGCTAAAGCGGATAGCTAATAACAAATGAAGACATACATTTGAAAGTCTGCAAAGATCTTAAAGTACTGAGACTACTTCAGAGTTTACAGGACTGTTATATCAAATGCCATTGTTTTTTTGTGTTTATGGGATAGAAATTCAAGGAAATAACTCTATAATGAAAATGAATAGCATCTGCGTAGTGAATACGCATCTAGCAAATTGAACATTGACAACAAGCTGCTGAGAGACCACTTGAATATAATTTTACCACTGATTCATATAAAACAGTTATAAATAAAACAAACTTGTATGAGAATTCACTAGCATTCGAATATTTAAGAAATATTTTGTTAGCCCTTCTTACGCGAAAATTAAAGGTGGTGTCCTTGTAGTTCCTCGCATTAGAAATATTGAAAGATGTATTTTTTGACAATCATACATCAAGCATTAGAAAAGATTACCCCATTTTGAATGTAAATGCAAGTTTTGCATGTCGCGTATTGTTAGTATTATACAGATTCGCCTCGCTTTTACCGCCTAACTTGGCACAACGGACTTGCGATATGAGCACTAAAAAACAATTTCATCATAGCTATGATCTAAATTAATTGTTTGGCTTGAGTTAAAGTACTGATAGTACTTAATATTGTCAATTAGTTTTGCATTTTTTCAAAAAGATAAGTGAAAAAAGTACTTCATGATTGAAAAAAACACGGCCACAAACGCAAAGTATGCGCACCCATCACTGAACTATCGGACATTTCTTGAAAACCTAAAAGTCTTCAAAATGACCCAAATGATAACTTTGATAATTTTTCGTTACCTGCTCTCCTTTAAGAATTAACTCGTCCACAACAATAGAGCGGAAAACCACGAAACCACCCAGCGTGAAATGTTTTTGTTGGAATGTTCGGAGCTCTGAACAACAACAAACGCATTGAAGCATTTTTTTCATTAAAAATAAGCACCCCATTCCATTTTCACTTTACGATAAATACTACCCCTGGGTAATGCAAAACGGAAGTCTTTCATAATTTTGTCGTAAATTATCAAGAAATAGACAATCCACATGATCAGTGTATATAATCTCAAATTCTTTCAATGTAAAACGGTTGACACGAATTTTTGATTGTTTTGAGAAGCATTCAGTGCCTGAATATTTTTTTTTACAAAGAGGGAAGAAGACATCAATTCACTTACTACTTAATATTGTTGCTGTAACCTGAAATTATCATCTGGTCTGTTCTGTTCATCTGTAAAGTTGATTTTTCACGTTGTATTATATTTTGACTTATGAGTATATGTTTCAAAGTCGATTGTTCGCAAAAAATGAGTTCCTATCATATGCACATGTTAATACATAAACTGTTTCAAGGAAATGCATTATAAATATTGAAAACCATACCAAATAATTCGAAATCAGAAGTGATTTTATTTTGATATCGAAGAGTGTTTCCCTGGCTAGTTTAAAGAATATAAGCCTGCAGGCATCCCATTGCACCTGTTGTGTTGGCTACTGCCGAGGGCCCACACATGAGCGCGTTACGCCTACAACTGGCGTCTCGTATTTCTACCTGTTGAAGATACATTTCACCTGATCTGAACAGTTCCCGCAGTTTCCCTAGTCGTCAGCATTTTATGTGTGCCTGCCTATATCTTGGCCAGTGTAATGTGTGCCAGCGAATTTTGATGTCTCAGCAACATAGTGTTGCAATGCATGGGAAAACTTTTATGCAAATTAAAATGCCACGGTTCGTTGTTTTAGCAATATTTAATTGTAAAAAGTGGCAAGTTGTTACTTACTTTACCTTCGTGTATTGTTGCCAATATAATTACATACGATAGTCAAAGAAACATATACATACGTTTAAATTAAAGCACATCAAAAAGTATTTGAGCAGATTTTTTCAAGCGAAGATTTCTGGAGCTACTCATGTTTTCGTTATTATTGCGGAAAATGCATTTTCATGTTCATCCAAATATGCTCGGTTATGTGTATAATGATGCTCTCATTTCATAAAGTGGGTTGCTTGGAGTGTAAGTAAGTAAATTTTTCAGTAAAAATTCGTTTGAATGTGACGATTTTTGTGTTAGATAAATCCAATTTGAATTAGTTAATAGGAAGATTAAGAGGAAATAGCAATTAATGCCTCATGACTTCAACATTACAGTTTCCATGAACTATTTAAATAAAAGCGAAATAAGTCAAGGAATAGTTTTTGAATTAGAATAAATTGATGATTTTAGCTTGAACTTAGAGTCTACTCTTGCAATAAGAGTAATGAAATAATCAACCACTTAGAAAAATATAAAATAAAATTTTGGTAAAGAGAGTTTTTAAGAGGTGTAGATTTTTTTAAGCTAATAAAACATACAAGTTATCAAAATCGTAATTTTTTGGCTTGATGAGCTTGCAAATTTTATGGCATTTGTTGTTTAGAAGTAATTTCTGGCATATAATCTCTGTGGCTGTTTCTTAGGAAGGCCATTCTGTCGGTTCGATTGTGCAGCACTTTTTCCAGCACAGCTTTATTTCCCCAAGAACGCTTCGAATGTTCACATATACAAGTGATTTGACGTTTTCTACAAACATTAGTCCAACCGTAGGGCGGTCAGTTCACAGGTTCATTTATTGGGATGATTGATTCAGCAAAGGTTCGGCCCAATAAAGCACAAAAAAATACCGACTATGCCGCCGGAATGCAAACCGCACCCTACAGTAACTTTTTTTCGTTTCTTAAGCCACTTTAAGATCCCTTACACCCAAAACGGCAATTTTGTTTATTTGCGAACCCCAAAAAATTGTATTTTAAAAACCAAAAATCTATTTTATTTAAAAAAGTTTAGCATGTCAAGAAGTTGCAAAAAAATTTCAGCTGAACACACTGAAGATTGTCAATTTTCCTGCAGTTTTCCCCATGCAACCTTTTTTTGCGGTAGGCATAATATTTGGGTGCAGGTTCATCTAAAATCAAAAATTCAAAAATTCTTAAACAGAAGGAATTGAAAAACAAATGAAATTTAAAGTTTTGAATTGGATTTCATCTCATACCTTTTAGCATTTTTCCGGTTCTCATTGTTTTTAAAATATTTTTTTCGGATAAAACAAAAACGAGTTGACCGAATGAAAATTCCTTTATTCAAGCACAAGTCAATACTATAAAGAGGAACTGTGCAAAGTGTCAGCAAAATCGGTGGATTCGTTCTCCGGAAATCGTGCCTACCACATGGAAAAACAAAGTTTGAAGATAAACGCGTATAAATTTTTTTTACCGCGATCTAATGAATTAAATCTATTTTTTAGCGACTTACATCGAGTCGTCGATTCCAGGTCCTTACAGTAATTCGTTCGCCTCATTCGCGATGTCCAGAGCATCCTTTTGATGTTGTGATGTTTGATGAAAAAGAAAGGAGCTGATTTCAGGCGGTAGAACCGCGCTGCATCAGTTTTAACCGAAGTCACTAAACATTTTTAATTAATACTTTAATTTGTTTATGAGTTGCTTGGTATTTGCAAGCTATTTAATATTTCCTTATTACGAGAAACATTGTCGAGTTTAAAAGTTGTTAATCTACGAATTTATCCAAAAATTATAAGTTCGCTGAGTTGTAGTGAAGAAAAATGCGCGGCATTCTTTCATTAAAAGGCTAATATACATACAGTATGCAGTAGTCGTATTCATACAGCAAACTTTTCCAAAGCAAATCTACATTTACTGAGTATGTTTGTATAGAATATATAACTATGCTTCTATAATAACCTGGATCACTGTAACTAGAGTTCATAATTAGAAAATGTTTCGTCTTGAACCTCATTTTTTCCTAGAAATTTTAATTGCAAAAGAATTCTAGGAATTTTAGAGACGTACTCGTATTCGTACACTTATCTTAATTCCGAGAATTATTTCACAATGGATATTCCCGTTCGCAGTTCTTTTGCAAACTAGTGCAGCGTCAGTTGATTAAAGTTTGTTTCTTAATCATTTTAGTTGGGTTTAATTTTAATTTTCCCAAAATGGGTAGAAAAGGTGAAGAAACATCAATTGAACTCTGAAACTAAATAATTTCACTCTGCATTAATGGCAAATCGTTCAGTGAAATAAGTCAACTTGTAAACAGGTCAAAATAAACTATTCAGCATATCATTAGGAGGTGCAAACAGGAAAATCGAGTGGAAAATATGCCTCGCAATCTAAACCGTTATAAATTAAAACAAATGTGGTCTAAGTGCGACCCTCGAGGCCCACACGACTAACTTCCCAGTGGTTGAATAAAAAGCTATAATTTGCTTTTATTATTAATTACTATTATTAATAATAATTATTATTAAACATTATTATTCTAAATTAATATAATTACTGTTACTATTTTTATCAATTTTTTTTCTAACCATAAAAGCTTTGGTAGAGGAAGACGTCTCCACCACCTGGTCATCCTCTACCAAAGCCTTGGCAACCTCGTCCTCTTCGTCCTCATCACCCTTCTTGTCCTCCATCTCGGCCTCGGAATCCACAACTATTATTGAGGGTATTTAATTATTGTTTAAAATAATCATTCGTTATTAAGAATGTTTGACCGTTACTGAATAATTATAATTGAATTTATATATACAATATCAGATTATAACTAATATTATTTGATTGTTATTAACAATATTAAATTATTTATAACAATATCCAATTATTAACTGCATTAGCGTCTCTACTCCCATTCACCCAAACCTGATAATAAAAGTTTGCAATTTTATAAATTAATCTTTTTTTTAAATAACATTTTTTACAAATTTGATCACAATTTTGCTAAAACGCACAATAATAACAACATTACTATGAAGGTATTTGGTATCTGCACGAATTAATAGTGCGTGATCAGTTTAAAAATAAGCAATTTTTAGTCGTTTTTTCAGTTTTTTCATCCTAAAGAAAAAACGGCCCAACCGATTTTGCTGAAAAGTCATTCAGTTCTAAGTTACGTAATTACGCGTCGTTTAAAACCAGTCACACGTCAACCCGATGTTTGGTTCTTGAGATAATCGAGACGAAAAATTACTCCGAACGCACATACGTACATACGCACATACGCACATCCGCACATACGCACATACGCACATCCGCACATACGTACATACACACTCACAGACATCTCTCTAAAAACGATGGATTTGGAATCTAGAGACCTTAAAACGTGGAGATATGTCAAAATTTGGGATTCGCAAAATCGACCCCATTACAATAACTTCCCTTAGGGAACTGGGAAGTTAACAAGAGATGAAAGGTTTATATTAGGTCTTATACGAGAAGATCCTAAACTTGGTGATCCACACATTGTGAAAGTGTTACAGCAACATTTGGGCATAAAAGTTTCTGTCGATACTGTTCGCAGGACCTAGAAAAAATATTAATATAGTACATACATCAACAAAGTGAACCGATTAAAGCGTGTCAACTTCGCGAAAAGGTACTTTAGCAAGGACTATCACTTCTGGAAACGAGTTATTTTCACGAATGAGAGTGAATTCAACATCGTTTCGTGGGATGGAGCGACGAAAATTTGGCGAAAAAGGAATACCAGCCTTCATCCAAACAACTTAATACCAACAGTTAAACATGGTGGAGGTTCAGTGATGCTATGGGGGTGTTTCTCAGCGGCAGGAACAGGTCAATTGACATTTATCGATGGTATAATGAATGTAGCAAAATATATTGAAATATTGAAGGCGAATTTACTTGTCAGCGCTGAAAAACTAGGCATAAGAAATGATTTTATTTTTTATCAGGACAACGACCCCAAACATACAGCCCTGAATTCTCGCTTATGGCTGTTGTACAATTGTCTAAAAGTTCTAAGGACACCACCACAATCGCCTGATATTAATCCTATCGAGAGTTTAAGATCAAAAATTAAGAGGGGATTAAAAAGTTATGAATTTAAAAATATACAAGATCTGAAATATAAGATTCAAAAGGAATGGAATGAAATACAAGTTTCCTATACAGAAACTTTAGCCAAATCATTTGCGAGAAGTTATCAAACATAAAGGATATCCAACAAAATATTAATCTTTGAATTTATTAATATGATCAATCAAAAATTTAACTGTATCAATACGAATGCTGTTTTAAGTTTTGTTCAAAATTTGTTAGCTCGAATTTATTACTTATTTAACCATATTTTGATCAAATGTTGATGTTGTAGTTTAATTGGAATTCTTCAAATAAATTAATACAATTAAATAATTATTGAAATATGTAAGATAATCTGTTTATTGAGCTTTTTTTGAAAACTGACCTCAGTGTAAGAATACGAACGCTGCATACTGTACATATTCTTTGGCTCAATAGTATATGTTCTTGTTTCTTTGTATTGGTTGCTTGCTTATCGTTACACAGTATATGATACTTCTCAAATAATTGTTTCAAGAAAATATTCAATAACCACTTTATGTTATAAGACTATATGATTGTATATTTGAACATTTGAATGAATTTATGCTCTGCCAAAAGAGGATATTTGGATAATTCAAATGATCGGCGTTCGTATAGAGTTTCAGCGAAGGTCTAATTGTTTTTGAATAAAAAAATAACTATATTAAATGCCAATTGAACCCCAGTAGTTCTGATTTCAGTTCCTGATTGCAGCGAAGTTGGAATATTTTTAAAATAAACTATTTGTTAGAATTTCATTCGATTAAGCTTTAAAATTTATCAATCTTTTTTTTAATTGAACGTATTATTCGATATTCTTCCAATCAAACCAAAATGTTTACTGTTGTATTATTTATTGAACAGAACTATGATTTGGGATTAATTTGGAAAATTCCGTTAAACATTCGATTATTCACTGAATCAGCTCCATGTTAAATATATAACATTCCCACACAAGGTCTATATTTAGACTTTCAACCTGCTTCAATGCTTATCTGCTTTATTTTAAACTGTATGAATGTTTACTCAAAACTCTGCCTACAACGTAAGATCTTATAATAACAAATAAAATATTTTGTTACATTTGATTTTTTGCATAATGACGAACAACAAATTTGTTTCCTCTTCCATATAACGACTTTTCTAGCGTTGTTAATTTGCATGTTATGCGTTTCTTCATGTTTTTTTTTATTTTAAAATCTTAGCATGCTTTGGAAACTTATTCAAAGTCGCTTGCGACATTATGATTTAACTATTTATGTGATTTAGTTTGACTTTCAAAACTTTCGCTTGAAAAGCATTCTCCTAAATCAGTTCATCGATCAGTTATCAAGCTAATGCAAATGTTTTCATTTTGTCAATAACATAAATCGATAAAAAAACGATCATCACTCTATTATGTACATATGTATGTATATTTTATGAAAATTTTAATCATCTTGAAACAAGAGCCAACTATGATTTTATCAGGCTAAGATACCAACATTGAAACAAGTGAAAATCAACGTGTTCATGCAATAATTTATAGTTTTTTTAGATTTGGTGTTTGATTAGAATATCATTGCCCCTTGGAAAACGATACGATGTCCTCAATTTTTAGAAAACAATGAACTAGCTAAGCTACATATCAAGAATGAAACTTAAATTAACGTCACTTTCCATTTTTTAATATAAATTTCCGATTTTCTGAAATTCCTGCATGTTTAGCTGATTCGACTTTGACTTGTTGTGTGTCATCTAGAACAAACTGCAATAAAGTGAAAACTTAAAAACAAAGCCAAAGTATGTCGTTCAATAGAAAATCAATCTTTACAGTTTATTCCAGCTGTATGATCTTGAAACCTTCAGTAAACTAGTGTATATAAAATACTCAAGTAGGAATCTAGGAAAGCAATGGTTCAACAAAATTTATACAAAATGTGAAAGTCAACTTGATTGATATTATTAACTTCCCAGTATATGGGAAGTTAATGTAATCGCCTCGAAAAGTGAAATTAAAATTTTCAACATTTCTCTACGTTTTGAGGTCTATAGTATATACTCTATAGACCTCAAAACGTAAAGAAAAGTGTTTCAAGGAAGGGAGATGTATGTGTGTACGTACGTACGTTCGTAGACAGTTTTTTCTACGAGCATAACTCACGTAAACAAAGTCGCATCGACTTTATTGAGAAGTCAATCAAAGCGTCTTTGCAATCTTAAGAGCTGATTAGTTTTTGGGATACTTCGGTCGGGGGTGTTTGTTGTTTTGCCCGTTTGAAGGTCATTTCTGTCATGCGTTATATCTCGCGAACCAAACATACGATTTGCATGTTTAAGGTGTCAATCGACGCGTATGAACATGTTTGTGAATCTATCAAATTTAAAAAAAAACGTTGGAGCCGTTTTTTTTAATTTAAGAAAAAAAAGTGCAAAAAATTATTTTTTTTTTCATAAACAATAAATTTTTATCCTGATTTGCGAAACACAGTAATCAATGTCTATAAAATTTCTATACTCCAAGTAATGTTTGTAAAAACAGCATCAAATTTTTTTCTCATGATTACATAAAAAAACATTAACAGTCATCATGATCTTCAAGGTCATTTCTGTCATTCACTATAGCTCACGAACCAGATCTAATATTTCCATCATTAAGGTGTCAATCGACGTGTATTAACATCTTTGTGATTTTTTAACATTATAAAAATTCGTTGCTGTCGTTTTTTTAATTTAATAGAAGAAAATGCGAAAAATTTGGGGTTTTTTCATAAAAAAATATTTTTTTAACCTGATTTGCACAACACAATATAAAATGTTTTTGAAATGTAGACATTCCTATTTGTTTCGGAAGAGAAAACAGCAAAACTTTTCTCATGATTCTGGAAAAAAATTAAATGAAAAATAAAAAATCATTTAAAGTTACCATATAAAAAGGGTTCTTCCGAATGATATTACTTTATATCTTTTATTCTGAAGGCTTTATTGTAAAGTCAATCAAAGTTTTAAAATATTTGGATAATTTTAATTTTAATAGTTTTGGCAGTCTTTTAATTAAAAAAAAACTGCTTAAATTTTGAAAACCATAACAATTTCAATAAAATTTGCATTTGTGGTAATCAACGCTTTGAATGCTAAGATGTTTTGTAGTCAATACTTTGCAAGATCTTATGCTTTAAAAAGCGTTGATCAAATAAAAAATTGTAGTTATTAGTAGATTTATTCTTTTGTGTTCGTACGATTTCAATTACTTCCTCCATCATCATTTGTAATACATTTTACTTTTTACATGCAATTGAACCTATTTTAGACTGCTTATTCAGAATTTTTCAAGACCAATGGAAAATATAAAGTAATTTTTAGTCTCATTAATGTAAAATCGTGAAAAAATATAAATTCAGTGATTATGCTGAAGTCATGGCAATTTTTAAGGCAACTTTTAAAAATGGCCGTCACAAGACAAAATCTCTTCAATGAGAGTAATAACAAAAGCTGCATTCATTTTTGCTAGCGCTCTTTTGTCCTTCAAGCATCGATATGAAAATAACAAATAACGTAGAAAAGGTTGATTAATCAAATCAATCTACCCTCATTCACCAAAAGCCTTACGTAATCAATGGGCGCTCCTGTAGATGATATGATTAATATTGACTCATTCCTGTTACTGCTATGAATATCTCTCATTATTATTGTTTAAAGGGATATTATTTTCAGAATTATTATTGTGTTGAATATTTTTAATGTTTATCTAAATATTCCTGGGAAGTTGACCGTGTGGACTTCAAGGAACGTAATTCGCAGCTTGTTTAATAATTAATTAAAATTTGGAAATATTTCCTATAAGACACCCACACAGTTTTTAATTTTTTACTATTTCGTAAAATATAGTTAAGCGAGATATGAATGAAAATGCCTGAAAAATTTTAACAGCATGCGTCAATTTCATTTAAAAAGAAAACAAGCCAGTTTGATAAGATATTTGTGAATGTGCACCACCAAAGCATGATTTGGAATTGATTCGATTGAGACCATTGAACTAAGTTGCGGATATGAATACGACAGTAAATTAAATAAACAGTGAGAAATACCTTTCCAATCAAGAGTCAAATAAATTTCATCACCTAATTTTTCTATAGTTCATCTTCAAGCATCAGTTCATTGCAAACCTAAACATTTCAACTATTAAAATAATTTTATTCAGATGATTTGAGTAATTTATACAATCTCATCTCTCAGCTTTTCACCGTCTTTTACTTACAATGAATATTTTCAAAAAACAGCTTCACTCGGCACTTCAGAAGCATACTCAGATGTGTATCATCAAATCAGATAGCTCATTTGTATTTCATCGAATCATCATTTCATACAGCTCGACCTAACCGCTTGAATTCGTTTAAACTTTTAGTTTTTGTTGCACGGTCGATATGAATTGATTTCTTTCGCTGAATAGATGCCAGTTAGCAAAAAAGTCACGATTGCAGCCATGCTGGTCATCCAAAAATGTTAAGTAGCTCATCCTCCCAGTGTCACTATTTTCTTTTGATATTTCTTGGATGTCATTGTCGTCATCAACGCCATGATTTCATACTAAATTTGATTGACGAATTTCATTCCATATTCTAGTTTTCAATTGGGTGAAAAATGATTATTCAGTGAGTTCATTAGTATTCCCGCATTCTTAATTCATCTAAAATTCTACCAGTTTATGCTCCTTGGATTATTGGCTAGTAATGACCAACTAGTAATCTACATTTATGCTAGCTCTACTTAAAATATTTGATTTGAATAGTCGAACGTCTTTTTTTCGATGACAGGGTTAATGCGAAAGAATGAAAGGAATCATTCGTAAATTAATGTACGATGTTAGAGTGTTATTGAGCATTATTTAAAGTTTTGAGTATGCTTTTTAAAACAACTGTTCGCGCGGATCTAAAAAGCTCTTCACTGCACATTTAAATTACATGTTGTAATTATTAGGAACTCAAGTTAGCACATAAACTAGCTATTAACTAAATTTTGACTATCTAAAGACAAAATATCCAAAGAACACATCTGAACTTGTTCCGTTACGTAAGCAGGAGAATAATAGTCCGGCTAATAAATATTTGCAGTGTTTTTATAGTAGATATTATTAGCGTTTTAAGAGAGAGCCTTGGATAAATTTTTAGAATACGTTAGATTCCTTATTTGGTAAATTACATGAATCCCTAAAATAACAAAGAATACCATCATTGTTTTCAGACTATATCTTCGAACGAGCAGGGAGATTATTGACGAGTTAAAGTTTGAATTTGTGGAAAGCTTTTAGGTTAGGTTCCAATAGAATTTTCCATTTCGGCACAAAGTTTTCATTAACATTGCATTTCTAATATAATATATTCACAAAAAAGATAATTTATTTCATAATAAGGGAGTATATGTTGATAAGTGTTTTCGCCACGACAAATTGAACATGACTACCTTTAATTGCTTCTGATTAACGAGTTAATTTGCTGCTTCGATGAGTCTCTTCTATGTTCTTTTTACGTTATTTAATACATTAAATGTTCTTTCCTTTTCACTGATATACATACATATGTATATGTTATGAATAACTTTAGTATACGCATAAAATTCACAAATTTTAAGACAGAATTTATAAAATATATGAATAACCAAAATCTAGCTAAAGCTATGTTAACATCTTGAACAGACGAATGATTGATTGCGTAGAGGAAAGGATACAAAAAATATTATTAATAAAATAATAATAAGCAAAGGCAACACAACCAATCTACCTCATGACAGTTAAGATTTGCAATTGCAAGTAATTTAACTTTTCCGCACTTAAAAACATCGAAAAACAGTACCTAACTATGAATTCCCTTAACTGACTAAAATATGTTATTACTAGGTTAATAGATTAAAAGCAGGCATATTTGATTCTCTTGATAAGCATCTTATAAATGCCAGAGTTACATTAACAATAAATAGTCTGGTGACACATATTTTTTCAACTCGAATACAGTGCTATCTTCCTTCTACCTGATTCATAATACCCCATGCAGTTTTAACATTTACTACTTATTCCCACTTAAATTGTAATCAGATAAAATGGGTTTTATGTTTTCATGCCCTGAGTTATGTTGGGACATAATTCCTGAAAGAGACCTTCATCTGGAGCCCTAGGAGTCTGGCATATGCTGACATTCGACATGGCCAGTTGAAACTAATCCTTTTGAAATAAGGGAACATGAATGCAAAAACTCTGGGTGCCTACAAAATGTGTTAATGTAATCTTCGTGGCCATAATGTGATAATCCGTACGCTGATACGGTTGATTTATTTGAAGGTGTTTATGGAAATACAAATTGTATTGAATTTCATCGAATAAATAAAGAAAAAGTAATTTGTACTTGACGTGGCAGAACTATAGGAATCATTTTACAAGAGTGGTTTTTAGATGAGTCCTGAATTAATTTTAGTACTTGACAATTTAATAAAACTTGCCTGGACTTTGAAAAGTTTAACTCTTACATTTTTTAAGATAATAAAAATGATTTGGATTTTGCGAAATTAATACTGAATATTTGCACATGATAACAAAAGAGGTCATCAATATTTTCAAAGTATCTAAGGGTGAGAATAACGTAAATTGTTGACTAGTTAAAGTTCAATTTTTTTGGGAAGCTTTAAATTTTTGCAGTTTGGTTTTCTGAATGCAACTATAAATTTCTATGCGGAAAGATACATTCACCCTTTGAAAAGAGTATAACATAGTAATTCCATTGAGAATGCTCTTATCAGAATTTAATATTCTCACATATTTGACATATATGAGTTTTGCAAATTTAACTTTTTTGTATTATAATTTCAATTTTTTTCGATTCTCATTTAAAATTTGGTTGGAAATTCAATACGAATTTTTTATTTTCTGTTTACTTTTACAAATTTGTGAGATATAAAATCGTCGTTAAAGAAAGTAGTTCTGTAACGCTGCTTCTAAAATAAGGGTACTTTTAGGTTTTTTTTTATTTCAAATATACGGTCAGGCACAAAATTATACTCACTTCGCACATGCTGCTCAATCACATTTTTTCCCTAATTTCATTCGTGTCCCGAATCCGAACATTTTTTACAAATATTACTATTTTCTAGTGAATTTCATGTTCACATATTGGTCATAAAAAGTATATAGACTGTCCCATTTTTGAATCTGGCGACATTTTTAATTTTTTTGGGCTGGCATTTCTATCCCCACCATTTCTAAATCTATTGTCACTCTGTGTTGTCTATTGTCTCTTTTAGTGTTGTTAACTTCCCAGTATATGGGAAGCTCTTGTAATCGCCTCGAAAATCGAAATTGAAATTTTCAACATTTCTTTACGTTTTGAGGTCTATAGAGTATATATAAAGTGTTTTTTTAAAAAGGGAGATGTATGTGTGTGTGTGTACGTACGTACGTACGTTCGTGGACACTTTTTTCTACGAGCATAACTCACGTAAACAAAGTCGTATCAACTGTGTTGAGAAGTCAATCGAAGCGTCTTTCCAATCTTAAGAGCTGATTAGTTTTTGGGATACTTCGGTCGGGGGGTTTGTTATTTTGCCCGTTTGAAGGTCATTTCTGTCATGCGCTATATCTCGCGAACCAAAAATACGATTTGTATGTTTAAGGTGTCAATCGACGCGTATTAACAGTTTTGTGAGTCTGTCAAATTTTAGAAAAAATCGTTGAAGCCGTTTTTTAATTTAAGAAAAAAGGGTAAAAAATTAGGTTTTTTAATAAACAACAAATTTTTAACCTGATTGACTCAAGACAGCATTCACTTTATATAAAATTTATATATTTCAAGCAGTGATTGTAAAAACAACATCAAAACTTTTTCTCATGATTACGTAAAAAATAAATAAAAAATAAAAAATCATTAACTGGCATCATGATCTTCAAGGTCATTTCTTCCATTCGCTATATTTCATGAACCAGATATAATATTTGCATCAATAAGAAGTCAATCGACGTGTTTTAACATGTTTTTGATTATTTTAACATTATAAAGATCCGTTTCAGCGTTTTTTTTAATTTAATAGGCAAAAATGAGAAAACTTAGGGTTTTTTCATAAAAAATATTTTTTTAACCTGATTTGCACAACACAGTAATACATGTTTATAAAATTTCTACATTCCTATCAGTTTTTGAAGAGAAACCAGCCAATTTTTTTTCACGATTCTGAAAAAAAAATTCAATTAAAAATAAAAAATCATTCAAAATTACCATATGAAAAGGGTTCTTCTGAATGATATTACCTTATATCTTTTATTCTAAAGACTTTGTTGTAAAGTCAATCAAAGTTTTAAAAAGTTTGGATAATTTGAGCAGATTTTTAATAGCTTTTGCAGTCTTTTAATTAAAATAAGCGGCTTAAATTTTGAAAACCATCAAAATTTCAATTAAATTTACATTTGTGGTAATCAGTCATCATTACCCATCCACCAAAAGCCTTGCGTAATCAATGGATGCTCCCGTAGATGATATGATTAATATTAACTCAATCCTGTTACTACTATGAATACCTCTCATTATTATTATTTAAAGTAGTACTATTTTCAAAACTATTATTGTGTTTAATATTTGTAATGTTTATCTAGATATTACTGGGAAGTTGACCGTGTGGACCTCAAGGGTTGCACTTCGCGGCTTGTTATTTTTTGTAATCATTTTGTTACCGAGCAGCGGTTTACAAACGAACATTCTTATTGTGAAAACATTTCATCATAATCATAATAGTGCTGCGAAGATGATAAGAAAACTTGGCGTGATTCTCTGGGGAAATGAAGCGACAGTTCAGCGGTTATTTAAGAAGTTCAAAACAATTGCAGTTGTTGCAATTGTGAAATCATTTGGGCGAATTTGAACTCCACGCAACGATCGAAAATTTGTTATCGTTCAACAAAGTCCAGGAAAATCAATCGACGTTCGCAGGGTATTTCATGCATACAAAATTTAATTGGTGCAACACATTAAGCCGGAGGATCATCGAAAAATAAGGTGTCTTTGTGAATGAGTTGAAAAGCGACTAGCAGTGGAGAAAAACTCATGATTATTAATGTTTTCTACTTTTTTATTAAATTAAAAAAAAGCTTCAACCTTTTTATTCAAAATTGGATAGAATCGTAAAAATATTTAAATGCGTTGATTAGCACCTCAAAGCCTAAATTTTGGTTCGCGAAATAAAGCGCATGACAGAAATGACCTTGAAGAGGTCAAAACAAAAAAAAAACCTGACCGAAGTTTCCCAAAAACTAATCAGCTTTTTGAAGTGCAAAGCTGCTTCGATTGACACCTCAACGAAGTCGATACGACTTTGGTTACGGGAGTTATGCTCGTAGAAAAAACTGTCCACGAACGTACACACACACATACATCTCTCTTTCTACACACACTTAATGTATACTCTATAGACCTCAAAACGCAAAGAAATGTTGAAAATTTCAATTTCGATTTTCGAGGCGACCACAAGAACTTCCGATATACTGGAAAGTTAAAAATAAATACATTTTCGTTAAAATTTGACTAAATTCTTTATTGTTTTTTTGCTTTATGAGAAACCTTGTTTAAAATTAATTAAGTAGTTAAATTTTAAAAAACCTCATTTTATATGGTTATTAAATTTAAAAAACAAAACAATTAAAACTTTCTTACTTATAGTATAATTCTGTAATAGACGGTAGCCATTAAGAATATAGAATGAACTGTTAAAATGTAAGCTAAATCGGTTCAAATGTACAAAAATAATACACATGCATACAATGAATTTATATTGAATAAATTCAAACAAACTAGTTGTTTTGATAGCATTAAAAAATTTGTAATTTCAAGTAAAAACAAAAGTTTGATCATCGAATTAAATACTATTTCATTCTGCTCAGCATTGAAAAAATCAGAGACATTTTCTAGCTTCATGAAAAACTTATTTTATTACTTACCACAATTTAATTTCAACTAAATTTGTTGCGGTCTTTCTAAGATGTATCTGCTGAGATGCCAAGATTTATCTCACCTTCTTCTCAATGTGGATCCATTTTTAGTGCTAAATCATTTCGCAATTACAAACTCCATCAAAATGAGAAAAACCCAAAAAAAAAATCAAATGAACTTAATGTTCTTCGTACCACGCTTTCCGTTCCAAGCTACGAAGTAAACCGTAAATTGCATGAGAATACCTTAAGCTTATACAAAAAAATACATCCATAGCTTCGTGTACCTGTGTTGAATTGATTCTTTTAGTCTTCTCGAGTCATTCGTTTTCATTGAAATGGTTTAAGATTTGCACAGAAATCACTTGGCTAAGTAAAGAATTTGAGCCTTAATTTTACGCCAGAAGCGAGCAAAGATTAGTTATTGTAAGTTTTAACAATAATTTAATTTCCTAAATTTTATGTTTTTTCGAAAAATTTTCCTAGTTTTTTTCGCGGTAAGTAGTTTTTAAATTAGTATAAAAATCAGTCTTCAACGAGAAGGAAACCAAAAATAATATCAAAATCAAGTTTTCAAAGCTGAGAACTTCTTCAAAGGAGCTCAATGTGTACTTTAGAACATGTAATAATAATAAAATATAATATATATATATATATATAATAAATAATCTTGGTGACTATTCAATTAACATTCATGAAGATACGAAGTTCCAAAACTGTAAAGGACTGATTGCTTGCACTGGAGGCATAAATTATTAAAATCAAAAACCTGGTTAAATAATGAAGTATATTAAGAATCCCACTGAACTCGACAAACCATACATTTTCCAATAATTTTACAAGTTCTTCACTTCAAATACACAGGAAAAGGTTGGCATTGTTCGTACTTTAATTAGCGAATAATGATCAAAAATTCACGACAAAAAGGCGAGCTAAAAGTCGTTGTTGCCTAGCCAATACAATTTCTTATAGCATAAAAAGAAAAACAAAAAGATATATTATACAAACGATAAAAGTCTTTGTCTGAAAATGAAAAGTACATTTTTTAAAGTTTATTCTGGCGTTCTCTTTATTTATAACTTTAATGCATTCAATATGATTTATTTTGTTATTCATGAAATTTATTACCATAAGATTCACTTCTGTTTTCAAATAAACATGTTCAAAATAATGACAGCTAATATTTTGAACAGCAATGACATTGGATATTTAAATCCAGCGTATGTATGCAAAATGTTGCGACCTCGATACGAGAATAGTAAATTATCACCACTTAGTTTCATTAGCTCTATAATTAGCAAGTGAAGCATACAGTTAAATATAATATCCGGCTTTTGTATAATTTGTTTATATATGCTACAGGAAATCTTGATGAAACTGAGATAAATGAAAATTGCTTGTTCCAAGAAAAATAGAACCCGGGCGACGAAGAAAATGACAAAATAATTGCATATCAAGTCTTGTTCTCGCATACTTCCTATTCTTTTATGGATCGCTGATTCCTTTAATGATAGTTCTATGCTATCAAATCTTGCAACGAAGAAAGAAGACGAAAATGTTTGTTCCGTGTAAAAAATTGTATACCAAAGCTGTGAAAGTTTTGGAAATAAGTTACATGAAGATAGATTTACCTAAGCTTAATTAAGGAGTTAAAGCTAAAAACTGAATAGTTTTCCCGGTCGATATTTTAAGAAAAACTTGTTTTTGTGTGCAATATCTAGGATTCCAAACCGGAAAAAAATTTAACTCTATTTCGATCAATAGAAACTTTCTTGACATTAAAGTTATAAATTAAATAAATAATAATATAAAAAATAACTATTTAATAACTTTTAAAAGCAGTCACGTACTTTGGATGCATTAATACAAACTCGAAAGAGATGAATTTGTTTTGTTTCGACTTTCATTGAATTTTTCATGTGAATCAAATCGTACATTTTTTCTCAAATACCAACAGTGGGAATATTTTGCAATATCGTGCTTTCATTGTTTATAAAAAGCTCATGATAGTAAGTACAACTTGCGTGTAGTGTTGAATGGAAGTATCTCGTTTTGAAAGCAAATATTTTTGATTAAGAAACTCATGACGAAGCAAATGAAAAGAACATTCATATGATGAAATTAAATGTGAAGTACACAGTGACACACACATTTTTTCCTTTAGCTTCACAGATGGCATTTATTCAAAAAACGTTGAAATAATTTTTAAACAATAAAAAACCCAATGCTAAATAATTAATAAAGATGCATTGCAAACTTTTCTAAAACTTTCTCAAACATTTTCAAGTATACTATTCAGTTTTATTATTCTGGGAGTGTCAAATGTCCTGTTTTCAGATCTAAGTTTCTGAAAAATAATATTTAAACCAGGGGTAAAAATGTTAACTAAGGCTCAAATGTGACTAGGAAGGGGTGGAGCCATTTTTTGGATGCTTTTGCGTCATTTTTGCGCACCAAGACTTACCGAACCCTGGTACTGAATTTTAAGTGAAAAAGTGTTCAATGTCATGAATATATCATCTGAAAATTTACTCCTCCAACAGATTTAGTAACTACTTTTACCTGGAAAGAACAAAAAATCACAGTAGATCGAAATATGAAAAACACATCACATAAGCAGAGGAATATATTATGAAAGAAATAAAACTTATCACTTCTCTCTAGAACTGTTTTCCTAGTTTGTTCTAGGCTAACTTTAATTAAATGATTTTGATTTACATATTACATATTGGTTATGGAGTAGTTGCTTGCAGTTGTTTGAAGTTTTCCTCTCAATAAAACGATTGTTCACAAAGAATGCATTGTATCAAAAGACGAATACTGTTCGTGTTTCATCTTTTAATTAATGGTTTGAAAATCTGCAATTATCATATGTACTATACCATCTAATTGATTTTTATGGCCTGACGTGGATGATCTTCCTCGAAGGGTGCACCATGTCGAGAATTTTACACAGGTTACTTGCGAATGAAATTCCAGTCGTTCTCTTGTTTCATGTTATCTCTTTTGCAGTGTGTTTTGTATAAAATGTATGAATTAGCAAACCAACTTTCTTGACCGGAATAGAATAATTTCTTCATAATTTTATAAATTTCGACGCGATCAACCTGAGTTTTTCTTCTTCTTTCCATTGGAAAACCTTTACATGTTGTTCTTGTCACAATTTTCATTGTTGACAAGCGATACCTACCTAAAATAGTGACGAGATGCTTATCCACGCCAAGACTAGTAACTTTTTCGATGGACAAGCAACAACAGTTTTGATTTTAAGGTTTAGTTTAGTTACATTTGTTCGAAAAAAATTCTGTTATTTTTACTTGTTTCAGAAAGTTAAACTTTTTTCCTTAGAAGTTTTTTTGCTAATGAAGCACCACTGTTTAAATTGCGATGTTAGTTAGTTTTCACAAGTGTATAACAATGTGTTTATCGGTAGTTCTTGATATAATGATTAAAAATAAGATAAATATACACACAACAAAGTTACATCAGATAAACGTAGATCGCATTAGCAACTGCTAGTACATATGTATATCCGAACTTCTCATTTTCTTGGTTTATTAGGATTACAGGTGATGAAATCAAGTCCATCATTAGATTTCACCACTGACTCATCAACTTAAATGTCTTTTTTGGAAGCAAAGTAGTCTCCACAAGTCAAGATATTCTATGTAAAAAAATACTTTACGCGTTCTTGTCTTCAATTGCTTTGAGCCAAATGTTTAATTAGAAGAAGCATAATTTTTTTTTAAAGAAAATTCGCTTTTTTTTCAAACAAGTAGAAAAAAGAGAATGATATTTATGAGAAAAATTTGAAATATTCTGCCACATACTAAGTTCAATTAGAGACCAATCACAACTTCGAATATAAATATTTACGCACTCCATTTGTACGACAGTTTAGCTTTGAACAATCGACTAAATCAAAGTCAGTGAATCAAATAGACCGCTAACTTCAAAACTGCAAAACAGTAACTCCATATTCATAACAGTGTATTTTAAAAAAAACCTGATAATTCAGTTAGCCAAAATACATGTTTTCTTTCTTATCGTGTAATAGTTTTTACTATTTAATTGTTAAAACGACATTACTTTATTGTTGGGTCAGAAATAAACTTAAATTTTTTTCTACACACTTCTACTGTTGATAATTTTTGAGAATTTATTTACGAGAATTTTTAAGTGAATCAGTTTTATAACTGGCTAATTTTTGTCAACATCGTTCGCATAATTAACTTCCCAGTATATGGAAAGTTCTTGTAATCGCCTCGAAAATCGAAATTGAAATTTTCAACATTTCTTTACGTTTTGAGGTCTATAGAGTATATATAAAGTGTTTTTAGAAAGAAGTATGTGTGTGTCTGTGTCCTATCGACTTTGTTAAGGTGTCAATCGAAGCGTCTTTGCAATCTTAAGAGCTGATTAGTTTTTGGGATACTTCGGTCGGGGGGTTTGTTGTTTTGCCCCTTTGAAGGTCATTGCTGTCATGCATTATATCTCGCGAACCAAACATACGATTTGCATTATTAAGGTGTCAATAGACGCGTATTAACATTTGTGTGAATCTATCAAATTTTGAAAAAAAATCTTGCAGCCGTTTTTTAATTTAAGGAAAAAAAGTGCAAAAAATTAGGGTTTTTTTTAAACAATAAGTTTATAACTTGATTTGCGTAGCCCAGTAATCAATGTTTATAAAACTTATATACTCCAAAAAGTGTTTGTGAAAACATCATCAAAACTTGTTGTCATAAACACGAAAAATATTACATAAAAAATAAAAAATCATTAACAGTCATCATGACCTTCAAGGTCATTTCTGTCATTCACTATATCTCACGAACCAGATATAATATTTGCATCATTAAGGTGTCAATCGACGTGTATTAACATTTTTGCGATGTGTTTAACATTATAAAAAAAATTGTTTCAGCCGTTTTTTTAATTTAATAAAAGAAAATTCGATAAATTAGGATTTTTTTCATTAAAAATAATTTTTTTACCTGATTTGCACAACACAGTAACACAATTTTATAAAATTTATACATTCTTATTAGTTTTAAAGAGAAACCAACAAAACTTTTCACTATGATTATGAAAAAAACCAAATTAAAAATAAAAAATCATTCAAAGTTACCATTTAAAGAGGGGATTCGAATGATATTACTCAATATCTTTTATTCTAAAAACGTTGTTGTAAATTCAATCAAAGTTTTATAATATTTGCATAATTTGAGCAGATTTTGAATAGTTCTCACAGTGTTTTAATTTTATAAAAAAACTGCTTAAATTTTGAAAACCAACAAAATTTCAATCAAATTTCCTTTTGAACTAATCAACGTTTTAGTGTTCGTAAGATTTCAATTACTTCCTCCATCTTTATGTGTAAAACATTTTACTTTTTACATGTAATTAAACTGATTATTGACTGCATATTCAATGTTTTTCAAGATCAACTAAAAATAAGAAATAATTATTAGTCTCATTGATGTAAAATCGTAAAAATATACAAATTCAATGATTATGCCGGTCATGACAATTTTGAACAAAACTACTCAAAATGGCCACCTCGCGAGAAAATATCTTCTGTGGGCGTAATAAGAAAAAGCGCACTCATTTTTGCTAGCGCTCTTTTGTCCTTCAAGTATCGATATAAAAATAACAAACAACGTAAAAAAGGCTTTGTAGCCTGCCCCCTCCGATTGATCCCCATGAATATTCAATCAAACCAATCCACTTCCCATCCACCAACAGCCTTACATAATCAATGGACGCTCCAGTAGATGATATGGTTGATATCAACTCATTTCTACAACTGTTATGAGTACCTCTCATTATTATTATTTAAAGTAGTATTAGTTTCCTAAATATTTTTTTTGTGCTCAATATTTTTAATATTTATGTAGATATTACTGGGAAGTTGACCGTGTGGACCTCAAGGGTCGCACCTCGCGGCTTGTTTTTTTTTACCATTGCTATCCCAACGTAATATTTTCTTCACCAAGGAAATCTGTAGACAAGTCTCTTTCTTAGGAAGCTCTAAAGCGTATGGTGTTGACGGTAAAAATCAATTTTCTTCATATGTTTCCAAAAGGAATTGTTGCTGCTGAAAGTAGCACTGTGGTTCGCAAATACATATAACCATGGCGTTAGTGCTTTTGATAATTAATTGCGCTTCGGCAATTCAAAGATCGAGCACATGCATGAAATCTAAATCTTTCATGCTGTTTTTTTTTCAAACGGCACCGAATGGACCAGTGCTGCTTTGCTATACCATTCATTTAAGACATTTTTATAAAGAAATCGAAAAAGAGTAAATTAGCCATTATGGCGTTTGATTGCCACTAATGGTTTCACATTTTTTACGTATGATTGCTGCATGATCTTTTTGTTATGAGTTTAAATGAAGAAAAAATGGTTTTCGACACAGTGGGATGCTTATAAAATATTATGCAATTGCTAGTGCCCAGGAATTTATGTACGTCGCTTTATGAATCTATAGTGTTCAATTGCGTTAAACTAGGCTATCGTTGTAGCGAATATAACCAGGGCTCTTAGAATAATGTGTTAGCGTAATCTAAGATCATAATTATGAGGACAATATTATATATACTGATATTGAATAGGAGGATACTCGGGAAACTTGGTGGTGGTTGCATATCCTTCGTGAATTTGAAAAGATCGTCTATTTTTTTTTTGTTTGCTTAGTAATAATTACGGGAATATTTTCAAAAAGACTAGCGTTGTTGTTCGAGTTTAACGATACGATACGACTAAGCAAATTACTAACTTTGCATTATCAACATAAATTACATGTTAACATTGATCGTGTAAAATAGTAAGATTAATAGATAATTTAAGAATATTCATTATACTCGAATATTTACATAACGTTGCTTCAAGTAATAGTGAATGAAAATGTAAAGTGGAATTATCTTTCACAGGGGAACTCGTTTTGAGCCGATCGATTCACAATGCTTCAAGCTATTATTGAACATACCAATAAAAAAACTGATATTTTCTATTGACGTCATCAGTTTCCACTTTGTTTCAAATGCTCATTAACGGTAATCAGACCAAGTGATGCCCTACGAAATTATGATATAATAATTTGAACGCATCTATTCTGTACGTGGAGAATACTCATTTCCTTTGTGGTTGATCACTAGCTAAAATTCCTTCTTGAAGAGTTAATCTGTTCTGCAAAGAAATTTAATAGGCTCAGCTTGGGGTCATACCAGCACTCTACGTTTCATTGACTTCTGCTACCACATGTAGACAAGCGATCATAAAGTGCCAAAAAAGTGCGCCATGAAACAATTTGGCTGTAATAATAAAAATTTAAGATATTTTCATGGCGATAAATTTCTTGCGTGCACATCTTCAGATTCCTTTTATGTGAATCGTTGTTATGGATTTCAAATCTCAGAGATAAATTCAATTCAATCATTAAAGCATTAATCAATTTTCTTACATGATTCTTTCAAGTAACGGATGATTGCCTGTTCACGTTTAGTAATATGTTTTCTTTACTGGTGATTCGCAATCACGTCGACTATTACGTGTTCTGCCTAAGTGATTTATTGTGTTACAAAAAGTTGGAAGTGTTGCGCCCACTTATGCAGATCTTTTGCAACTTCACACATTATTATTAATTGAATTTTTGCAAATCTAGGGTATAATATAAAAAACGTAGGCGAATAATATATATTGAATAAATTTAAAGATGAGACGACTTTATCATCTAGTTTTTATAACGTAGTGGTCAAACTATTTGCCATTAAGCCGCTCAAGTAGGAGAAACACGAATTCAATTTTATGCTTTTCAATTTCTCACCTTATGATAAAATTAAAGGCATCACAACAACGCCTTTAAGTGAACATAACATAATTTTAAAGAGATTTTCAAAACTTCTTTGGAAGCCAATATATGTATTTTATCACTACCAGTAGTAATGATAATAATTTTATCGCTAAATTACTAATGAAAAAGAAGCACGAATCAATTATTTTTTTTAAATGACTCGGTTGATTGAGATTTCCAAAAAAAGTGACCAGACTACCTCAGCGAAATTTTGAAACCGATCGAACGTTGATGATAATACGCTTCATTATCGTAGCTTGTATCGGTTTCATTGACCTTGGAACCCAAAAATATATCTTGAAAGCTGCTCTACATATTTTTCGATATTCAGTGAAAAGTTGGTGCTGTTATTTTTTTTCAATCAGCTTCAACAATGATTTTTCTATGCAAAACCTAAATTTGAAAAAGAAAGTTGGCTACCGATTAGATTTATAAACTGAAAGCAATTAGAAACTTTTCTTAATTCTCTTATGAAGTTCTTTTCGGGAAATCACCTGCAGCGTCAAATATCAGATTGGCTGTTAATAACAAACTACTGTTAAGAATTTCAACTTTCGTTAGATATTTTCTCTTATATCAGAAAGTGGAAAGGAATAATATACACATTTGCGAGCTATCGAAATATTGAATAGATTTGAAAATTACTATAATTCATTAATATAATTAAGTAAATCAATTATTCATCTGATTTTTCAATTTTTTTTATCCAATCTGATTTGCACATCATTAATTAAATATCGCACATTGCGAGCTCACTTGTTTGTAGTCAAATAAGCTAGGAATGCAAATCATTAGCTTGCATATTCGACGTGAAACTTTAATGATGTTTATTTTTATCATTTCTTCTACCTATTTTTTGATTGAGTTTTTCGATATCAAATCGGTGATAAAAATTTATAGCTAGGTGGGTAGGTATACACAAAAAACTAAGCTACAGCTGGAAAGTAGAATTCATGGGGATAAAAACCGAATTATTATCTTCGTTTCTGGAGAAATTTTTGTTGACACAAGATTGTAATTTCTAAATCGTAACGACTTCAGTGTTGATATGAGAATGACTTGAAAGAAAATCATTCGAGCCGATTTCAAAACAAAGATTATTATAACTTTGGAATTTTTTTAAGCGGTTCAAACTGTTTGTGAATTTGCATTTTGAAAAGATAATATAAAACTTATTAATTCGAATGAGACCAAAGTAGACTAGTTTTTATAAAGGTGTTTCAAGCTACATATGTTTGCCGAGTAAATGTTATCATTATTTTCATGAACATATTACTAATAGTCGCGTCAATGAAGCCTTAAAACAGGCAATCTTTAAAAGTCCTCAAAAAAAGCTCTGATTTGGATCATTTTTTTTTAATTTTTTTTATATGATTTAAAATCAAAAATATTTCAGAGGAGGGAAATCATTATTTGTATTGTTTAAACAATATGTAATTTATTTCTAAAAGGAAACAATTTTTTGCATGGTTTTCGTTGAAAAAAATTATTCGTGTATTCACATTGGTGTTAAGAATAGTACATTTGTTAGTAATAATTGAATATATACATCTTACAAATTTGCTGCGTGGGGCAAAAAATATATGAAAGTTTCAGCTACTGCATGTAATTTCTGATTACTATTAAAATTTTTAATAAAATTATGTCACGTCCAGTGAATGCATGAATGAAGAAACGATGATTTTTGGTAATATTTGGATATTTTATTAACATGGTTTTGGTCGAATAAACTCGTTGTAAGACTTTATTTTTGACTGGTTTCAAGAATAATAGTTCTTTATGATCATTTGCTGAAGCTATCAATATCACTAACACATCAATGTCCTCTGCTACAATAACTGCATCATCAAGCGCTGATTGTACAATTAAACGATCTGCATCACTTTCTGCTTGACGCCACTCAATATTTCGTTCGGCCAATTTTTGCCAGAAAAGATTGATAAACCTATTTTTATTTTTGCTGTTTCCTAAAAATTGCCCTTTTGTTGAAGTAAGAGGCATGTCTTCTTCAAAAAAATCATCGATTGAAGTATTACTTTTATATCTACGATTTCTCTCAGTCGCTTTGGTTCCATTATTATTGTATCCATCAAAAACAACTTAAGCGTTGGTATCATAGTTATTACGTAAATATCTGATGTACTGTTGGAAAATATCGGCAAACTTTTTATTTTTCCCCATTTTAATCTATGAAGTAACATGCCGCTATCATTAATGTAAAAAAAAATTGTAACATCATTAACATCCGTTTCACATTGCTGAAAAATCTCGTATATCGTTGATTTCATAGTTGTCCTCATTCCACTGTTATCAAAAAGCGAAAGAGGTAAGGAGCCAGCTCATAGTTAAAATATTGACGAAGTTCATCATTACTCTTCCTCAAAAAGCATAAGCGTTGAAAAATTAGATTTGGATTTACAGGAACTTCAGTATTATTAACTTTCATGTTACTTCTCATGCTCAATAAAGATTTAGCTATATCTTTTGTTGTCAATTTTATATCTTTAAAGTTTAAACCTTCCATTTTTCTTCTGAAATTAATTCCTATATCAAATGCCTTATAACAATCAATACTTTCGTTACCTACAATTCCTGTGGAAATCGCCATTACTTGCTGTACGTCTGGAAAGGGGTTGTGAATTTGAAAAAATTCTACAATTTTATTTACTGCCGATGAATCTTCATATATTCTGCTATCACTAGCGTCAATATGCTGATATGATGATTTAAAAGAAACTCCACAAAATTCTTTCATTCCATCCACTACGTCTGTTGTAAATAACGTTGCTCTACTTCATTTGTAAAGTAATAATGATTAGAGAAAAAAGTCCTGTATCTGACATGACATTAAACATTGCAATGTTTAAGTATTATTAAAATACTTTACTAATGAATGTTATATAAATACCTTCTCCATTATATTATTGTCTACTGTTTCCTTCAATTAAAAATTGATGTTTTTATAAATAATTAATGTTAATAAATACACTTTCACTTAATAAATAAATGCAAACTGTACGACACGTGCGTTTACTCCAAAAATCAGATGAAAACTGAGCGACGCGAGCGGTAGAAACAGGGACGTTCCGAACACCTGACCTTGCATTCTTTCACCAGGTAAAGAATACCCACACAAGAAAAGGACAAATTCTATTGTGCGTATACTAGCATAACTGTAAAATTCAATATCAGATACACATAAATACATACATATGTGTATGGATAGCAAAAATTAATATATATAAAGTATACACGTAACGCATATTTTTTTTTGACCCAAACATCAAATTTTTAAGATGTATATATTCAATTATTACTAACAAATGTACTTTTAACAACTATTCTTAGCACCAAAATTCATACACGAATAATTTTTTTCAACGAAAACCATGCAAAAACTTGTTTCCTTATATAAATAAATTACATATTGTTTAAACAATACAAATAATTATTTCCCCCTCTGAAATATTTCTAATTTTAAATAATATAAAAAAACAAAAATTAAAAAAAATGATTACAACTTGGAGCTGTTTCTGAGGACTTTCCACCAAAAAGCTGAGATTTAATGATAACTTACAAAAATAAAAGAATTATGAAAGAAAACTTTGTTTAATTTATAAATTAGGAAACAATTTTTATTATTAGGTAAAAAATTTGTTTAAAATAAAATAAGCCTTCACAAGTACGCATCGAGCAACGTGTGCCTCTAAGGCGTATGGTTATCTTAAATGCTATTTCCAAGAGGGTTATTACTCTAGGGTTAAATAATCTTCAACTAAGATTGTTCCATATATGGATGTGATTTCAAGCACAAGAACAACAACAAAATTTGTTTGTATATTAAATGAGCTAAAGATTCATGTAAAATATCATATTTTTAAGAAAAAAGATATCCACCAAAAATTTCATGTTTTGGCTTTAGCGTAGCATCGAAAAATTGTCCATATTATTATTGAAGCCGTTTACAAATGCGTCTAAAATATATTTCTTAACTTTGTATTTCGCAGAGAAACTATAACAGGTAAAGATTTCCATTGTTAGGAGTTCGTAAGCTCAAAAATGTACTCAGGGAATGCGATTAAGATAGCATATATATACATTCTCTTTTTGATCAAGTAAACTTTAACAAAGCAAAATAAAATCCGATGAAGAAAAAAGTGTTTTAATAATTTGGGTTGAAAATTTTGATTCAACTACAAACAAATAACCCTTTTCTCAAATATGGATGAAATGTGTACGACAATGAGGAACTGGTTGGATACGGAGGTAGTAGCTGGGCTTTCTGGCTCTCTTCTTGTGAGCCTTCTAATATCCTTCTAATAGCCATGAAATTATTTATTAACGTGGTTAATAAATTAGGTTGTTCTGTGAACTATATGTAGTATGTGAACCAACATTTCGCCATTTTATGTTCGGCTTCATGCTTCATGCACTATCTAACTTGATTGTCACGTCAAGAATATGTATGAAAAATATTGATTACGAACTAGATTGCATTCGAGATCAAATAAATGAATGGAATCAAGTTATTTTTTAACAGTGAGAACGTAATTTTAAGAAGCTTGTCGATTGTGTTAAACAGTTTGAATGCTTCGCCTTGTACATATTTTCTAGTGGCCTCAATTCTCGTAAGTCCATATGTTTTTTTGTGTTGATACTAACATAGCTTGAAATTTGGAAAATCTTCCGAAGCGCAAGACTTTGGCTGATCTGCATCTGTCATCTTTTCGTTTTGCTAGTTTGGTCATATTTAACACTTCCACAAAAAAGCCCTGGTTTATGACTTGTTGACGTAGTAGTTGTTTGTTCTACAAATTATTTGCGTAGGTTTACTCGAATGGCAGATGCAAGTGTCCTCGGTAAATAGAGCTGTTTTCGTTCGTCATTGGAGCATTTTGGGAATGTCTTTAAAATGCAGACTGTACAGCATTAGCGGAATTAATAACTCTCGCGGGACTTCAGCTTTTATGGACTCTCGCTAATAAGGTGGTGGTTTTTAATCTCGTCATCGCCTTTTTAGGGAGCAAATTAGTCTTGACGCTTAAATTTCTACACCTAAACAGGCGGTAACTATTTGGAACTGATGCAGTATGTATATAAGTTCTAGAATATTCATGTTCATGCCATTTATTATATTTTGAACAACTTTCTCAAGCTGAAGTTCTTAAGAGTTTTCGGTCCTGAACCCAAATCACACTTCCGTAATAATGGATCTGTTTGAAATTTCATTGCTCAGGTAAAAGAGAATGATTACCTGATTTTGGCAATAGTTGAGAGAAAACTGACTCCAGTTTTGGGAAAAATTAAGGTTTTGACCAGGTTTGGGGAAAACAATGATTGTTAATCTTTCTAAGTCCTTGCATACGAACGAGAATGGAAGATCGCATAGATGTCGCCCGCAATCAACTGTGACGTGTGGTTTCCAAAAAAAATTAAAGAAGCCATCCCAACATAGTGTCAAACCTATCACAGGGTTCCCAACTTTTTGAAGATAAGTCTTCGGAGTGGAGTTATTTGGGTTTCAAATAATCAGAACACCTCTGTAGGTCCTGTGAGCTTGTGCCTCATTTTCACGGAACTGTTGTTTCAGCCTGTCTAAAAAAACCTTCGACTTGCCTTCTCAGTAAAATTTAAGACCTTACACACCGTAAGGCGGTGGCATAAGCTACTAGTTTTTTTTCTAAATTATTTGGATTCTCACAAGAAATTGCTTTCACTGGGTCGAGACTTTCCAAGCATTTTTCTTATTGCTCATTTCCGAATCTGAATATGTTGCCCGGTTCGTTAGCTGGTTTGCTTTCTGTCTAACGCAAGAAAAATTCGTACTTCAAGCTTTTTAGTGGATTTTATTGCTCCTTCTTATCAAGTCCTAAATGCTTCTGCGGTGTTCTTCAAATTTGATTTGAACTCTTATCTGTTCTTATTGTAGGGTTATTCTCTTAAGCCTGCATTTTTTTCTCTATCATGATGTTCACAACATTGTCCATAGCATTCGACGTTTCGGGTTATCAATAGCAGGTTCATTCACTAATGCCGCATGAAAAGCTTTCCGATTAGTCTTCATCCTTATTATTTGAGGATCATCAACGAAAAGATTCTGTAGAAGAAAGAGCTTGTGATCTGATAGTAGCTTATTAGGAACGGTGATTGATACATACGGGTGGATCTCGTTAAACAGCACAAGGTTTATTGTTGTTCCGTGTGGGCATCGACCATAATGTGTTAGCTCACTTATGGATGTCCAGGGCCACATGTTCGTGAACCAGTAGAACTGCTTGCATGCATGCTTGCTTTTTACCGCACTCCAGTAGCGGTGGCTATAGGGCTCTTCTGGGCGAACAGAGTGTGAGAGCATCCTATCATAGCGATAAAAGATGTAGTTCGGCATGCATAGGTGGTTAGTGTGCACTGGTTGCTAATAATTTTTTTAAAAAAATGGCATTATAATGAATCATCTGAATATTCGATAGACAGTGAAAATTATGCAATTCAATTTTTCATTCCAGATTTTCTGAACAAATCATTGACAACTACAACGATAAATCTTTTTGGGACTTCATGGATACAAGTAACGCAAACTCATCGAACCCTTCACCAATGAATCATCAAATCGATCCTCAGACTGAAAACAACCCCGACCTTTTATCTGTTCCTAGTGGTGCGAACAATAGATTAAATGCCGATGTTACACCTTTATTGCCACCAATCCACCGAAGATGTCCACCACCACCAAGTCTTCCATTGCAATCAAGCTCTGCGTCACCGATTCGTACAAACTATAAGTCCTTTCATCAAATGGATTTTCAACGACAGTCACAGTCCGATGATGATAGCGGTTGTGCTCTGGAGGAGTATACTTGGGTCCCACCTGGCTTAAGGCCAGATCAGGTAAACGCTTTTTGATCACTTAACTGAAAATTTCACCATATTGAGTCCGAATATCAATATTGCATATTTCTTACTTTTTGAAGTTCAACTTTCCAGAACATCATTTGAGCTTGCTATTCTTCTTTTAAAGTTCACATTTGTTTTAGTTACAGAATCTTCATGGCTGCATCTTTTACGATCACGCTCAATGATCCACCAGCTTTATTCAATCCTTGCCCTTCTGCAGTTCAGATTTCCAATATGATGAGTTTCAGTTAAGCATAATACAATCGAAGTGCAACCATACATTTTTTGTATGCATACATTTTTATTTTACTTATAGATGACATAATGATGAACCTAGGTTCAGATTATTGAAGTACCTCTTCGGCTAAATCAGTCGCTATTTTGAAAAATATTGGAAGACACTTTTCTAGAATATTTCAAAAAATGAGAAACTTACGAAAAATTACTTTCAACAATTTTGTTGAAATTTTTCGCCAATTTGTGTGTAGAAGATTGAATTATTCATAAATGCTTTGTTATTACAATTTTTGTTATTTTTCACTATCGAAATATACCAGACAGATTTTCCTTGAAAAATCAACAAATTTACTACTAAGCTTATTTTCATCACTTTCATGTTAAACCATAAATATATTCATCGACTAAAAATACTTTTAAATTGAATCTGACCAAAAGGAAAAAAAATGTATTTCTTCAGATTTTGATGGACGAATATTATTATCCAACGATGAGAAACAATTTCTGTTTTATCGGCTTACGATCAATTCAATGTAATTGCTCAGCAAGCGTTTTCTTCTTGCTCGAAGCAAGATTATAACCTCCCATTCTTAAATTGATTACACTGCAGTTTATGTTGGTCCATTTAGACTACTGTGGTAACAGTAAAAGTTTTTTGTCTGTTCACGTACCCGAAGAGCATTCATGTATGGTTCGTCATGGTTCGAATCAACAGTACCTAAACATGTGTCGAAATTATAAGAACATCGTGTAATTACAATCTCTTCACTTTCTCTAACAAGTTGGAATGTGTACAATCAATGTACCATACAATATCCATAGCAAAGTCAGTTCAGGATTGAAATTCCATAGGCGTACAAATCCATACATTTACACACTGTTGGAAGTTAGTTTGAATTCATCAATACGAGTTCATTGATTGATGAAGATTTCTATGTATCTGCTAAGGCCATGATTTTTATTTATTTATTTGAATATCAGCACTAAGCTTGGATAAAGTATAGAAGAAACCCATAAAAACACACTATTTTTGTAAAAAAGTTAGTGAATAGGTATTTATTCATTAAGATGTTAAGAGAATAGATGCAGTAAAATATATTGATAAATTTCTATTTCACGAGACATGGAAAAGACAATCAATCACTTCAATGAAAAGGCTTTGACTTCAGACCATAATTTAACATAATCCCGGCATTCTGCTTCAGACAATTGTTTATAACTTATACCCTCATTTTAAACATCAGTGCACAGCATTATTCTGAAATGTTCGTCGCACATATTTGGGCAAGTTAATTTTATTTTAGCCGTTTGTCAATTAAAGGCAAACACAATTCGTAACTTTTGATTTGATTATATGTTTCAGTTTTGGATGCAATATTAAACAAGCCGCGAGGTGCGACCCTTGAGGTCCACACGGTCAACTTCCCAGTAATATCTAAAAAGATATTAAAAATATTAAACACAATAATAATTTTGAAAATACTACTACTTTAAATAATAACAATGAGGGGTATTCATAGCAGTAAGAGGAATGAGTTAATATGAATCATATCGTCTACGGGATGATTACGTAAGGTTTTTGGTCGATGAGGAAAGATTGAATATTCACGCGGATCAATCGTTGGGGGCCTTTTTGTTTTTGGAAAATTTTGTATATGCAGTCAAAAATAGGTTCAATTGCATGTAAAAAATGAAATGTATTACAAATGATGATGGATTACTAAAGAATGAGTCTACTAAAAACTACATTTTTTTATTCGATGAAAGCTTTTTAAATCATATGATCTTGCAAAGTATTGACTACAAAACATTTTGCTCAAATTATGCAAATATTTTAGAACTTAGATTGAATTTACAACAATTATTTTAGAATAAAAGATATAAAGTAATATCATTCGTATAAACCCTCTTCACATGGTAACTTTGAATGATTTTTAACTTCCCAGTATATGGGAAGTTCTTGTAATCGCCTCGAAAATCGAAATTGAAATTTTCAACATTTCTTTACGTTTTAAGGTCTATAGAGTATATATAAAGTGTTTTTAGAAAGAAGTATGTATGTGTGTGTGTGTGTACGTACGTACGTGCGTTCGTGGACAGTTTTTTCTACGAGCATAACTCACGTTAATAACGTCGTATCGACTTTGTTGAGGTGCCAATCGAAGCGTCTTTGCAATTTTAAGAGCTGATTAGTTTTTGGGACACTTCGGTCGGGGTGGGTTTGTTGTTTTGACCCTTTGAAGGTCATTTCTGTCATGCGTTATATCTCCGGAACCGATCAAACGATTTGCATAGTTACGGTGTCAATCGACGAGTATTAAATTTTTTGTGATTGTATAAAATTTTTAAAAAAATCGTTGGAACCGTTTTTCAATTTATTAGAAAAAAGTGTTAAAAATTAGGTGTTTTCTCATAAACAATAAGTTTTTAACCTAATTTACAGCACTCAGTAACTGACGTATATAAAATACATGTAGTACAAATAGTGTTTGTAACAAAACTAGCAAAAAATTTTTTCATGATTACGTAAAAAATGAAATAAAAAATAAACAAGCCGCGAGGTGCGACCCTTGAGGTCCACACGGTCAACTTCCCAGTAATATCTACATTAACATCAACAACATTACAACAATGAGAGGTATTCATAGCAGTAACAGGAATGAGTTAATATGAATCATATCGTCTACGGGAGGGTCCATTGATTACGTAAGGTTTTTGGTCGATGAATATTCACGCGGATCAATTGGTGGGGGCCTTTTTGATCTTGAAAATTTTTGTTGGTTTTCAAAATTTAAGCAGTTTTTTTTAATTAAAAGACTATAAAAACTATTTAAAAGCTGCTCAATTATGCAAATATTTTAAAACTTTGATTGAATTTACAACATTTTTTTTAGAATAAAGGATATAAAGTAATAGCATTCGTATGAACCCTCTTTACATGGTAACTTTGAATGATTTTTTTATTTTTAATTTTTTTTTTTTATAATCATGGAAGAAAATTTTGCCGGTGTCCCTTCAAAAACTTATGAGAATGTATAAATTTTATAAGCTGGTATCACTGTGCGGTGCAAATCAGGTTAAAAAATATTTTTTATAAAAAAAACACCATTTTTCGCATTTTAAATTAAAAGTAACGGCTGAAATGAATTTTTATATTGTTAAAAACTTCACAAAGATGTTAATACACGTCAACTGACACCTTAGTGATCCAAATATTATATCTGGTTCGTGAGATATAGTGAATGATAAAAATGACCTTGAAAACCTTGATGAGTTTTAATGATTTTTTATTTTTAATTTAATTTTTCACGTATTCATGGGGAAAAAATTTGATGGTGTTTTTACAAACATTGTTTGCAATATATAAATTTTATAAAGATTGATTACTATTTTTCGCAAATCAGCTTAAAAATTTATTGTTTATGAAAAAAACCTAATTTTTTGCAGTTTTTTTCTTAAATGAAAAAAACGGCTCCAAAGATTTTTTAAAAAATGCGGCAGATTTACAAAAATATTAATACGCGTACAATGACACCTTAACGATGCAAATCCTATGTTTTAATCGGGAGATATAACGCATGACAGAAATGACGTTGAAGAGCATGATGACTGTTAATGATTTTTTATTTTGTATGTGACTTTTTGTGGGATCATGAGTAAAAATTTTGATGACATTTTTAAAAAAACTGTTTGGAGTATGTAAATTATATAAACTTTGATTACTTGGACTTGACAATAAGGTTAAAAATTTATTGTTTTTGAAAAAAACACATTTGTTGCACTTTTTTTTAAAAAATTAAAAAACTCCTCGAACGAAATTTTTTAAAACTTGATAGAATCACATAAATGTTGATACGCGTCGATTGACACCTTGTACAAGGAAATCGTACGTTTGGTCCGCGAGATATAACGCATGACAGAAATGACCTTCAAACGGGCAAAACACCAAACCCCCCCGACCGAAGTTTTCCAAAAACTAATCAGCTCTTAAAATTCCAAAGACGCTTCGATTGACACCTTAACAAAGTCGATACAACTCTGTTTACCTGAGTTACGCTCTTTGAAAAAACTGTGCACGAACGCACACACGTACGTACGGACGTACGTACGTACATACACACACATACACACACACACATACATACTTCTTTCTAAAACACTTAAAATATACTCGTAAGACCTCAAAACGTAAAGATATGTTGAAAATTTCAATTTCGATTTTCGAGTCGATTACAAGAACTTCCCATATACTGGGAAGTTAAAAATCATTAAAAGTCATCATGATTTTCACGGTCCTTATTATCATTCACTATGTCTCACGAACCATATATGATATTTGCATCATTGAGGTGTCATTCGACGTGTGTTAGCTTTTTTGTTATGTTTTTAACTTTATAAAAAAATCCTTTCTGCTGCTTTTTCCATTTAACTTCTATTAAATGGAAAAAACGGCAAATGGGAAAAATTAGAGTTTTCTTCATAAAAAATAAATTTTTAACCTGATTTGCACTGCTCAGTAATAAATGTTTATATAATTTATACATTCCTAATAGTTTTCGAAGAGAAACTGGCCAATTTTTTTTTTGCATGATCCAAAAAAACCTAAAAAACGGCTCGTGAAAAAACACAAATTCAATGATTATGCCGAAGTCATGGCAATTTTGAACAAAATTATTTAAAATGGACACCTCGCGAGAAAACCTCTTCAGTGGGCGTAATAACAAGAATGCATTCATTTTTGCTAGCGCTCTTTTGCCCTTCAAGCATCGATATAAAAATAACAAATAACGTAAAAAAGGCTTTATAGCCCGCCCCCTCCGATTTATCCGCGTGAATAGTCAATCAAACCAATCCACCCCGCATCCAACAAAAGCATTACGTAATCAATAAACGCTACAGTAGATGATATGATTGATATTAGCTAATTTCAATTACGATTATGATTATGATTATTATTATTTAGAGTAGTAGTATTTTCATAAATATTTTTGTGTTTAATATTTTTAATATTCATGTAGATATTACTGGGAAGTTGACCGTGTGGACCTCAAGGGTCGCACCTCGCGGCTTGTTTAAATATAAAAACATTACAAGAATGTTAATACACGTCGATTGACACCTAAGTGATGCAAATATTATATTTGGTTCGTGAGATACAGTGAATGGCAGAAATGACCTTGAAATCATGATGACTTTTAATAATTTTTGATTTTTAATTTATTTTTTTTGTAATCATGAGAAAAAATTTTGTTGGTTTTTGCACAAAAACTGTTTGGAGTATATAAATTTTATAAATATTGATTACTGTGTTTCGAAAATCAGGTTAAAAATTTACTGTTTATGAAAAAAACCAATTTTTTGCACTTTTTTCATAAAAATTAAAAAACGCTTCCATGCATTTTTTTAAAAACTTAACAGAATCACATAAATGTTAATACGCGTCGATTGACATATTAATAAAAAATTTCGCATGTTTGGTTCGGGAGACATAACGCATGACAGAAATGACCTTCAAACGGGCAAAAAAGCAAACCCCCCCGACCGAAGTGTCCCAAAAACTAATCAGCTTTTGAGATTGCAAAGACGCTTCGATTGACACCTTAACGAAGTCGATACGACTTTGTTTACGTGAGTTACGCTCTTTGAAAAAACTGTCCACGAACGCACATACGTACGTACGGACGTACGTACGTACATACACACACACACATACATACTTCTTTCTAAAAACACTTAAAATATACTCTAAAGACCTCAAAACGTAAAGATATGTTGAAAATTTCAATTTCGATTTTCGAGTCGATTACAAGAACTTCCCATATACTGGGAAGTAAAAAATTGTGTTTTTTTTTTCAAAAACAATAAATGTGTACCCTTATTGTCAAGTCCAAGTAATCAAAGTTTATATAATTTACCTACTCCAAACAGTTTTTATAAAAATGTCATCAAAATTTTTACTCTTGATTACAAAAAAAGTCAAATAAAAAATTAAAAATCATTAAAATTCATCAAGATTTTCAAGGTCATTTTTATCATTCACTATATCTCACGAACCAGATATAATATTTGCATCATTAAGGTGTCAGTTGACGTGTATTAACATCTTTGTGAAGTTTTTAACAATATTAAAATTCGTTTCAGCCGTTTTTTTAATTTAATAGAAGAAAATGCGAAAAATTATGTTTTTTTTTATAAAAAATATTTTTTAACCTGATTCGCACCGCACAGTGATACCAGTTTATAAAATTTATACATTCTCATTAGTTTTTGAAGAGACACCGGCAAAAGTTTCTTCCATGATTATGAAAAAAACTAAATTAAAAAAAAAAATCATTCAAAGTTACCATGTAAAGAGGGTTCATACGAATGCTATTACTTTATATCCTTTATTCTAAAAAAATGTTGTAAATTTAATCAGTTTTAAAATATTTGCATAATTGAGCAGATTTTTAATAGTTTTTATAGTCTTTTAATTAAAAAAAAACTGCTTAAATTTTGAAAACCAACAAACATTTTCAAGATCAAAAAGGCCCCCACCAATTGATCCGCGTGAATATTCATCGACCAAAAACCTTACGTAATCAATGGACCCTCCCGTAGACGATATGATTCATATTAACTCATTCCTGTTACTGCTATGAATACCTCTCATTGTTTTAATGTTGTTGATGTTTATGTAGATATTACTGGGAAGTTGACCATGTGGACCTCAAGGGTCGCACCTCGCGGCTTGTTTTTTATTTGTTATTCTCTTTTATAAAAAGCGCTGAAATTAAGCTCTGAAAAATCGCACGGCGGATAGATAATCTATGGATTGGTAGATCTGAAACAAAAAATTTAAATAGCACTTCAAAAAGCAAGGTCTCTTACACCGTTTTCAACAAATCAGTTAAAAAATGTTTTTTTTTGATTTTTCGTTGTTTTTTTTAACGCCAAATTTTTTTCTTCAAGTTCTTGTTAAGATTCTGGTGAATTACGGTGTAATAATCTCGAAATAAAACACATCAAAGTTTTTGAAAATCGGTTCGGTAGATCCGGAGATTATCTGTCTGCCATGTTAAAAAACGTTGTTTTGCGTAAAACGTGTTTAAAGTTTTTGTTCCATTTCACTGACAAACATTTTGTGAAAAATGAAAAATTAGATATTTTTCAAAAAAATGCAATTGTTATGCAAAAGTCTCAACAAACACTGAACACATGCAGTAAAGTCGCAAGCATATAGGAAAAACCGGTATTTTAGAGAATAGGAATGAAAGAGACGCTACGCCACCGACAGCTGATCGAACACCTAAAAAGAGCCGAAAAAGCACACACACTCAAAGTCGCCATTTATATACTCAACTTTCGAATTTCGAGAAGCTTTTTCTGAAAGTCATTTTTGAAGTTCTAAGGAGTCGAAAATGTAAAAAAAAATCCTTTTTTGAAATTTATAAAGTGGACTAGTACCTTAAATTCGTTTTGAACCGTACCATACATCGCTGTATTCATCTTAGCTATTGACTGGCTACCCACGTCTCATGAGATAGGTTTTACTTTCCTTTTATCAGTTGAGGTCTTACCTATTCTGGAGACTCTGCAATACTTCTATTTTTGATAAGTACTGGCTCTTCTATTTCGAAACCGACGGTAATGTATGATCTTCGAATCTGTGTAATGTGCAGTGCCTGCAACATACATTTCTTTTTCTTTCAAATAATAAAGAAGTTGGAAAGAATTCAAAGAGTTGATCCTTTCAACTAATTAAATGACAATAGCGACGTGGAATTCCATTGTTTATATCAATTCACTGCTTATTTCAGTTAATCTATCTTGATATACCATAGTACCCTTATTCCAGATATTCCACAGAGAAAGTACACAGTATGTGTTATTTTTAACGCATTGCTTGAATCCAATTTCCTCTTTGAATGGTATCAATTGCTTATGAATACTGAAATTATCTTCCATTGGTAGCACCACTCGCGATTTACTAACATTTTCATTATATAAAGAGCGTTCGTAATTGACGTTTGGGTCTCTGCTGCATTTATCAACCAAATATAAATTTTTCCGCATACGATAAAATCTGTTCCAATTCATATTTCCTATAAATATTGGCAGCCCAGTTGATTGGCTGCAATACATCTATATTCTTGGCAGTTTCAAAACAGCAATTATCTCTTGTAATCCGAAGAACGTTTCCATTCCAGTTGTAGTGCTTTGCATAGAATTTATTTCCTGCTGTACATCGTATGGATTTGTAATTTTCGATAATTTTCACAAAAACTCTAGAGGTGGATGGTTTTGAAAGTAGGCATAAGGACTTTTAGTAGAAAAACTCTTTTTCTTGCTGCTAAAATCTTCAACATTATCTAATTGCCAAAGAACTCGGCTCCATTCAATGTTAGTTTTTTTTCGAAAGGTTCAGAACCAGGTAATGTTTGCAGGGCATTTATTCGTGCTTTTTGACTTTAGATTTGCACTGAATATAGTGCAGTGTATTTGCGATCTCCAAACTTTCAGTTGACACAGTCTTATGATGTTAAAGGCATTGGTTCATTTGTAGTGAAAGACATTGGTTCCTTCAAAGTTGCCTATAACATGAGAATTCAAAATATTTTCTCTCACAAAAGCATTTTCATCATCATCATTTTCATCTCCACAATAAGGCAATTGCTGCAATTTGAAACATAAAAACAAAAACAACAAGCCGCGAGGTGCGACCCTTGAGGTCCACACGGTCAACTTTCCAGTAATATCTACATAAACATCAACAACATTACAACAATGAGAGGTATTCATAGCAGTAACAAGAATGAGTTAATATGAATCATATCGTCTACAGGAGGGTCCAATGATTACGTAAGGTTTTTGGTCGATGAGGACAGATTGAATATTCACGCGGATCAATCGGGGGGGCCTTTTTGGTGTTGAAAATTTTTGTTGGTTTTCAAAATTTAAGCAATTTTTTTTAATTAAAAGACTATGAAAACTATTAAAAATCTGCTCAAATTATGCAAATACCTTAAAACTTTGATTGAATTTACAACAATTTTTTTAGAATAAAAGATAAAAAGTAATAGCACTCGTATGAACCCTCTTTAAATGATAACTTTGAATGATTTTTTATTTTTAATTCAGTTTTTTTCACAATCATGGAATAAAATTTTGCCGGTTTCTCTCCAAAAACTGATAAGAATGTATAAATTTTATAAACTGGATCACTGTGCTGTGCAAATCAAGTTAAAAAATATTTTTTATGAAAAAAACATAATTTTTCGCATTTTCTTCTATTAAATTAAAAAGACGACTAAAACGAATTTTTATAATGCTAAAAACTTCTCACAGATGTTAATACACGTCAACTGACACCTTAATGATGCAAATATTATATCTGGTGCGTGAGATATAGTGAATGATAAAAATGACCTTGAAAATCATGATGACTTTTAATGATTTTTTATTTTTAATTTACTTTTTTACGTAATCATGAGAAAAAGTTTTGATGATGTTTTTACTAACATTGTTTGGACTACATAAATTTTATTAACATTGATTACTTAGACTTGACAATAATGTTAAAAATTTATTGTTTTTGAAAAAACCCTAATTTTTTGCACTTTTTTTTTAAAAATTTGAAAACCGCTCCAAGATTTTTTTTAAAAATTTGAAAGAATCACGCAAACGTCAATACCCGTCGATTGACACCTAGTTTAAAAAAATCGTATGTTTGGTTCGCGAGATATAGCGCATGACAGAAATGACCTTCAAACGGACAAAACAGCAAACCCCTCCGACCGAAGTTTTTCAAAAACTAATCAGCTCTTAAAATTGCAAAGACGCTTCGATTGACACCTCAAATAAGTTGATACGACTTTGTTTACGTGAGTTATGCTCGTCGAAAAAAGTGTCCACGAACGTACATACGTACGTACGTACGTACGTAAATACACACACACACACACATACATCTCCCTTTCTAAAAACACTTTATATATACTCTATAGACCTCAAAACGTAAAGAAATGTTGAAAATTTCAATTTCGATTTTCGAGGCGATTACAAGAACTTCCCATATACTGGGAAGTTAAAAACAAAAAACTCTTCTCAACTCAATTAAAATTTACTAACCAAAATGTGCCATTAGGCTTCCGGGCAGATTAGTCCAGCCAAAATAATGAGAGATTGAAGTCCATACAGTGTACAAAAAAAGCGAAGCCCCTTGAAAATGTAATTAATTGTTCTGAATTGCAAAATCGATAGATTTGGTATACATATAATATTGCGCTTTTCCAAAAACTGTAGTGTTCCTTGAAGAAAATTAACACGTCGAAAACAATTTAAATTATTTTCTACCATCACTGTTTAGGTAGCCAGTCAAAAAATAAACTTTCAATACAATAGAAACAGAAATATGATAAATAAATATTTGTTGTTGTAGTGATGGGCAAAATGTACTTATGGTTTTCGACAAACTAGCACTCTTGATATGCTTCAATATGCTTTTCCACAAAGCAAACAAATAATGAAAAGTAACTTTCCATAACTCAAGTTTCCGTTGCTTGTTCCAGGCCATTGGAAAAAGTGAACAGTGTATCCAATGTACGTTCCATTTCTACATAATATGTGAATTGTCTACAATAGATAGTCGTTTCGAAGAAACTAACAAGATCAATTAACTAATTTCCTGCATTTTACGATGCCTGTGGATTTTTTCAAAGAAAAACCAAACATCCGCTCGACTGTTGCTGCGAAACTTTCTTAAAGCTAAAATAGTATTTATGTAGATTGTCTTCTATCTATGCATTTGATTAGGTTACCATTTAGCTAGCTTCTATGCATATGGTGAAAGTTGAGCTGAAAAAGGGTGATTTATAGACAATGATTGCACTAATGTGGAAAAAGACGAACAAAGATTTGTGTATGTAGTGCAGCGATTCAGACAAAACCATGGATTATTTATTGCATTTTAAATGTATCAAGAAATGACGTAGCCCCATGGAAAGTAGTTCAATTTGACAAGAAAATTCTACATTAAGGACATAAAAGCTTTCAAGTAAGATACTATACCATTACTGGATGAAGTTGAATTGCGATCGATTTAACAGGAAGATCACCTTTCGTCTTACATCGCAAGTTTGAGTTGGAAAAATTGGTTTTGCTTTGAGAATCATCAAAAGTGAAAACACTCCAAATGAATTTGTGCTCAATTTGTATTAGTATTGGCTAATTTTTAAATTATTTATTTGTTATGCACAATGTTACATCTGTTTAACATATAGACATAAATAGGGAAAAATTGGAACTGTATGGTCAGTTAAATTCTAAGACGGTGAAGATGACTTTTTGCAAACTATTGTTTTTTTTGGTTTTGTCCCTGGGTCATAGGTATGAAATGTTCATTCATAGACCATCATAAATCATCATGAAAACTTCGTGCCAATGTAGTCTTTTATTTGATTTTCCATTAACATGTAACAAGAGAGACCTTTTTTCGTATGTAGTTTACCGTTGTGGGTTTAATCCTAGCTTTTGGGATACATGTGCAAACAATTAACTGTGTATTAAATATTCTTCAATCTTTTAAATTTTTAACTGTCATGGTTTTCTTATTTCATTCTCAGGTTCGACTATATTTTTCACAATTACCGGATGATAAAGTTCCATATGTAAATAGTGCAGGTGAACGCCACCGTGTAAAGCAATTGCTTCTGCAACTACCACCTCAAGATAATGAGGTACATTTGAAACATAAGCAAAAATAATTTGAACAACATGGTAAATTAATTTTTTATCAACAGGTTCGATATTGTCATAGTTTAACTGATGAGGAGCGTAAAGAGTTGCGATTGTTTTCAGCTCAAAGAAAACGAGAGGCTTTAGGAAGAGGAATGGTTCGACTGTTGACTGAGGATCGAACGTGCAAAGGGGTGAGAAAACAATAATGTATATATGTTTTATCTATAACCTTGTTGAATAAGCTTAATATATGCATCATTCAAATTGCTTCGTGCTATCTCAATGAGGTTTTAATGTGTGGAGTTTATATTTGTCTGTAGATGTACTATCCGATCGCTGACACCTTTTAAAAGCATCAATGCATTTGATCTTATATCACATTTTCCAAATTTCTGTTGAACAAACATATTTCAAAGTTTGTTTTGCGTTTACATTGATCAATCAGTCTACTTACATTTCATCGAAACCTGAAACAAAGGAAGTGCCTGTTTTACAAGCAAATTCTACAATAACCAACGGCCAGCCAGCCATCAAACAGGAGACCTTTTCATGTGATGAAAATGTTCAATCTAACAATACAAACTTAAACTTTTTTGTGGAAGCGGTGCTTTCCAAGATATGGAGCCGTCCCACTTTTTTTTGTTCTCAAGATGGCGCCAAGGGAATTGGAGCTGCGACGCCAGAAACTTAAATTTAAGCTCACATGAAGGCATACTACTCATTGCAATTAAAAAATTTCTACCCACTAAAATGCTCCGTGAGTTTTGCCATCGGAAGCTGATTATTTGGCCTAAAAATGCGTTTTTCACGTGAGTTTCCCCCCTTTGGGATGCAATAGCTTCCGCCAGTGTACAGCGATCAAAACAACCAATAATGCAAACGACTTGCAACAAAATTGCCCTAAAGTTATCCTATAACTTTTTATTTATTGATGTCACGTGAAAGTGATGTATTGACAATTTGCTAAAAATATAATTCTACGCAAGTTTGCCATACACAACTTTCTTGTGGGGGCCATGGCTTCGGAGATATAGGGGTGCCCCACTTTTTGTTTGTTTTCAAGATGGAGCCCAGAGCATGGGGGCTGAGACCCCAGAAACTTCAAGCTGCCTGTAAGGCATTCCACACATTGCACCAAAAATTTGCCTGCCTACCAAAATGCTCCGCGAGTTTCGCAACGGGGGTTTGCCATCAAAAGCCGATTATTTGGCCTAAAACGCGGTTTTTCCACGCGACTTTCTCTCTTTTGGTATGGAATAACTCCCGTTAATGACTAGTGGTTGCAACAATCAATACCGCAAACGATTTGTGACAAAATTATCTTAGAAAAGTATCCCCACCGTGTTTCGCGTGAAACTAAAAAAAGTTGTGGCGCCCGAAAGGTGTTCCCCCCTTTTTGTGTGTGGTTTTTGGCTTGTAACTTTTTTATTATTGACCCAACGTAAAAGTGATGTATGACCGACTTGCTTAACATTTCATTTTATGCAAGTTTGCCATACACAACTTTCTCATGGGAGCCATGTTTTCGGAGATATGAGAGTGCCCCAACTTCTTTTGTTTTGAAGATGGAGCCCAAAGGACAGAAGCTGCGACCCCAGAAACTTGAACTTACGCTATCTATATCATTGCCCACGCATTGCATTAAAAAAATTCTGCCTACCCAAAATGCACGGTTTTCGTCAAAATTCGGACACTTTGACAGTTCTACAATTATAGTTCAAAACATTTGATTCTGTTGATAAAATTTACCAATATTTTACAGTTTAATTAATTATTTATAATTGCCTTCATCCCTTGAACAAATGATCGAAATTTTCGCAATATTTGCTAGTATGAATTTCAGAACCAATAAATTAAGTTAAGGTATTCAACAGGGATCAATGGTCTTTTAAGAACCGATTTCTTTAGTGTATGATGTAGAGAAACTTTTTCTCATTTAATTTCTTCTCTTAAAGTGCTATAAGAGTCCGCAAAAACACGTGGAAAATGTTGCGTTACAAAAAAACACCAAAGGAAATAAATTGATAACTTTATTTTTTAATGGTCCGCTTTTCGAGCTTCGAGACTTAACAAAATTTCCAATGAAATTTCGTGGACGACCCTGATTCAAAATGCAACACACAAAAGTGTTAGTTTGTAAATCTATATTATGAATATGCAAAATGTCATCCGAGAAAGCATTTGGCAATTCAAGTCCAAAATGTTGATTATATTTGTAAGAGACAAGTAACCAAATATGGAGTACCGTTTTGTTTTTCGAGCATAAAGTTTGAATTAATTATGACATTCACGAAAATGTGGACTTAAGATCTTTGATCAGAAGTTATATATCAGGAGAAAAAATGTAATGTACTAGCAAAAATGACACATTAAAGTATCAAATTTGAACGCAGCATAGTCATTAGATGCGTAAAGTCCGCAGAGTAAACACCGGAGCCACAATTCTTCTTGAAAGTCTTCAGAATGAAGTCGTTCACAAAACATAGAGACAATAAGCATCCGCAGTGTCAGAGATTCTACTTTGATCAAGTCTAGCGTTTGAATCTATCAAAAGTTTAGAGACTGATGGTTTTGATGAAGGTTGAGATCTTTTGTAGATGGAAGAGTTTGAATTTGTAGGTATGTCATGATTGCAACCGTTCTTTTTTGCGTCCTTTCAGTAGGAAATAACCAACAATGTTAAACATGGAAAGTGTGGTTTCGGAGTGTCGGATGGCATCCTCTTCAGGTGCTGTCATTTATATAATATAATATAACGAGCTTAGCCCATCAACAAGCCTAACCGTGGTCGTGCTGTCTGGTAGCGGATGGTAAATGACAGCACCTGAAGAGGATGCCATGCGACACCCCGAAACCACACTTTCTATTAATTTAATGATGTACAAGCATAAAATCTGGAAGCTAAGAACCCCCATTAATGTGCAATAATAGTGTTAGTGAGTTGCTAACCAAAAAGCACAACTAGAAAGACGAAGTTGTTGACTAGACTAGGAGGTTCTAACCCATGATAAACTAAACTTATATATGAGATTTTTGTTAAGGATGTTCGATTATATTAATGTTAAATTTGAATGAAATTGGGTGTTTATGGTTGAAGGTGTTGGAATGTATATGTAGATAACTAGAAGTTAAATTAGGAGATATAGTCAATCAACTGCCATGGAAGTGGTGCTGATATACGTCACTGAAAGCCATTCCTACCTACGAGCACGGCGAATGTTTGGTCATGTACCATTTTTAGCCCGTGCCGCCTGTCAGCTGTGATTAAATTATGCACATGCCACGTTACGTGCGGGACAATACGTATCACACGTACTCATGCTAGTTACAATAAACACCAATGAACCAGGTTTACCTGGGCACAAATTGCCGTAAGAAGCTCACATACCATTGGTGCATGAGGTCCTAGGATCGTCACGCAGACAGAATTCAAGTGACTTTAAGAGCATTGTTACCGTCATCGCTAACTTCTAACAACATTACGCAGAGAAAACGGGAAACGACAATTTTTTTGTCAACCCGAGAGCTGTTAACGCGAGAAGTGTCAGCATAGGGGTAAGACTTGACAAAGACCAGACTACCAGCGAATAGTCGGGAATAGACATAATCTAGGCGGAACAAAATGAAACGAAAGTTAAATTCTATCTCGATTGGGTCTTTGGCGGGGCATGGTGTGGTAACGTCACCGGCAAATGAATATATTGCAGTGAAGCTGGCGGAACAGGGTCTATTTCAGAACTTGTGGGGTGGTGAAGTAGCCATTTTTTAGACGTTACCATTGAGAAGCTAGTCATTTTGCAAATGGAAAGTTTAAAGGGGATTCAGGTTTTTTTGGATTGTTCTATGCTGGTTGGCGATGGATCGTTGGGGACTTGCTTGCTGGAAAACATAGTTCTGGTTTTCAATTCATTTTGGAGTTTTGGAGAAGCCTGGATGCCCGCATGTTTAGGAAGCGTGTTGGAGTTCATATGTGACGAGGTGTCTTGCCTAGAGTTAAGGGTAATTGTGGACGTAGTTTTATCACATCTTGGGGCCAGTTCAAATGACGTTGTATTAAAGTCACTGAATTTTGTAAAGAATCGCTTGCTCATTTTACTTTGCGCAAATTGAGTTATGTGAATTTTTTTGGAGAGAATATTGCGTTTTCTCGTCGGATGTTCTTTTTTGCCGCTTATGTTGTTACAAGTGGTTTTAAGCTGGTAATAATTTATTTCTTGTTTCAAGGCTCTTTGCTAGGGCCGTACAGGTGCAGAAACAAGTGACGCCTTTTAAATTGATTTTTCACCTCGCGGGTGAATTGCCCAAATGTGGGCAAGATTGGCTGCGACGATTTATACAAGTAACCTGTGTCTGATGAACAGACCACGAGCTGAGGCCTTACCTATTTTTGCATCATTCCGAAAGTCCACTAGATTATGCAATTTGGGAACGCATAGTGGCAGTCGTGATGGATACTTTTCACATAGACTATCTTTTCATGCACTACCTGGATGTTCAGCCGAGGTACAAGACCTACGGCCTTCGGCTACGAACCGATAACAAACCTCGAGAAAGCTATGTGTGGACGGCTAACCCAAAGAACACCAGCAGATAATAGGTTTGAATCTCTACTATGATTATTTTACTTTCGTTAAATGTGAATCTGCAAGATAATTCGTCTTTTGCCACCATCATTATGTCTACAAATTGGTGCTACTTTCTTTTTTATTTCCTTCGAACAGTCAGATGAGTCCAATGACTCAAATGATAAATTACGCAATGGATCCATGTACAGTTTTGGATTAGACTTGCAGCAAGATATATTTGAAATATCTTGTTAATTTCGCCAGACTCAAATTTAAAAAAAATTAATGCCCTTAATGTCAAACTTCTCACTCAAGTTTTTCATTTAAAGTTAGTATAGTCTTAAACCAAAAAAAAGTACCTGGTAGAAAGTTCGCGTTAGCTTCCACCATAATTAGAATTTACATCAAAAAATATTTGACGGAACATTTAGAAATGTCTTCAAAAATTTGTCCATAGCAAATGGCAACTATTTTGGGAGCATTTTCGAATTTTTCCCCAAATATCTGAAGATGTTGTATCGGGCTTAGATGAAAGCATTTCATTATTATCTCTAACACCAATAATGATATGGAGAAAAGTGAAAGATAGAAATTATCGACCATTAGGTTTTTATTGAAGAACTAGTTTTAATGAAAGATTTTAAGCGCGACAATTGTCGATGAGCGGTGCACGCGCCATACACTTCAGAACGAAAGTTTACGAAAGTTCTATTTCCATGATTTATCACGATATGCATAGAAATGAATTCGAAAATGTTTGGTGCGGGTACCTATCAACAAAATTTGGTGCACTATAAATCAGAAACTATTAATACCACAATGAAATGCTCCAAGTAAGTTGCCTGTATCACTTAAAGGTTTATAATTTTCACCTTCCACTTCTTCCGTAAGATCATTGATTTTTGATTTTAACAAAAAAAACAGTTCGAAACAATTTGAGATCTCGTAGTTCAAAAACCATATTGCATTCACATAATTTTTTCATAAATTCATCGATGTTCGAGGTAGAAGCAAACTTGAATTCAAAATAACATTTAACAAGGCCCCTTATAGAAAAACTTTTTGCTTTTGGACTCACCGTGTACCGTTTTAATTACTCCCAATGCAAATATTGAATGAAGTTTGTTAATATGACAGAACTAGATTAGAGATGAATGGAAGAATCGTCCAAATTTTCTAAATTTTGAGCTCACCGCCAACCGTTCTACGAATTGGATTGATGTATATGAGGACGGTGTGATGCATGTGGAATAAATAATAAAAATTCAATAAAAAATATATACCGATACTCTAAAATCACTATTTGATTTTTAGAATATATGTCATTTAATTTATTAAATTCTGAAAAATGTTTTTAAACCGAATTTCTAAAATCATGGCCCAAATCAAACAACCACTCATTAAAATGATCAAATGCCCGTGTTTACGTGAACTAGAATTCCATAGCTCGAAAAATTAGTGCGTGTTAATCATATTCCACTTTTCAGTAGTATTTATCGATGCAAAGTTCTGTTGATGTAATTTCCATATAAAATGGCATTCATTTATTTGAAACATTTCACACACGATACGAATATTTGCATTCGATTTAATTTACGAGCTGCATTTTTTATAAAAGAAGGTGGAACTGGAATAGAACTTCGTTTGTCGTTTCCCAAAAATTAAACATTTGCGTGCTGATAGCGTTTCAAATGCAGTCATTTTAAATGGGAGCATCTTATCAATTCGAAAGGAAAAATGAATAATAAATCCAACTATAATATCACTACCTTTTGCAAAATTAATTTCGAATTAAAAACGGTCAAGATAATGTGAAATTGTGAAAATTCAAAATAATAGTAATAAACAATGGGAAGCTCTTAATTCATCAGAATGTTAAGTTTCTTAATTCATTCGACGCCGGTCAGTTTAAAAAAAATGGATGTTTGCGGAAAAATCATAAATGTTCTTAAGAAAACCTTGAATTCCAAAACATTTTGTGCGCTACAAAGGGCTACCATACTAACATCCCAAATTTTCAAACACTTCCAACCAAACAATGTTGCCTTGTATCAAAATGAAAAAGTGAATGAAAGTGTTCAACGTATCAAAACGTCTTAATACTTTCAAATGTCTACTCACTTGTCTTATCTCCGATTTCGCTTGACTGATCAATTTTTAAATCTGAAATGGAAGAAAAAACCCAAAAACTTTTTATCAACCGATAATGGCAGTGTTGTGTCCGCTTCAATTCACGTCGGCGAACAATTCTTGAGCTGAAAATACAACTTCTTATTTCCAGCAAATCGACCAACACTAAGAAACATTAATCGATAAAGCTACTCTTTCAACATGAACAATTTTTGCCTGCACCTTTGTGGTATATATCGAAGGAGCCGAAATGAAAGACTCTTTTCTAATTTATCATTTTATATCGGACTTTTGGTAGGGAAATTGTAAGCAAAACGGCTAGTTCTGTGCGATTAAAATGTGCACTTATATTTTATCTAAGATAATAAAAAAGTATTCTACTTTATGCCAGGGAAATATTGAAAGTAATAACGAAAATTATTTTAAAATATAAGAGAATAACTATCAACTCCACTAATTAAAATAAAAATTAACAATTCTATAGTTCCTATTCGTTTTTGGCAAATATTCTCTACCCATTGTTGCATCTCTTTTGAGATGAAGACATTCGAAGGACTATAGACCCTCGTGTCTTGCGAACGGCTGCAATTAAGGAACCCAATCTCAAGGGAAGGTTAAGAAAGTGGAGGACAGGCATGGCGCCTCCCGTTATGAGAAAAACAAAAAGGCCCTGTAGTTGATTGACTGGAAATTTACTAAATGGAGTCATTCATAACGAGATACAGAAACGACTCAATTAGCCCTAAGCCCTAAGCTGGAACGTGGGTTTGTGTATCTTTAAATTGTTTTTGCCTCTTGGGCTTCAAATTATTTACATTGTCACGCTTTTTTATTCTGAAGTGCTAGACTGTGAATAATCATTGAATATATTTTATTAAAATAAACAGCGTACAAAACGGTAAAAGAGTCTCTAGAGAGTTTTTAAGTGAACAGATATTGTAAAAGAATGTAATCCTAAATAGCAAAGCTTTCGATAATACTCGGAACAGAAATTTAATGTTTCATCTATGATTATGAAAAGCTTCTTTCCGGCAGGAGCAGCTTGAAATATGAGCCACCGAACAACAGACACCAGTTTAGAGCACCACCATTTCATTTTGCCACTTAACACATACATCTATTTTTTATATTTCCTTTTCTGATGCTTTCAGTGTGAAGATCATCTGTCCTCGGGGGATATAGTCGTATTCGCTACCCGTTTGGGGTCGAACTTCTGCTGGCATCCGGGTTGCTTTGTGTGCACAACATGCAAGGAGCTTCTTGTCGACTTGATTTATTTCCACAAGGATGGGAGCTTGTTTTGCGGACGACATCATGCAGAGACCCAAAAACCAAGATGCTCCGCATGTGATGAGGTAAGAATTAATTCATACTTTTCCATGTCTTCCTTTTGGCCTATACGTGATGCGTTTTTTAAGGAAACGAAGCCAGATACCATGTAGCATAAATTGAGCTGTGTTAAATTATTGTTTTCTCCTAGGAGCATAACTGCTTCTCTCGGTGCTGTTTCTTAGTTGGATATATTATTGTATAAAAGTATTAATATTCAATAAGTACCATGTGGTATATTTTTGATCAAAACAACCAATGAAATAATGAGATATAACAAATGAAACCTCTCTTATTCTTCTTTTAAAGTATGTAATTCTAGAAACTCTCTGTAAAATGAAGACAAAAATTTTTCGGGTAAACTAAACAGTGTTGGAAAAGCTACCATATTGTAAATGATTTGGATGGATAAAGACGAAGAATTTCACTTTGCAATTACAGCCACATATATCAGATGTATATATAGTGTTTAGGATAGCATTAAAGAGCGGCGAAAAAAACAGTTGTTGGAAATACATTGATAAGTAGAATATGAGAATAAATTCACTTTTTGAATTGTAGTTCATCGCAAAATCTCTCCATGTCGCAGAAAAATTTATACTTTTAAAAATGATTGCAAAATTTATGTTATTATAAGAAGCTTGATTCCAAAACTCATTTAAAGTTTAAGTTTCATGCAGCGTCGAACAGAATTCAATGCACAGTGGACCAGCTGAAAGTGTTTGTGCAAATAAAACAAGAACAAAAGACACTTAAAAACTTCTCACTATTATTTGGGCAAAAAAGTCAAGCATCGATGATAGAATAATCATGGCATTGTTATTTATTATAAAACAAGGCAAAATACAGCACTGCCGATAAAAATGCTTTGAAACTTACCACGAAAACTCAAATACATTTAAATTTAAAAGCTAAAAACCTCATAACATACGGAAATAATATAAAAGCTTTCCTATTGATAACGCCAGCATTCTATTCATCTAAGCACGTTTAGTTTTAGTTCAAATGTAATACTTGGTGTTACAGTTGTTTTGGCAAACTTTGTCATCTACAATTTACCATTGATTTAATTTGAGATTGAAATTGAGAAATTGTGGGGGCTTTTTCAAGTCGTTGATATGTATTTTCAATACATAATAAATTTTTCCCTAGTTTCAATGTGTAAACGACATTGCTATTATTTTGAAAATACCATAAGACATTTCCTCTTCTACATACGGCCACATGATGGTTTCGTGGTTGATCTCGTTTACGAATCGATCTATAATATCATTTATTATAAGAATGAACTTTTCCTTGGTCTAAAAAGTACTGCCACATCTGTTTGCTTCCTCCTCCTTATTTGAATTTGTTCTTTAAAAAATGCGGATGTAGGGAAAAGCTTCGAACCATTGAAATTTCTAATAATCCAGTTTACCTTTTAAAAACAGTTTTTTAACTTCCCAGTTCCCTATGGGAAGTTATTGTAATGGGGTCGATTTTGCGAATCCCAAATTTTGACATATCTCCACGTTTTAAGGTCTCTAGAATCCAAATCCATCGGTTTTAGAGAGATGTCTTTGAGTGTGTATGTACGTATGTGTGTATGTGCGTATGTACGTATGTACGGATGTACGTATGTACGGATGTACATATGTACGGATGTACGTATGTACGTATGTGCGTTCGCAATTATTTTTCGTCTCGATTATCTCGAGAACCAAAGATCGGATTGACGTGGGACTGGTTTTAAACGACGCGTAATTACGTAACTTAGAACTGAATGACTTTTCAGCAAAATCAGTTAAGCGGTTTTTTATTTAGGATAAAAAAACTGAAAAAACGACTAAAAATTGATTATTTTTAAACTGTTTTAACTGTTGATACGCACTATTAATTCGTAAAGATACCAAATACTTTCATAGTCATGTTGTTATTATTGTGCGTTTTAGCAAAATTAAGATCAAATTTGTAAAAAATGTTATTTCAAAATAAAAAATTAAAATTTATTTATGAGATTTCAAACTTATATTATCAGGTTTGGGTGAATGGGAGTAGAGACGCTAATGCAGTTAATAATTGGATATTGTTATAAATAATTTAATATTGTTAATAACAATCAAATAATATTAGTTATAATTTGATATTGTATATATAAAGTCAATTATAATTATTAATATTCAACATTCTTAGAAACGAATGATTATTGTAAATAATAATTAAATACCCTCAATAATAGTTGTGGATTCCGAAGCCGAAATGAAGAACGAGGTTGAGGACGAAGTGGAGGACAAGAAGGTTGACGAGGACGAAGAGGACGAGGTTGCCGAGGCTTTGGTAGAAGATGACCAGGTGGTGGAGACGTCTTCCTCTACCAAATCTTTTATGGTTGGATAAAAAATTGATAAAAATAATAAAAGTTATTACATTAATTTAGAATAATAATGTTTAATAATAGTAATTATTAATAATAGTAATTAATAATAAAAGAAAATTATAGCATTTTATTCACCCCACTGGGAAGTTAGTCGTGTGGGCCTCAAGGGTCGCACTTAGACCACATTTTTCATTTTTCAATAGTCCAATGAATGTTGAAATTTGCAACTGATTGATTTTTTATAGTTCTGTACGAATTTTTCACCTATCTCTAATAATCACAATGTTATGACCGAGCCTTTATTTCTTGCGAGACCTCGAAAATGATAATATTACGCACTATCGACCGCAGGTGCTGAAGTTCTATCGTAGAAAGTTTTTAAGCGTTTATATTAATGATAATCGATGATAGAAGTGTGTAAATTAAGCCAGGGCTTGAGGTAAAGTTACAGTTAGGGTTAAGTGATGTAAGCTCTTGCACTTTTTAAGGTTCATCACTAATAACTTACTATTTCGTATCGTATTCATAAACTGCTTTGTTTCATATAAGTCTATAGTATTCTTGTAAGAAGTTACTACACTCTATAATAACAAAGTATAACTAGATTTTTAGTATATCACTAAAATATACAAAAAGCCAAATGCCCAATATTATACAACCCAGATTGTATTAAGGTTACTTTCATAGAATACATTTAAATTATTGAAAACTCATGTGAATTGTCAGAATTTTTGTGTCACCACTGCCAACATCAAAGGCATAGAATAAGTTTCTGTCACCTCTTCCCTCTGAAGTTTTTTAGCAAAAAAATTTTGAATTTTCGCACACAAAAATACAATATCCCCCAAAAAATACAAAACAAACTTGAATTGTACCATGTTTTGAATTTTTATTTCATTTGGAAAATATTTGTTTACATAGCAAAGTAAAAGCTTATAAAACATTTGTATTAACACATACATATTTTCCATACACATTACAAATTATTTATACTAGTGTTTGGTGTTTGCTTGACATTTGAATTAGGATTAGCTAAAAATGTATTCAAAATTGATTGTTTCAATCTTTTCCTTTACTCGTCATATATTATCTTGCAAAGAGACATAATATGCTGAACTGTCCGATCTAATTTCAAAACACACTAAGGCCAAGTTTTCTCGGACAACGATATGGCTTCTTGTATTTTCTTGAAATCGAAACATCGAAACAAAATCGTCCCACTTGAATCAACATGGTATAATAATGCTCCTTGGGGCTTGCACCTTGACAGAAATTTTTGTTTCAAGTCGTCCAAAAATTATTCATTTCATTCATGCTTCCTCTAGGATGTCATGTATCCGCTGCTTCTAAAATTTTGATAAATTTTAGAATTTCGGAAATGTTAACAAAAATCTCAGATTTTGGAAATCCTACTTAAATACTTACACACTGTTTTGATGGTTTCGGTTATAATGCACAAATGAGGCTCCGTCATAATATAAAAAATCAACGAATATTTACAATCAGCTATTATCTAATAATTTGTCGCACGGATTTTTTTTTAAATTTTCACACTTACTGAGTTACTTAAATACTGCTTAAGAAATCAGGACAAGGAAACAATTCAAACAAGTAAAATCACGAACTTTTCGGAAAAAGGAAAATAATTGTGCTCATCAAAACGAAAGAGACTTTTGCCAGATTTTCACAAACTATTCGAGTGAACGATAAATGTTGAACTCAATGTACCTGAAATTTTTTATTAATATTTCATGCATTGAATACTTTTGTCTTTTTATATCCAAAAATAGGTGAAGCTCCACGTGTGCATAATTACCACGTTTTGAAATGTCTCTCCATGAAAAAACCTCTTCCTATTTGTCCTTGTTAGCTATGGCTTCTTTTTTCCCGTTTTCGTTTGCCTAAAATTGAATATTGCTGAGATTTTGACAACAATTCTTACTTTTTAAAGAATTGTCTTAAGTAATTATCTTTCATATGTATTTTTTTTATAATCAATAGGTAATCTTTTCCGATGAATGCACCGAAGCTGAGGGTCGGACGTGGCATATGACTCACTTTCAATGTTTTGAGTGCAATAAACAGTTGGGTGGACAGCGATATATAATGCGAGACGGCAAACCATTTTGCTTGCAATGCTTCGACACAATGTTCGCAGAATATTGTGACCATTGCGGTGAAATAATAGGAGTTGATCAGGGACAAATGAGTCATGATGGACAACATTGGCACGCTACAGATAAATGTTTTTCTTGCTGCACTTGCAACCGTTCATTGTTGGGAAGACCGTTTCTACCTAGGCGTGGAACAATTTATTGTTCAATAGCCTGTAGCAAAGGAGAACCTCCTACGCCATCCGATAGTTCCGGGCCCGGACGTCCTCAACAGGAAAAGCCGATCACTCTGCATGCGCCGAAAAGCCCTAAAGTAAATAACAGAACAAAAATCATGTCTTGCACAGAGAGTCCTAGCAGCCCTATTAGCTTAAGAAGTGAAGACCGCATAACAAGCATTAAGCACGAAGAGACTCTAGAGAACAACCTTAACGCTCATCTGCCGAAAATTCATCGTGACTATCGACGAGAACCAATAGACCTCAGTGAGCTAAGCCTTAGCTTGGAAAATCTTGCAGCAAGTGAAAAAACTTTAAGTTCGAGCAATGATCAAAATTTGACTTCATCGTTGCCAGAACTGGTCTCAGAAGTTCCACAAGAAAAGAAGCCCGAGAAAGTTTTGAACACTCCCAATACTTTACCGTCTCCCAGTGTTTCAGTAACCACTGCGAGTACCCAGGAAGCATTACCAGCTGCATTGGTAACAAAGCGTTCAGGACATCGTTTCCAAAATATCCATGATACCATGGCTCGATCGAAAAGCTATACAGATAATTCAAGTGCTCGGCGGCGTCGAAAGCGGCGAAAGCAGATTCGGTTTCAATCTGAAATGCAAATCAATACAAACCCGATACCAGGAACCTCATATTCCTCTCCAACAAGAAGCGCCAGGAATAATGAGTCAGATGCTTCAAGCATTTGCTCCACATGCTCTTCAAGTTCCTCATGCCCCGACGAATACATTTACAAGCTACCATCGAGGAAGCATTACGGTGGAGTTCGCGTCACGTACATTCCAAATGATGCAATAGCCTACCAGCGAAGAAGAAGTCAGGATAAAAAATCAGGACCCGGTGACAAAAATTGCATTCTTTCATGACCTCCTCTACCAAATTGCTTATGTTCTTGCTGTAGAGGGTGCTTCCAGCGCTTACTAAGATTGTTTCAAAAATCCGGAACACAAAATTTAGGTGCCGTTTACGTATAACCTTCATTTTGAACTGTTAAACGCATTTGAAGTGAACTAAAATTTTAATTAATTGCTTGATCATACCAAACAAGAATAATAGTACGTAACTCAAAGTAATAAAACTTTTTTATGAAAAAGGTACTATTTACGAAGTTTCACACCCAAAATAATGAATTGAGTTTTCAGGAAAAACGTTTTTTAGCCTCGAACATTTTCTTTCATGGAACACATAACTCTTAAAAATCAAGCAATAGGCTTGGTATATCAAATAGAAGCTAGTTAAGTATCAAAATATTGACATATACATATGCACAGCAATAACAACTATCAGTTGGCACTGTCATCAAGGTATTCAAAAAATATCATTTTACGTTTACTAGCTTTCGAAGGAAGCGGCTTTGCATGTTGACATATCTTACGCAAAAAGAGATTTTTTATATGGCACTTGTTATGAAACTTTTTACACATAAGTAGGTGTACTTCGATCAACGTACAAAACAATTTTTTAAAAACTATTGTCCTTAGTAACTTAAATAAATTCGTCTTATTTGTAAGCTGTAAAAATATTGTATAAACTATTGTACAGATTTTTCATTTGTTGCGAATTCGCAATGAAAGTCTTATGAAAATAAATGTTTACAGAATGTACAGATTTTAGTTGGTGTTTCTTTGATTATTTCATCGAAAAAGGGTCCTGTTTGTGATGAAGGTGTTGTTTGGATTGTAGGTTTATAAATTTGAAAGTATATTAAAAGAATAAATAAGGAACGGATTGTGAAACTGCACAACGTTGCGATGCATTTGGAAAGTTTTCTTAAATTTTAGGTCGAAATTCTTTAATACCAAGCGTTGTTTCTTCTGTTGGTTGTTTTACTTGAGCATAGCTCTGCAATTATTTTATGTTTAACTGAATTGTTCTCTATTTTTCGTAAAGTGATTTTGTCAGAATGATGTTGCCCAAATATTTTGATTTAAGGGGTTATTCTACCTTTGCAAAAAGACATTTCGATGTGTTTTTTTTTTCATTTTTCAATAGATTAGACTTTTAAAAATTAGTGTCTAAAGTTTTAAAGCGATATCTCTTTTCCTTTTTGTTCTACAAACATATTTCGAAGCGTCCCCTCCTAATTCGAGCGCTTTTGTTGCGCGGTCGGTTTTGGACATCTTTTTTTGCTAGAATAACGGTATATACGTGTATATATGACTTCCTAAAAATAACTTCAGCATTTTTACACATATTTCCTAAGTATAAAGAAATTTGCTTTATTTTTGTAAAAAATGTGTTGCGCAAACTTTAAACTAGGGATGCATCCGATACCGATACCGATATATTGGCGATACTTCGGGCTTGGTGACATATCGGTATCGGCGATATTTTTATGACCGATTCAACGATACTTTTCAAATTTCGCGTTTTAAAAATGATATAATGTTAACGGCCGTGTTGTCTCGTTTATTTCGTTGCAAACCAGTCGCGAACTAACTATGCTCGGAGAACCCCCGCGCTTTTAGTCTCTTGTTTCGCTAGGTTGACTGCTATCGCGCGTAGTATTTTTCCATGCAAATAAAATTAAGAATTACATATCCCAGTCGGACTTTTTGGAATCAATTCTTTGGTAATGCATGATTTCATCGATGCTTATGTCGGAAAATGGAATTGATTCCAAACGAATGCATAGGGAATTTGAAAAGTAATCATTGAAAGATTGTAAATCTCTATACATTACCTCGTAATGCAAAAATGAAGCGATGGTAACATATTGTGTGGAATGGATGCCTTCCAGAACCGATTACCAAGTAAGCATTACGGAACACATTGATTCCAGCATCGCTTCCTGGTAATAAGAAATGGAGTTAGCACGGATCCTGCCAATGACATCGCCATGTTAAAGTAATCGATGCGGTATTGCCAAAACGATCCGTATTAGCTTCCGAAGAATGATTACGGAATCGATGCAGTAAGCATTACTGGTCCTACTGGGATCGTAAGTGATTTGTGTGTATATATCATTTTTAACTAGTTCATTGAGTCAAATAAAGTAAATCTAAATAGTAGTCATGTCAACTTCAAAACACAAATTATTGGAAAACATAAGAAGTCCGTCGACAAAAAAGGGAGAATTGATCGCAATCAAAAAAACTACCGTCTAACTTGGTATTAGCTCTTAATGAAAAATGAGATGGTTTGGAAAATGAAGAAACATATTGCTTAGCCACAATGCTTGATCGTCGTTACAAATCCCAAATATTTCAATTACAGTCTACTATTACTACGGCGAAAAAACGTCTTGTTCAATTACTTGATCCTAATGTAGCACTGCATTCCGAAACTATGTCAGACACGGTCACACCTACATCTAGTACTGTAACTGGAAGCTCTGAGATGCCTACGAATGGTAACCTTTGGAGCGTTTGTGAAAATATTATTAGAGAGTCCGAGGAATATGAGCCTCTGTCTACTCTGAGCTGTAACTCTCTCAAAGAAGAAGTCGAGAGATACCTAAGGTATTTTAATATGTATATCGAGAGATGCATCCGTTCGTTTTGTGGCGCAATGACGTCTTATACCCAAACTTGAATAAAATGGCGCAGAAGTACTTTGGTTTCCAAATAAGTTCTTTGCTTCTGAGAGATTATTTTCCACAGCAGGTCTCATTGAAACAAACTTGCGAATAACCCCTTAAGGGGGAAAATCACAGTAGAGGTAAAAAAAGTCATTTTTTGGGAATTTTTTCTCAAAAACCAAACAACATATCTAAATTTGGTCAAAAGATCTATATTGTACAAGTATTTGACATCCTTTTCGAATTTTTTCAGAACCATGAAAACTATAATGGCGGCTCCCTAGCATTTCTCCAAAACGCCTTTTATCATGGCTTTAGCTGCCGGACCGTTTCCTCCTGAAATGTTAAGGTTATGATTATCAAACAAATAATTGTCGATAAAGCGTAATAATAGCCAGAGAAGTACGAAGGATTTTTTTAACTTCCCAGTAAATGGGTAGTTCTTGTAATCGCCCCGAAAATCGAAATTGAAATTTTCAATTTTTTTTAACGTTTTGAGGTCTATAGAGTATATATAAAGTGTTTTTAGAAAGGGAGATGCATATGTGTGGGTGTGTACGTACGTACGTATGTATGTAAGTTCGTGGACAGTTTTTTCTACGAGCACAGCTCATGTAAACAAAGTCCTATCGACTTCGTTAGCGTGTCAATCGAAGCTTCTTTGCAATTTCAAGAGCGGATTAGTTTTTGGTAAACTTCGGTTGGGGGGGTTTGTTGTTTTGCTCCTTTGAAGGTCATTTCTGCCATGCGTAATATCTCGCGAATTAAACATGCGATTTGCATCGTTTAGGTGTCAGTCAACGCGTTTTAACATTTTCGTGAATTATTTGAATTTTGACAAAAATTGTCGGAGTCGTTTTTTAATTAAAGGACAAAAAGTGAAAAAAGTTAAATTTTTTCATAAACAAATTTTTTTTTAACCTGATTTGCAAAACACAGTAATCAATGTTTATATAAATTATATACTCTAAACAATGTTTGCAAAAACAACATCAACACTTTTTCTCATGGTGGCAAAAAAATTAAATTAAAAATTAAAAACTATTAACAGTCATCATGACCTTCAAGGTCGTTTCTGTTATTCATTATATCTCACGAACCAGATAAAATATTCGCATCATTAAGGTGTCAATAGACGTGTAATAACACTTTTGTGATGTGTTTAAACTTTAAGAAAATCGTTTCAGTGGTTTTTTAATTTAATAAAAGTAAATGCGAAAAATTACATTTTTAGCCTGATTTGCACAGAATAGTAATGCCAGTTTATAAAATTTATACATTCTTATCAGTTTTTGAAGAGAAACTAACAAAACTTTTTTCCATGATTATGAAAAAAAAACTAAATTAAAACTAATACATCATTCAAAATTACCATTTAAAAAGGGTTCATACGAATGATATTACTCAGTATCTTTTATTCTAAAAACGTTGTTGTAAATTCAATCAAAGTGTTAAAGTATTTGCATAATTTGAGCAGATTTTTAATAGTTTTAAGAGTGTTTTGTTTTTAATAAAAAAACTGCTTAAATTTTGAAAACCAACAACATTTCAATCAAAGTTGCATTTGTGGTAATCAACGCTTTGAATGAAAAAATGTTTTGTTGCCAATACTTTGCAAGATCATATGCTTTAAAAAACTTTCATCAAATAGAAAATTGTAGTTTTTAGTAGTTTCATTCTTTAGTAATCGTAAGATTTCAATTACTTCCTTTTTACTTTTTACATGCAATTGAACCTATTTTTGACGGCATATTATATAAGAAATAACTATCAATCTCATTTACGTAAAATCGTGAAAAATAGTAAAATCACTGAATTTAGTGATTATGCCGGAATGATGGAAATTTTGAACGAAACTATTCAAAATGGCCATCACGCAACAAAATCTCTTCAGTGGGCGTAATAACAAAAACTGCTTTCATTTTTGCTAGCGCTCTTTTGTCCTTCAAGCATCGATATGAAACTGACAAATAACGTAGAAAAGGCTTTGTAACCTACCCCCACCACCAGCCGATTGATCCGCGTGAATATTCAATCAAATCAATTTACCCCGATCCACCAAAAACCTTATGTAATCAATGGATGCTCCCGTAGATGATATGATTAATATTAATTCATTTCAATTACTGTTATGAGCACTCTCATTATTATTATTCAAAGTAGTATTATTTTCTTTTTTTTATTAACTTCCCAGTATATGGGAAGTTCTTGTAATCGCCTCGAAAATCGAAATTAAAATTTTCAACTTTTCTTTACGTTTTGAGGTCTATAAAGTATATATAAAGTGTTTTTAGAAAGGGAGATGTATGTGTGTGTGTGTGTACGCACGTACGTCTGTACGTTCGTGGACACTTTTTTCTACGAGCATCACTCACGTAAACAAAGTCGTATCGACTTCGTTGAGGCGTCAATCGAAGCGTCTTTGCAATTTTAAGAGCTGATTAGTTTTTGGGATACTTCGGTCGGGGGGGTTTGCTGTTTCGCCTCTTTGAAGGTCATTTCTGTCATGCGTTATATCTCGCGAACCAAACTTACGATTTGCATGATTAAGGTGTCAATCGACGCGTATTAGCATTTTCGCAAATCTGCCAAATTTTTTAAAAAAATCGTTGGAGCCATTTTTTAATTTAAGAAAAAAAAGTGCAAAAAATTAGGTTTTTTTTTCATAAACAATAAATTTTTAATCTGATTTACGGAAGACAGTATTCAGTTTTTATAAAATTTATATATTTCAAGCAGTGTTTGTGAAAACAACATCAATACTTTTTCTCATGATTACGTAAAAAATTAAATAAAAAATAAAAAATCGTTAACAGGCATCATGATCTTCAAGGTCATTTCTGTCATGCGCTATATCTCGCGAACCAAACATACGATTTGCATCGTTGAGGTGTCAATCGACTCGTATTAATATTTGTGCAAATATTTCAAATTTTGAAAAAAAAATTTAAGCCGTTTTTTAATTTAAGGAAAAAAAGTGCAAAAAATTAGGTTTTTTTCATAAACAATAAATTTTTAACTTGATTCGCTAAACTTTGTAATCGATGTTTATAAAATTTATATACTCCAAGCAATGTTTCTAAAAACACCATCAAAACTTTTTGTCATGATCACGAAAAAAATAAAATAAAAAATAAAAAATCATTAACAGTCATCATGACCTTCAAGGCCATTTCTGTTATTCACTATATCTCACGAACCAGATATAATATTTGCATCATTAAGGTGTCAATCGACGTGTTTTAAAATATCTTTGATTATTTCAACATTATCAAGATCCGTTTCATCGGTTTTTTTAATTTAGTAGAAAAAAATGAGAAATTTTAGGGTTTTTTTTCATAAAAAATATTTTTTTAGCCTGATTTGCACAACACAGTAATAAATGTTTATAAAATTTATACATTCCTATCAGTTTTTGATGAGAAACCTTTACAACTTTTTTCATGATTCTGAAAAAAATTCAATTAAAAATAAAAAATCATTCAAAGTTACCATATGAAATGGGTTCTTCCGATTGATATTACCTTATATCTTTTATTCTAAAGACTTTGTTGTAAAGTCAATCAAAGTTTTAAAATGTTTGAATAATTTGAGCAGATTTTAAATAGTTTTTGCAGTCTTTTAATTGAAAAAAGCGGCTTAAATTTTGAAAACCATCAATATTTGCATTTGTGGTAATCAATCATCATCACCCATCCACCAAAAGCCTTACGTAATCAATGGATGCTCCCGTAGATGATAAGATTAATATTAACTCATTCCTGTTACTGCTATGAATACCTCTCATTATTATTATTTGAAGTAGTATTATTTTCAAAATTATTATTGTGTTTAATATTTTGAATGTTCTAGATATTACTGGGAAGTTGACCGTGTGGACCTCAAGGGTCGCATTTCGCGGCTTGTTTGATCTTTATTTTTACAAAGTAAGGATTAGATTATTGGAGATCTCTAGCTTACTACATTGCAACTCTTAAGTCTAGCTGGAATAATACGACCTCCATTGACAATACTCTGGGGGTTTGTGGTGCCACTGTTTATAATAGTTTATAAGAATTTACAATATTTTATAACATTTCATTCAATTAGTTTACATTATGTTGTCTTTGTTCAATAAAACTAATAAGAAAAAAAAGAAAACTATAGTGTATCGCTGCTACTCTCCTTCTGCAGTAAGTCACTGGGTAGATTCAGGCAGTATTATTTTTTACGGCATGTATTATCTCTGTACTTTTAGGGTCCCCTACCGCCGATTGGCTGTTAGGGTGCCGTCAGAGTGAACGCTTAAAGCGGAACGGAGCCGAGCCGAGCGCAAAGCTGATACCAATGTGACAAAACTCGGTGTACGTAGTTTCATACAAAGTCGCGCGGTTAAGGCAGAGTGCACGCAGAGCGGAGCGGAGAGCAAAGCGGATTCAATGCGAGAAAACAATTTCGAAGAGTTTTCTTACGAAAATTTGAAAGATTTGAAATTTGGCAGGATATTTTCTTAAATCATCATATAAATGATGAAATTCACCAAATTCATCTCTTTTTACATTAATTGGATTCTTTCCAAATTCTATTTTTTCATCATTAAACACCACACTGGGAGAAACGAAATACTCTTCATCAGATGAATCCATGAATTTCCCTTTCAATTTTATAAACACAAATGATATATTTGTTATATTTAATTATAAAATTATAAAATTAAATGCAAAACACGAAGGATAACCAGAATTTCAGCACCATTTATCGCATTCACTCTGACACCCAAAAATTGTCTTCTCGCATGAAAAAGCTACGCTTTACGCTCGGCTCGGCTCCGCTCCGCTTTAAGCGTTCACTCTGACGGCACCCTTAGTCGCAGTGGGTCAGTTCTTTTGCGCCGTACGTATGGTCTAGTCAGCAATATTTTTCTTGCTGTTTTGTTTGGATAGTCTCGCAATCGCTTCTTGTAGTTCAAACTCAGCTTTTCTGCTTCTTCCATGACTGTGCTGACATTGGTGTCTCTTTGTATAATTATGTTATTGACGTATTTGGGAGCACCCAGAATCGCCCGCAAGATGTTTGTTTGCGTTCTTTGAATGATTTCCAAATTTGTCTTTTTTGCTTAACCCCAGAGCTGCAGGGCATACGTCCATATTGGTTTGAGAATTGCCTTGTATATCAAGATTTTTGTTTCTAAGCTTAGTCTGGATATACTGTGCATTAACCAGTATAGTCTCCTGAACTGTAATTTCACTTGATCACGTTTTTTGTTTATATGACTTTTCCAAGTGAGTCTTCTGTCTAAATGGACCCCTAGGTACTTTACAGAATTTGTTATTTGAGCATCCGTACCGTTAATTTTAATGGGACAGCAGGATCGTTTTTTAAATGTGAACGTGATTTGCTGCGTTTGTGCTTCGTTAATTGAAATATGCCACTTTCTAGCCCAATGTTATATTATGTCTGTTTGTTGCTGTATTACCCTTTTTCCAGTTGATGGGTTTTTGTGTGCAAATAGTATCGCTGTGTCGTCAGCAAATGTAGTGGTAAGTACCTCTTTTGAGGTCGGGAGGTCTGCAGTGTACAGGAGGTAAAGGACTGGTCCTAGTACACTCCCCTGGGGTACTCCTGCTTTTATAGGATGTTCCTGGCTAATGGTATCTTTGTATTTGACTTTAAAGGACCGTTCAAGTAAGTAACTGGTTAGTATGCCATGAAAATTTGGAGGTAGAGTGGTCTTACTTTTTTGGATGAGTCCAAGATGCCAGACTTTATCAAAGGCTTGTGATACATCTAAAAATAGTCCAACACAATATTTATTATCTTCGAATGAATTTTTGATATAATTTACTAGCTTATGTACCTGTTCTATGGTACTATGGTTGTTTCTAAACCCAAACTGATGTTCAGGGATAACAGTGGAGCGATGGAGTGTGGGGAGCATTTTGTCAAGAAGTAGCCTCTCGAACAGCTTAGAAAGGGTGGAAAGCAGGCTAATGGGCCTATAAGACTCAACTTTTGTGCTATCTTTGCCTGACTTAGGAATGACTATGATCCTGGCATGTTTTCAGGCGTGTGGAAAATAATTAATGCGCAGTATTGCATTGAATATGTGCAATATTGCGATTTTGCCTGATATAGGTAGAGTTTTAATCATTTTACCTGTTATTTTATCGTGTCCAGGTGCTTTATTGTTGTTTAAACTGCTAATTTTCTTGAGAAGCTCAACTTTAGTGAATCTAATAGGTTTATAATTCCCACTACTGTTATTTGTGTTGGTATTGTCCTCATTAACTGTATCTAAGCAAAATACTTTCGATAGGTAATTACCAAAAGCTTCAGCTTTTTGAGTATTGTCTCTGAGCCAGCCACCGTTGTGATCCCTGATTGGAGTGTCTGCTGATACAGGTTTCTTAACCCTTTTAATTGTTTTCCACAATGAATAGTTAGTATCCGCTTTATTAGATAGATTGCTAACAAAGTGACCTATTTTTTCTTGCTTATCTATATATAGCGCTTTTTTTAGTGCTTTGGTGGCTTCGTTTAAGGCGACTTTTGCTTTCGGAGAGCGTACCCTTTGCCATTCGGCTTTGGCACTACGTTTAGCTCTTAGGAGTGAAAGTATTTTAATGTTGTAATACTGAGGAGTTTTAGCTTCCGTAGATTCGGCGGACGGGGTAGCAAATACAGCACAGTCATTAACAGTATTCGTTAAGTATTTTATTGCATTTTCAATATTTTCAGCAGATTTTAATTTAATATTAGGACAGAATGAGGATTGAAATCTCCTGCAAAACTTGTTCCAGTTGGTTCTACTATTTGTTAGTCTGGATTCAGAGTTTTCTACTATAGGTTTGCTGCTAAGCTCATAGATAGTTGGTGAATGGTCCGATGACAGATCATTCGTGGTCCAGGCCTTGATGAGGCACGGATCTAATTTCTTAGTAATACCGAAGTCAATGACATCGGGGATTTTTAATGGATCTGATGGCCAGTATGTTGGTGTGCCACCTGTTATGCAATTAAGGTTGTTCTTGTAAATAGAGTTAAGTAATTGTTTACCTCGTGGAGAGGTTAAGCGTGCACCCCAGTGTGGCGACTTAGCATTGTAATCGCCCGCGGCAAAGAAGCAGGGCCCAAGTGACTTGAAGAAATCATCGAAGTCTGTTGAGGTGATTCTGTGGTTTGGGGGACAATAAGTAGCCGCAATACACGTGTCTACGCTTCTGGAAGAGATACACAAAGCGGTACTGTGAATGTTACACATTTGTTTACATGGGATGGGGTGATGCTTGATTCTGTTTCTGATTAGTATGACAGTACCACCGTGTGGCTTGTCATCAGGGTGATTGTTGTTATAGACTGTGTAGCCATGAATTTTTAAGTTATTATTCTTACTGCATAGGTGAGTTTCAGCGATCAACATTATGTCAATATTATTGGTGTGCAAGAAAGATTCTAATTCAATTTTACGGGACAATAGTCCGTTTGCATTCCATTGTGCAATTCTTAGATTATTCATTTGTTCATTAAATATGTTAGTAGGTCTGTTTGTTTGTATAAGGTTGTCTGAATGTTATTCATGATATTTGTTAGTTGTTGTATGTTATTAACTAGGGTAATTAGAACCTGCATTATTCCTTCCTGTGTATTGCTGTTTACTGCTGGGTTTGAAGCTGTTGGATTACCATATTGTGGGTTTCTGACTACGTCGGCGTATGACATTCCTGCGTTAGTCTGATCCGTGGGTTGTGAGGTAGGAGTTGGTTGCACTGGTTGTGCATTAGAATAGTTATTTATGAACGCATTCGTTATTTTTCCCTGCTTGTTACGTCTATTAATTGTTAGAAACACAGGGCAGCCCCTGTAATTAGCGGTGTAAGACCCGTTGCAGTTACCACATTTTCTGCTGTTTGCATTCGTTTTGTTCTTGTTGCAGTTTTGGGTCTGATGCATTTCTTCGCAGGCAACACAAATACTGGTCAGCTTACAGTAATTTTTGGAATGGCCAAACTCTTGGCAATTAAGGCACTGGACAACAGCGTACCTTTTATATGGTTCTTCAATAGTTATTTTTCTATGCAGCAGATATTGTAGATTGTATATAGGGTGTACTTTTCCTTTAGGGATTTTGCTAGCTTCCGGTGTAAGTTCCACCTTGAACATTGTTGTGGAACCTTAAGTTTATTTATGACATTATGTACCGATTTAGCCTCAAAACCGGACTGTTTAAGCTCTAGTTTTATGTCTTCAGGTGTTACTTCGGAGTCTATGCCTTTAATAATGACGTTCAATCCTGTAGAGCTTTTCAGCTGATATGTATAGAAATTGATTTTTTTCTTTTCCAGCCATGAGACTACCTGGGTGTAGTTTGGTTCGGTCAGGACTTGCAATTTTATTTCTTTCAAATTGCCTTTTTTTAAGTCTAAAGCATAGAAATTCTTGTCGCCAATTAGCGTGCGTATATTTGCTATTAAGTATGTGCTAGTAGATCCCCTGATATAGATAGGAGGAGGTTTCGCTTTAGGTTTATCTTCTTGTACTGTGTTAGCGTTGTCTGTATTGGTTTCATTAGCGAGTATCGCATAATAGTTTCGATCAATTGTTCGAGTTTCCTTGACCATTTTCAGAGCTCGTTCCGCGTTAATTGCCTGTGGGCTAAGTTTTCGTTTCTCGGATATTTTTATATATCTTTCAATGCCGGTTTGGATGCATTTTATGGCAGGAGAGTTATTGCCGGTTTGGGTATTAACAGTTGTAGGGGCAATACCGGTCTTTTCATTAACCTCATCAATTGACATAGATTCCGTCATATTGCTATCGACTACGTTAGCTGATTTATGCTTGGCCAGCACAGAACCCAATATTGTGCTTGAGTTTACCACTGGTGTGGGATTATTGTCTTCATTATCACTCACCAATTGCACTGCACCACTTTGCACTACTGTGCTTTTTTTGCTATTCACACTAAATTGTTTCATGTAACAGTCACTGTCTCCAACGTTACGCGCATTGTTTAACGCACTATGGACTGCGTTACAGTTATGTTTTCGCTCAACTTTGCTCAGATATTCGAGAATGGGCTTTTCCACTTTCACTTTTATCGGAGCACCACAATTACACGTCCGTCACCGACGGCTGCGATATTGCAACTAGTATTATTTTCAAAATTATTATTGTGTTTAATGTTTTTAATGTTTATGTAGATATTACTTGGACCGTGTGGACCTCAAGGGTCGCACCTCGCGGCTTGTTAACTTCCCAGTATATGGGAAGTTCTTGTAATCGCCTCGAAAATCGAAATTGAAATTTTCAACATTTCTTTACGTTTTGAGGTCTATAGAGTATATATAAAGTGTTTTTAGAAAGGGAGATGTATGTTTGTGTGTGTGTGTACGTACGTACGTTCGTGGACACTTTTTTCTACGAGCATAACTCACGTAAAAAAAGTCGTATTGACTTCGTTAAGTTGTCCATCGAAGCGTCTTTGCAATTTTAAGAGCTGATTAGTTTTTGGGATACTTCGGTCGGGGGAGTTTGTTGTTTTGCCCCTTTGAAGGTCATTCCTGTCATGCGTTATATCTCGCGAACGAAACATACGATTTCTTTGATCTAGGTGTCAATCAACGCGTATTAACATTTATGTGATTCTATCAAGTTTTTTGAAAAATTCTTGCAGCCGTTTTTTGATTTTTTAAAAAAAAGTGCAAAAAATTAGGTTTTTTTTAATAAACAATAAATTTTTAACCTGAGGTTTGAAAGACAGTATTCAATTTTTATAAAATTTATATACCTCAAACAGTGCTTGTAAAAACAACATCTAAATTTTTTTCATGATTACGTAAAAAATTAAATAAAAAATCATCAACAGGCATCATAATTTTCAAGGTCATTTCTGTCATGTGTTATATCTCGCGAATCAAACATACGATTTGCATGGTTAAGATGTCAATCGACGTGTATCAACATTTATGTCATTCGATCAAATTTTGAAAAAAATCTTTGAAGCTGTTTTTTAACTTAAGAAAAAAACTGCAAAAAATTAGTTTTTTTAATAAACAATAAATTTTTAACCTTAATTACGGAAGACAGTATTCAATTTTTATAAAATTTATGTACTTTAAACAATGTTTGAAAAAACCTAATCAAAACTTTTACTGATGATAGCAAGAAACATTAAATAAAAAATAAAAAATCATTAACAGTCATCATGCTCTTCAAGGTCATTTCTTCCATTCACTATATCTCACGAACCAGATATAATATTTGCAACATTAAGGGGTCAATCGACGTGTTTTAACATGTTTTTGATTATTTTAACATTATCAAAATCTGTTTCAGTGGTTGTTTTAATTTAATAGAAGAAAATGCAAAAACTTAGGGTTTTTTTCATAAAAAATATTTTTTTAACCTGATTTGCACAACACAGTAATAAGTGTTTATAAAATTTATACATTCCCATCAGTTTTTGAAGAGAAACCAGCAAAACTTTTTGCATGACTCTGAAAAAAATTCAATTAAAAATAAAAAAAATCATTCAAAGTTACCATATGAAAAGGGTTCTTCCGAATGATATTACCTTATATCTTTTATTCTAAAGACTTTGTTGTAAAGTCAATCAACGTTTTAAAGTGTTTGGATAATTTGAGCAGATTTTTAATAGTTTTTGTAGTCTTTTCATAAAAATAAGTGGCTTAAATTTTGAAAACCATCAAAATTTCAATCAAATTTGCATTTGTGGTAATCAATCATCATCACCCATCCACCAAAAGCCTTGCGTAATCAATAGATACTCACGTAGATGATATGATTAATATTAACTCATTCCTTTTACTGCTATGAATACCTCTCATTATTATTATTTAAAGTAGTACTATTTTCAAAATTATTATTGTGTTTAATATTTTTGATGTTTATCTAGATATTACTGGGAAGTTGACCGTGTGGACCTAAGGGGCGCACTTCGCGGCTTGTTAAATTGATTTTTGACAAAATGGCGTCATTTTGAAAAAAACGAAAAAAACATGCTCGAAATTTTTTAATAACCTTTGAAATATGCAACATTAAAACAAATTCTATGTACTTCCTAGCAGATACAAACTGTAAAAATTTCAAGTAAATTTCACAAAAATTGTTTGAAAAAGAAGTTCGGCCACTTTGAAAAGCGTTGTTTCGAGATAAACGCGTTTAAAGTTTAAGTTATTGAAAAATCATGGATAAATTTGATATACATGTAGCCTGCAAAATACGTACTCCAGCGTTCTCTACTAACGTTCAACTAACAGAACACGTGTACAGTTTTGAAAGATTTATGTTTGAAATCGTTTTAAACTTCAATACTAACAGTGCGCGGAGGTACGCGTGGATTGCGTTTATAATTTCGAACACTCAAAGATTTTTCCACTATATGAAACTTTGCTGCATGATTTCTATGATGATAAGATACACTTTAGAGCAACAACAAAAAATTTGATTTTTTGAAAATCCTACAGTAGTGTTCCCCCTTAAAGCAATTTCAAATTTCTTTTCAATCAACTTTGCATTTCAACATTTCGAGACGATTAATTGGAACAGTTATATTGTCAACAATATTGAACTAAACAGCATGTGAAATTTCTCCAAAACATTATTCGTGATGACCTCATAGCAGCCTTGAGATTTCCATGCCGCCATCAAACGAAAGTACAGAAATCTAATTTAAAACAAGATGCAACCATTCTTTACGTTACCTTTCTCCACCGTTATTATTTACTTAATTATTTTAATTTACGTACATAAATAGATGCAACATTAAAAATGCCCTACATCTCACGATATTGTTTTGACACATTATTCGCAAAATCAATACCAGAAAGAACTCAAGGAATTTAACCGTCACTGGTCACGGAAATTTAAAAAAAAAATTAATGACCGGCGGATACCAATTCAAAATTAAAAGCATTTTCTCACATGCTTTTCAAAGGAGCAGATATTTGAATGTCTGTTATCTGAAATTGCTGACGATACATTTGGTAACAAATTTCTACCCATATTTTGAACATAACTTTGCATCGGTGGAACATATTAAAGTTGACATGATGATCCAAGAGTTCACATAATTCCTCTTATAGAAACGTTTTATGAAGCGGCCAAAATTTATTTACTAAAAAGTCGAGTGGCATATTCAAATTAATAGTTCACTAGTCTCCAAATGTATTTGCAAAAGCAAAGTTGATCCCATGAAAAAATGCAAATATGCACAAATATGTATGTCTCCCGAATTAGGCTACTAGTTTTGCTACGCATCTATCTTCTTAGCAAATAAAGTTGGCAATTGATCTTGATTTCATAATCCATAGTAGGAAACACATTTTTCCGAGTGATCTCAAGAAATAAACAATTTAAAATCATTTCGAAATGACTGAATTAAATTGTGGCTCTGTTTCAAACGATTATAGGTATATTCCTAAGCAAATGATATTGGCTATGGTTATTTATTTAAATAATAGTGTGCACACAGCAAGATGCAAATATTTTGTTCTAATTTATTTTATCACCACCTTTAAAAACATCTTGGTGGTGCTAAACTACGTTTGTTGACCTTTCTATGTAGTGGAATGGCTAGTATTACTCTAGTTGTGGATAAGTTGAATGCAAATTCACATATAGTGATTGTTTTAATGTGCTCGTGCTTTATAATAAATTATCAGCACTGTCTAGTGATTTTTGTTTAAATTATGAAAATTTCCTTTGAGATGTCAAGCATTTCTATAAAAATCCATTATTTCGTTTCTGATGAGGTACTTATCACTTTCTAACCGCCTTTAATCCATTGATAGGGTGCAATTTAACCCTTGTATTGAATTCGTACCACATCTGTGACCAAAATCAAAATCACGTGAAATCAATCTGTAAGAATGTTTCCAGTGGGAAAAGCAATCATGACGGACATCCCCGCTTATAAAATATTTAAGCGCCTGCAATAACCATTCTCATAAAATCCAGACACTATTGGCTGCAACAGAAAAGGGAAGCAGTGTTGACTCGTCACAAGTCCCATAGCCGAGAGCAAAGTAGCAGCATCCCTTTTTGGGAAAAGGTGAAATTTATGGCCCAATTCCGAGATCCACGTTCCCTTCAGGCGAAAGCTGTTCTTTACTGCAGCAGAAGATGAAAGCTAGAAGTCGACAAGACAGCCACATGGAAAAGTGTTGAAATCGTGATGTGCTGTGTCATCGAGTTGCGTTTTATGGCCACTTAAGATGGGATAAATGGAGAATGGTTGCTGGCAGCGAGGTCTTACCTGGCATCATCCTCCGATTAAGCCCAAGTACTTTCAGGGTGATTCTGTGCAGTATTCAGGAAATCGCCTCGTGAAAGTGGTTGGAAAAGGGCTAGGGAACTGTTTGTTAGTTAGTTCTTGTTTAGAACTGATTTAGCGAGTTAACGTGCAGTTTTATTACGAAACCACTTTCTGGCGGAGAACGGTGATGATGATTAAAGTAAACGGCGTTTATTTCATGCATTATGAAGACATAATTGGAATATTTGACTCTGAAGACATTGCACATACTTTGTTGTAAAAGCGATTGACCATTGCAAATAGAGCAAAACTAGATTAACAAGCCGCGACCCTTGAAGTCCACACGGTCAACTTCCCAGTAATATCTACAAAAACACCAAAAACTACTTTAAATAATAATAATGAGAGATATTCATAGCAGTACCAGGAATGAGTAATATAAATCATATCATCTACTGCAGCATCCATTGATTACGTAAGGCTTTTGTTGGTGGGGGTGGATTGGATTGATTGAATAGGGGGGCATGCTACAAAGCCTTTTTTACGTTATTTGTTATTTTTATATCGATGCTTGAAGGACAAAAGAGCGCTAGAAAAAATGAATGCAGTTTTTGTTATTACGCACTCTGAAGAGATTTTGTCGCGTGGTGGTCATTTTGAATAGTTTCGTTCAAAATTGCCGTCACTTCGACATAATCAATGAATTTATATTTTTTCACGATTTGACAACAAAGAGATTAATAATTAATTTTGAATTTCTGTTTGTTCTGAAAAATATTGAATATGCAGTCAAAAATAGGTTCAATTGCATGTAAACAGTTAAATATATGTATTACAAATGATGAAGGAAGTAATTGAAATTTTACGATTACTAAAGAAAAAATCTACTACAGACTACAATTTTTTATTTGATGATAACTTTGAATGATTTTTTATTTTATTCAATTTAATTTTTTCATAATCATGGAAACTGGTTTTGCTTGATTCTCTTCGAAAACTGATAAGAATGTATAAACTTTAGAAAAATTTATTACTGTGCTGTGCGAAACAGGTAAAAAAAATATTTTTTATGAAAAAACCTTAATTTTTCACATTTTCTTTTATTAAATTAAAAAACGGCTGAAACAATTTTTTGATAATGTTAAACACATCACAAAAATGTTAATATACATTTATTGACACCTTAATTATGGAAATATTATATCTGGTTCGTGAGATATAGTGAATGACAAAAATGACCTTAAAGGTCATGATGACTGTTAATGTTTTTGTTATTATTTATTTATTTTTTTCGTTATCATGAAAAAAAGTTTTGATGATGTTTTTTCAAAAACTGTTTCAAGTATATAAATTTTATTAACATTAACTAGAATGTTCCGCAAATTAGGTTAAAAATTTATTGTTTATGAAAAAAACCTATTTTTTGCATTTTTTTCCTTCTTAAATCAAAAAACGGCTCGAAGATTTTTTTTAAAAAATTTGATGGATTCACAAAAATTTTAATACGCGTCGATTGATTTCTTAACGATGCAAATCGTATGTTTGGTTCGCGAGATATAACGCATGAGAGAAATGACCTTCAAAGGGGCGAAACAACAAACCCCCCGGCCGAAGTGTCCCAAATACTAATCCGCTCTTAAAATTATAAAGACGCTTCGATTGACACCTCAACATAGTCGATACAACTCTGTTTACGTGAGTTATGCTCGTAGAAAAAGTGTCCACGAACCTACATACGTATGTATACACTAAAAACACTACTCTATACACCTTAAAACGTAAAGAAAAGTTGAAAAATTCAATTTCGATTTTCGAGGCGATTACAAGAACTTCCCATATACTGGGAAGTTAAAAATTGGGCATACGTCGAAGCATCGTTTGCATCCCTATTGACAGACCAGGTTGAAGTAATTAAAACAGTCTTCATAAGAAACGTAAGTTGTATTGAATACCGTGCTGAATACCGAAAAAGTTACAATAAATCGATTCAATTGTAAGAATGATTCTTGCAGGTTGGAAATCAAATTCAACAAGCCGCGAGAAGCGACCCTTGAGGTCCAAATGGTCAACTTTCCAGTAATATTTACATAGATATTAAAATATAGTTGTGGCAGCATCAAGTCCATAGCCAATATCAAGTCTCAGCTCTTATTATTTAAAGTAAACATTGCTCTTCAAGTAAATTGCATATCCCGATAATATCGACGACGACGCGAGCAAATTATCGCTTGGTTTTAAATTTCGTCTCAAGCGATACGAAATGTTTACAAAACATTCCGTAGGCTTCTAGTCCAGAAAATAATTGGAAGAGGTCCATAGTTTTAGATTAGTTTAGTTAGTTAGGAGCTCAAGAAATAAAGTCGGAGAAAATTGAAAGTTCGTGTTTTATTTACTTCGGAATTCGTTACAACGATCATAAACTGATCATAATTATATTAAACAAAAAATTAGAATAAACGAACGCTCGTGGACAGTTTTTTCTACGAGCACAACTCATGTAAACAAAGTCCTATCGACTTCGTTAACGTGTCAATCGAAGCCTCTTCTCAATCTTAAGAACTGATTAGTTGTAGCTGTATCTGGAGAACCAGCCATTGAATTTGCATCGTTAATAAATCAATTTTCAAAAAACATTGTTGGAGCCGTTTTTTAATTAATTAAAAAAAATTATGTCTCTTCAGAAATAATTAATGCTTAACGTGATTTGCACAACACAGTAAAAAATGTTTGTAAAATTGATAAGCTCTCATCAGTTTTTACAAAGAAACCATCAAAAAAAATTACATGATTACAAAAAAATCAAATTAGAGATAAAAAACCATTATAAGTCACCATGTAAAAAGTGTTCATACCGATGGTACTACCTTCTATCTCTTATTCTAAAGTAATTGTTGTTGAATCAATCAATGCTGATTAATATTTGTATAATTTGAGCAGATTTTGAATAGTTTTCACAGAATCGAGTTTTAGTTTTAATAAAAAACTATTTTAATTATGAAAACCCAAAAAAAAACAATTAAATTTGCATTTGTGGTAATCAACGCTTTGAATTGTAAAATATTATGTAGTCAATACTTTGCAAGGTCATATGCTTTAAAAGGCTTTCATTAAATAAAAAAATTGTAGTTTTTAGTATTACGTTCTTTAGTGTTCACAAGGTTTCAATTACTTCATCTCTCATCTTCTGTAATACTGTTTATTTTCAAATGTAATTAAACCGATTATTGACTATATATTCAATGTTTTCTAAGACCAACTGCAAAATTAGAAACAATTGACAGTCCCATAGATGTAAATTCGTGCAAAATACAAATTTAGTGGTTACGCCGTAGCCATAGAATGGCCACCACGCGACAAAATCTTTTCAGTAGGCGTAGTAATTAAAACTGCATTCATTTTGGATACCGCTCTTTGTCCTTCAAGCATCGATATGAAAATAACAAATAACGTAGGAAAGGCTTTGGAAGCTGTCCCCCCTTCCGATTGATCCGCGGGAATATTTAATCAACAACCCATCCATTAAAATCCTTACGTGATTAATGGAGGCTCCCGATGCGATTAATATTTCCTCATTCCAATTACTTCTATGAGTACCTCTCATTATAATTATTTAAAAAAGTATTATTTTCATAATTATTATTGTGTTTAGTTAAAGCAAAAACACGGTACTGTGAAAACTATTCAAAACCTGCTCAACTTATGCAAATATTAATGAACTTTCATTGACTTAACAACAATGTCTTGAGAATAAAAGATATCGGGTAAACTCTTTTTACATTGTGTCTTTTAATGTTTTTTTTATTTTTAACATATTTTTTTGTAATCACGAAAAAAAGTTTAGCTGTTTTTTTTTACAAAAACTGTTTAGAGTTGATAAACAACATCAACATTGTTTACTATATTGTGCGAATCAGATTAATTTTTTTCTGGAAAACACCCTAATTTGTTGCTTTAATTTGATTAAATTTAAAAACGGCTTTAACCTTTTTTTTCGAAAAATTGATAAAACCACACAAATATTATAACAATATCGTAAACATGCAAATCCTATATCTGGTTCGCGAGATATTGTGCATGACAGATATGACCTTGAATGGGTCAAAATTAGAGCTAATCAGCTCTTGAGATTGCAAAGACGTTTCGATGAACACCTCAACAAAGTCACTACGACTGCTTTTTGCGAAATGCTGTCCACGAACGAACGTACATACACGCACACGCACATATACATAATTCTTTCTAAAACACTTTAAATATACTCTTAATACCTCAAAACGTAAAGATATGTTTAAAATTTCAATATAGATTTTCGAGGAGATTACAAGAACTTTCTATATACGAGTACTCGGAAGTTAGCAAACTTTTGTTGAGGTTAACTTGTACAACTTCTCAGTAAAATGTATATAAATGTTAAAAATATTAACCATAACAATTAGAATAATGAAACCAATTAAACTCAAAATAGTAATTATACTAAGAACTTATTACAGTCAGTGGGATGAGTCCGTATCAGCTCCTTAGGCAGCGTCCATTGATTTAGTAAGACTTTTAGGGGAGTGGGGTCTGATTAATCTTAACGCGGTGCGATTGGAAAGAAGATATTTCCAAACATTTTCATTTTGTTAGATTGGAGATTTGGAGGAATGGGAGATTTGGAAGATTAGAGGTATGAGGAGATTTGGTGGTTGGGAAATTGGGGGATTTGGGGGTCGGGAGATTCGAGTATCGGAGAACCGTGAGAATTGGCAATGAGGGGGATTCGGGGGACTTGGGGATTTTTCATTGGGTATTGTTATGAAGTATAGAAGCTATTTCACCGAGGTTGTATAGCTTACCTTATTTACTAATTTTTTTCAGTCATGCCTTATCTGCAATTTTTCATAATGACCACCGCGGCTTCTAATTGACAGTAAGTAAAAAAATCAAAACTGTGTGTATTAAAATATTTACAACTATTCAGCTAACCAAGCTAAAGCAGAAAGGATCTTTTCAGCCCTGAAACGGACATATCTCAGAAATATTGTGTTTGAAGAACGATTAACTGTATTGGCAAAAATTTCCGTTTAAAAACATTTAAGTTCTGAGATTGGAGAATTCAATGAAAAAGTAATGGATAAATTTTCCATTGCAAAGGATCGTAGGCTTGAATTCATTTTCAAGAGATTATGAACATAACCTTCTTTTCACTTGGATGGAGTGGACCACAGTATATGTAAGCCCCAGTATGCAATCGAGGCCTTTAAACACGAAATTTCCATCCAAGAAATGTCGCTTGTAAAAATTGACGTTTGCCAGGCACTGCCAGATTTGCAGACGATAAAGCACTTTCGCGGACTTCATCTCTCACTTCAGCACATGAGACATTTTTTCAGTCATTTTGGCTTTTTCTAAATTAATTTGTCAAAAGTAAATGAAATTTGTGTCAGCAAAGACGTTCCACTAATGTAACTCAATGAACTGAAGTTTCTAGGTTTTTTTTTCACGCGTAGCATGAAAAGTTCATATACGAGGTCTGGCAGTGCCCCGAGCAGTAACTAGCTTCCATTTTGTCATAAATGACAACAAACATATGATAAATGAAAACAAACATATGATAAATGAAGGAAAACTGGGCAGAATCGCGGGCCGTACTTGATAGTGTGCCTTTATATGAAACATTACCTACTGGTTCTACCTATACTGTGGAGTACACTATGGATTCATTTATAAACGTAAGTATATTCGATATTTTTTATGGATACAATATACCTCACCTGAAGCTTTATAAATGATGCGAATATTGCACAAAATGTATAATATCAATCAAATAGATTTTTACATTTTGCTTCTGTTTTGATTTTCACCTGTTGTTGTTAAAAAATGTCAATGCAAGCAAACCTAAGAGAAACGGTGCAGAATCGACATCCAAAATTTACACGGGCCGCCACTGCGTGTAGGTAAACGTTGGCGACTGAAAATCGAATTCGCGTACCACATTTCAAACAAGTCTAAGTAAGGTTTTTGATTATATTGGATTGCAGGGATATTGAATTATCTAAATATGGATTCAATTTATTTAGGTGAAAAGTATTGGATACAATAGATAATTAGGGAAAAATGTTGTCAGGGGGAGTGTTGAACTGTGCCTTGCTGTCGTATTTCGTTGCGACTCGATTATAATTTCTCTTGAAAGATAGTTTCAAATAATGGGCAAACTGTGTTAAGTATCTCAGCTAGACATAAATGCTGTTAAAATGAAGTTAACTGGAAAGTTGCTAATATATTAAAACGAAAAGATTCATGGCACACTATAACTATTCTGTAATTGACGATTCTTCTCGAATTGCCCATGTATGCTCGCGTAATATGAAACTTGCCGAAAGCATTCGCAAATTAGAATTAAATGTTAAGTTCCAGCTACTTGTCTTCCTACTGACGAAAGGACTCAGGTCACAGTAATAGGCAAAATACCATCGCCGCCTGTGCTTATATTCATTGGGGTCTCATCGCCACGGCGATCCATTTTTTCATCGGCACTGCATCGCCAGCGAAACAATATGTCCAACCAGGACAATCAAAAAAACAGAGCGCGGAGAATAAAAATTGCCCAGTTGACGAGTGTCAGTCATAATACCGGTGGGGTGATTGGGAGCGGAACGAGTCCGGTGAACTAAAACAGTGCGTTGACCGTCATTCTAGGAAACGAGAGTGGTAAGGAGAGAAGATTTTGACAGCGTGTTGCAACGTAACCTAAGCCTTAAAACCAAGTTGTGAGTAGTTAATAATGATAGTGTAAGGCTGACTAATATTTAAGGAAATAAATCTTTTTAAATTTCAAATTTATAATTTTGAACCTATAATTTGACTTGTGTGCAAAGTGCACCTTTCTTTTATACTTTGATGGGGCTTTTTTCTCTTGAGTATCTTCAGTAAAGATGGTTTCGAGTCGGCGTGGAATTTCCCGATTTAGGATTCATATTCCACATTCGCACACCTCCCTTCACGTGTAAGGGTTGTGATGGGTGATGTTGCTCGAATTGTGGCCAGGATCAGCTACGACAAAAAGTGAACGTAACATAGCATTATATAGTAGTTAATATATTTTTAAGGCTTTCATTCCACGTTTTGATCAAAACAAAAAAAGACAAAAGGAAATTTTACCAAATCCTTATCAAATTATGACTTTAAAAAGATCCTTCGATTAATACCTAAACGAAGTTACACGATATTTTCTTCCAAAATAATCGTCGTCAAAAAATTACCTCGCACGGATGGGCATACATACACACGCACACGAAGAAATTTCTTTAAAAATACTTACAACTTGCACTGACTACCAGACATTAAAACATAACGATGCGTTGAACATTTCAATTTTGGAAGCAATTACTATAAAGTCCCATTTACTGGCAAGTTGATAACATTGAATGATAAAAAAAAACTAAATAAACAGCTATACGCTATTATCGAGTTTATGAAAAGCAGTCGATTTTTTAATGAAATCACTGAGAGTTTATATGCTCTTAGCGTAATTTATCAATCAATAATTTATTAAGTACTGGGAAAACTGCATAAAGTTACGCAATAAAAAATTTTCAACATGTAATGAAATGGAATGAATAGAAATATAGCTCAATGATCTGCTAGTCTGCTATTCTTAAGTGGCGCTTTCCCAAAATCTTACTTATGTATTCAAAAAACATTAGAATGTTTTCAATAACGTTCTTATCCGACGATTGGCTTTTATATTCGTACCGAAGAAAATTTTATGACAATAAAATAATGCTGCCGACCTGAAATCATCCTTAATTTATGTTCGCATTCGAGCTCACCATGGTTCGTGAAGCGTATTCACACATTTTTTATTTTCCTGTTGCCCGTAAATGCTCGTATTATTTGAAATTAAGCTGCATCTCAAAGATCGTGTAAAAAGACTTGTACATGCTTTCAGACGATGTATCCCTTGTCTATAGAGTTTTACTTGGCAACAGTTTAATTTATTATACTCTCGTCATTTTTGCTGGCGTCAAGTTTGTGCGACAAATTCTCAATCTGAAGATGCTGTAATATCGCAAGTTTCAGTGGAAAGGTGCTAAAAAGGTAATCGCGATAATACGATCAACGCTAGGCTCAATCAATGACTTAACTCACCAGACAAGTTATGAAGGATGTAAGCGAAGTAACAAGTGATTAATGACTTATTGGTGGGTAATCAGTTTTAACCGTTTGTTGTTTAATGATTTAATTTCTATCATGTTTTTAAAGAGTGTTTCACCTGAAAACATGACTTAGATGATTATTGAGTACTTACTTGATGGTTCACTTTTTAATGCAAAACGAAATCAGCTAAACTGCTCTTATAAATATATGTACTATATGTGAATTTTCTTATTATGTCAAGCAATAAACGCTTCATAACTTTTTAACAAGTAAATGTTTAACGGTATGTTTGGGAAAACATTACGATCAGACTGCTGAATACAATTTTAGCATAAATAAGACCGAAAAAAATTATTTAAATAGACTGTCTTTATAGTTAATAATTTATTGAAATATAATAAAAACTTTATATATATTTTTAATGAAACTAGGGAAGGGGGAAGGCCTGACACAATGTTAATCTTACAAAAATCTGTGCAGCCCGCTGAATTACTTCCTGTATGTTTTGCAATCGTAATATGAAAAGGAGCCGGCTAAATGGTGTCTCGGTTTTGATAAAAAAAATTACAAAAAAAGGCAACTGGTAATTTAAAATGTTGCAATGAATTAATTGCTATGGGTTGAAAGAAGGTTGCAAAGAAGTATACAAGACTTTTGCCTTATTGGTCTCATGGACGTTTACTCCCGGCAAAGAAGCAACATACAGTTCCAATTCGTCCAAATAATTTGAGGTTCGACCTCTCCACGACCAGAGATACGGTAACTTCTGGCAAGTCAATTTTTCGTAACGCGTTCATTTGACCGCCAATTTTCACCAATTCGCAAATAAAATCGCCAAAACTGATTATATTCTTCACTGTTACAGTCTCACAGAAGCAACGAAACGTTTCCCACGATGCACTTTTGCAAGTTTTATTTTCACGAAAATTAAGCAAATAGCCGCTAAAAATCCACACAACGTATAACAAATTATAATTTTAGTATGGTTGGCCAATACCCGTTTGGAATTTTGAAAATAAATATGCTTCTTGCAAGATCGACGAACAATCAGCAAAAAAGAATCACCCAAAACTGCTGAATGTAAAATTCTCAACGAACACTCCAAGTTGTTACGGTTTGTCCGTTGAATTTAGTTGGTAGCTTGGTATTTTTAACTTCCCAGTATATGGGAAGTTCTTGTAACCGCCTCGAAAATCGAAATTGAAATTTTCAACTTTTCTTTACGTTTTGAGGTCTATAGAGTATATATAAAGTGTTTTTAGAAAGGGAGACGTATGTGTGTGTGTGTGTGTACGTCTGTACGTTCGTGGACACTTTTTTCTACGAGCATAACTCACGTAAACAAAGTCCGATCGACTTGGTTGAGGTGTCAATCGAAGCGTCTTTGCAATTTTAAGAGCTGATTAGTTTTTGGAAAACTTCGGTCGGGGGGGTTTGCTGTTTTGCCCGTTTGAAGGTCATTTCTGTCATGCGCTATATCTCGCGAACCAAACGTACGATTTTTTGAACAAGGTGCCAATCGACGCGTATTGACGTTTTCGTGATTCTACCAAGTTTTTACAAAAATTCTTGGAGCGGTTTTCAATTTTTTTAAAAAAAAGTGCAAAAAATTAGGGTTTTTTTCAAAAACAATAAATTTTTAACCTTATTGTCAAGTCTTAGTAATCAATGGTTATAAAATTTATGTATTCCAAACAATGTTCGCAAAAACTTCATCAAAACTTTTTCTCATGATTACGTAAAAAAGTAAATTAAAAATAAAAAATCATTATAAGTCATCATGATTTTCATGGTCATTTTTATCATTCACTATATCTCGCGAACCAGATATAATATTTGCATCATTAAGGTGTCAGTTGACCTGTATTAACATCGTTGTGAAGTTTTTAACATTTTCAAAATTCTTTTCAGCTGTCTTTTTAATTTAATAGAAGAAAATGCGAAAAATTATAGTTTTTTTTTATAAAAAAACATTTTTTAACTTGATTTGCACAGCACAGTGATCCAGTTTATAAAATTCATACATTCTTATCGGTTTTTGGAGAGAAACCGGCAAAATTTTATTCCATGACTATGAAAAAACTTAATTAAAAATAAAAAAATCATTCAAAGTTACCATGTAAAGAGGGTTCATACGAGTGCTATTACTTTATATCTTTTATTCTAAAAAAATGTTGTAAATTCAATCAAAGTTTTAAGATATTTGCATAATTTGAGCAGATTTTTAATAGTTTTTATAGTCTTTTAATTTAAAAAAATTGCTTAAATTTTGAAAACCAACAAAAGTTTTCAACACCAAAAAGGCCCCCATCGATTGATCCGCGTGAATATTCAATCTGTCCTCATCGACCAAAAACCTTACGTAATCAATGGACCCCCCCGTAGACGATATGATTCATATTAACTCATTCCTGTTACTGCTATGAATACCTCTCATTGTTGTAATGTTGTTGATGTTTATGTAGATATTACTGGGAAGTTGACCGTGTGGACCTCAAGGGTCGCACCTCGCGGCTTGTTCCCATTGGAATGTCAATGTCACAGCTGTGAAATTATTAACTTGCCAGTATATAGGAACTTCTTGTAGTCGCCTCAAAAATTTAGATTAAAATTTTTTCAACATATTAGCACATTATCAGGCCTTAAGAGTATACATAAAGTATTTTGGAAAGAAGTCTGCACGTGTGTGTGTACTTACGTCTGTTTAGTAGAAACTTGAAAATCTAACCAAATAGGGATCCAATCAATGAGTATTGTGACGGTTATTGAGAAGGAAGCGAATATAGCTGACATGCCTAGAAGAAAACGATGCAAACCTGATTCTGTGAGGCCGTTGCAAAAAATGGGTGAATAAGAAATTCACAAATATCTTGCAGTCATTTGGCTAGTATGTTTGTGAGAATTCTGAAATTTTAACCATCCATCTGCTTATTTTTTCATTCAATATGTCACAGTCTGGTTCGAAGCGCCAATTTCATGATATTTGAATTTTGATCATTGAGGGTCAAGCTTGTTTCTGAAATGTTCAATAGGTCAACAATAAAAAACTTATTCATACTATGAATGTAATGAAAGAGTACTAGATACAGGAAGAACTAGCTTAAGTCTTACGAACCCTTATAAAAAAAACTCAAAAAATTGACAAATCATTCTTACGTAATTAATGAACGCTCCTTTATTTATATGAATAGTCATTGTATATTATTTTGATATGAATATTTCTGGAAAGTATATAAAAAACCTGCCATAACTGCAAATTTGATAGAAGAAAATATATAAAAATAAAATTTTTGAAAGTTAAAATAAAAAAGACTTCCAAAATTATTCAAAATCTGCTCGAATCATACACATTTTAAAACACTTTGATTTACGCCACAACACGGTGCTAGAATAATAGAAACAACCTCTTATCCACAGTGACTGTTAATATATTTTTTGGTAGCGTATATATTTTTTGGTGTTTTTTGTAGACATGAACCAAATTTTTACTTGTTTAAAAATAAATTGTTAAGAGTATCTGCATTTTATGAACCATGATTGCCTGTGATGCAAATCAGGGGGAAAAGTACACTTTAGAAAAAAGTAATTTTATTGAAGGCAATTGTTTTGCTAAATTTAAAAACCATTCTACTGAATTTATCAAAAATTTGAAAGAATCTTGCAAATGCTATTACAAATCAACTTACACATTGTTGACGTAAATCCGACGCAAGATATAGTGCTTGTCGTAACTTACCTTCGAGCGTTTAAGGAATACGAACATATACATAGATCTAAAAACACACACACTTATAGACTTCTTTCCAAAACACTTTAAATTTCCTCTGAAGACCTTAAAATGTGAAGATATTTTGAAAATTTCAATTTGAATTTTGGGGACGATTACAAAACTTTTCATGTACTGGAAAGTTAATAAAACTACATTTAATAACCCCTAAATTTTAATTTCGCTAAAATTTCTGTCCACGCTTTTTGCTTTTCATGCGTCGATGTAAAAATAGGCACCGACGTAAATAGGGATATGTAGTAAATACCGACTCTGCCCGCTCCGTATAAGGATTCAATCCTAGCCCGACTCCTATCGAAAAACTGACGTAATCAATGAACGCTCTCTAAGATGTTACGATGTATGTTAACTCATTCTAGTTTATAATGAGTTATCATTATATTTATTATTTTGAGCATTATTATTATTATTGTTAATATTTATGTTGATATTACTGGAAAGTTGTTTTTTTGTACGAACCTCAAGGGTCGCGCCTTGCGGCTTGTTCTAAATTTATATTAAAAATGTCTCTCTTTCTCTTATATCTTCATTCCTGTCGACTTGTAAATAACAAGAAAACTTTGTATGAAATAAGAATGAACATTATTCTGATTTTGTGAATTCAATATTATAGCTTCAAAACAATGTGCAAATACAAAATGCATTTTTGGACAAAACGAACTAACTTAAGAACTAACAAAATTTTGATAATTTTCAATGGTACTCCATTTGTCACTTACAAAGCCTCGTAACATTTCTATCCCTTTAAGCGAAGGAGAGTGATTGTCATATCAATTGCCAATGGTGAAGTTTAATGTCATTCTGTGGGTTGCATGTGAATTCATCCCCTGTATTAGGGCTATATGTCGAGCTGCCGTAATTTGAATTGAGTTTTCGCGTAAATTTTCGGAATCGATATTGTGGAAAATTATAAGGTTAAACAGCTATAATCTTGTATATTTTCTGTATTTGTTGTTTGCGTTTCTTATTTTGTGGCAATCGATGTACTTACAGTGTACCAATAATGTCTTCGTACAGCAGCTATTTGGAAATTAAATGATGAAAAACAATAAATTGTTGCAACAAATTTGAAAAACTTTTGATGCAGATTTATTCATTAAACATTTTTATTAAATTTAGAAGCAAAAACTAATCCATTTAAAATGTTCATTGCAAAGTTATTAATTATAAAGAAAACAAAGTCGACAATTTGCCTCCAATAATGTCTTCGTACACTTACGAAACAGTTTATGAAAAATCTTAAAAACTATAGATAATTTTTTTGTTATTATTGGGTTGGGTAGCCTTTATTTTTAACCATGGCTTTAAGGCGGCGTGGCATCGATTCTACTATTTTTTTGCATAGCTTGGCTCTATTTTTGCCCATTCCTGCTGAAGGGCCTGTTTCAGCGTAGGTTTCGAGCTAATATAATGAGTCCTGATCCTCTTTTCCAGCATGTTCCACATGTGCTCAATGGGATTGCGGTCAGGACTTTGCGGTGGTGTTTTGAGCAAATTTGGAGTTTTGTACGCCAAGAACATCCTAGTATTATGAGCCATGTGCTTAGGATCGCTATCTTGTTGAAAGTAAAAATCTTTTGATACACCCAATTTTTCAGCACTTGGCTTCAAATTTCTTTTTAGAATTTCAATATATGCCCGATTATCCATGATTCCTTCAATTATTTCTAAGTTTCTAACGCCGCTTGCAGCCATACAGCCCCCTACCATTACGCCACCGTCAGTTATGACGGTGTGTTTGGGGTTGTAAGCATCTCCTGGCTTTCTCCATACTCTAAGTCTCCCATCAGACCCAAAAATGTTATATTTGGACTCATCAGAAAATATAATATTGCGCCAAAACTCAAGAGATGCATTTTGGTATTGCCGAGCGAAGTCCAAAGCTTTTTTTCGATTAACTTCACTTACCAGTGGCATCCTACGAAGTGTACCAGACTTAAATCCGGCATCAATCACGGCTTTTCGTACTGTTTCTGGAAGAACTTCTTTTCGATTGGGTTCAAGGAGCTCTCCACTACTTTTTGGTTCACTTATGAACGGATCCTTGGCAATCATACGCCTGATTTGCAGCCGATCTGCATCAGTGAGAATTGCAGGGCGTCCTGATTTAGGCCTATTTTTTACGTGGCCTTCACATTTAAAGCGCCCGATTGCAGATTGGATAGTAGAACGGCTCCGCGATAGTAGTTTGGCTATTTCCGCGTATGTGTTTTGCTCTTTTACGTGTAAATTCAATATAAGTGTACGCTCTTTCAACGACAAGTATTTACCAGGCATTATTTCGATTTAAAACTGAGCAAAACCAACGAAATTTACATTTATGTTCCTTTATTTACTGTTAGTACAAACCGGTTAGAGTGGGAACTAATTATGATCAATAACTGTCAGCAAAGAGATCGAAGGGCAAGCGAAAGCTTAAATGTACGAAGACATTATTGGAGGCAAATTGTCGACTTTGTTTTCTTTATAGTTAATAACTTTGCAATGAACATTTTAAATGGATTAGTTTTCGCTTCTAAATTAAATAAAACTGTTTAATGAACAAATCTGCATCAAAACTTTTTCAAATTTGTTGCAACAATTCATTGTTTTTTATCATTTGAATTCCAAATAGCTGCTGTACGAAGACATTATTGGTACACTGTATATATATGAGTACGCAATAAAATAAGACAGGTGAACAAAGCATTCCTATTTTTTGCTTTGAATAACGATTATTTCAATGAAAATTACTTTATGGAAACTGGTCAGCAAGGACCTATTCTCATGCAATTGCTTCAATGAAATTTTGAAGAGTTTTTCAAATTTTTTTTATTTTTATTGATAAATTGTTAAAGAAGCTTCCAAAACTAGAAGAGAAGCATGGAAATGTGGCGTAGAGGGGAAGAAAAACGTCGAAACGTGTGTCCAAAGTGTTATTTAAATTACATTCACCAGCTTTATTATATTTTTTTATTATTTATTTTTTTGAAAGAAAATTCTATTTATGTTTTTAATATTTTCGACTTCTAAACAAATCTTAAACTCACTTTTAAATCAATTTTACGGTTGATATGATCTCTGAAAATAGGCAAAATTACCAATTTTTTATCATATAATTCTTATGGGTCCGTGGCCGACGCAAACTTTTTTTTGCCAAAGTAGTAGGGACGCCCATTATTTCGATCCCCTTTACCCATAATCATAATCCTAACTTTTGCCGTAGATTAGACTTTGCTATTGAAACAATTACCTTGTTAGGTCCTCCACTACTCACACAACCAATTTCTGATTAGAGGTGTACTCAAGGACTAAGGACTTTGGTTCAGTTTTGAAATTGAGACGGGAATTCGTTTCGCCATCAAACCTGCAAAGACTCCTTTTATATAGAGTTCGTTCGTATGGCCATTTTGATAGCTATTCTTCTAAAAATTATCATCTCCTATAGAATTTTTACACACTTATCTAGTGAAAGTACAAGACATCGAAGTATTTTTTTTACATTATTATGTGCATTACTTTTGGATCACTCTGCATACTATTCAAAGCCAAACCATTCATTTTGAGTAGAACACAAGTAGTTTACCAGATAATAATGTATTGTATGTATTACTGTATAACTAATTTATAACAACATCGTTATTGAAAATTATACACGTAAAATACTTTAAAGCTATGTTAATTTTAGTCCGTTTAATATATGCATTTTCTTCATATCCACATCATAACTATCTATAACTATCTAACTGTCTATCTATCTAACTATAGAAAGCATAACATTTATCAAATATTTTAAACATCAACATGTTTATATTTTCATCGTTGGAAAATTCACGAAAAATCTTAATTTCATCTTTAAAAACATGATAAAAGAAATGATGATTTGAATAGAGAAGGATACGAGCATTCTTAAGGCATCTCTAAACATTTAACTATAAATTAATCGAAAGAATCTAAGGTTTTTTTAGAACTACTTTTCCGCTGTTAAAGTGAAATTCAAAGAATATCATCAATGCGAATTTGAACTGATATCAGAAATTAATGAAACCCGTGCATTTTATCGACCAACAACACTGGCTAATGCACTTTAGGGTAGCCGAAAGTAAAAGGAGGATGGTCTAGTACTATCAATTTCCGGTTGAGTTCCATTGACCACTGATCCGCGTTTAGAGCCTTCAATTTGAGTTTATCTTCAATTAAAATCTCCTTCTGGCTTGGAAACTGCAATTGACGTGTCTGCCGGCTGCTAGCCTAGTTGCAAGTAGAATGTGATTGTTGAGCTCAAACCCATAGAAATAGAACGAATCGTCAGGTAGGATATTCGTGGGGGTTGATTTCGTGTAGGGATCCACGGTCATGTAGAACGAGTTCCATGGAATTGATGGTTACATATCCTACCTATAAGCATGGTGAAGTCTTGTCCGTTATAATGATGTAGTGATTTTTTGAAACATCTGATAAGAATGTACATTTATTATGCATCAAATACGATGCATGCGATGAAAATCAGACACCAATTTCTCACCTTTAGACAATTTGCACTGTTGAGATAAAGCTATTCTTGCAAAATTTTATATTTTTCGGCTCATCCATAGAAGTTGAGCTTATTAAAGCTTTAGAAATATTATACACCTGAAAGTATGCACACATAGAAGACGTAAAACTTGTTATATCAGTTAGGGAGATACTTGATTGGGAAGTACTTCTTCGCACGATACTTTTGCCTCCTATGCACCTCGCTAAAATTTCGGTTATGTATATATGTGGCGTCAACTATTCTCGAAGATATTTAATTCAAAGTTTTCTGTAAAGAGGGGGGGATTTACATTCTCTTTTCAGTTTGCTGTATTTAGTTTAAATTATGAAGTTTTAAAGATGTTCATTTTAATAATAAATAATATGAACACTAATTGAAGCGAAACAATGATAATAATGAAACAAGTCATTGAGCGGACGTATTGTACAACATTTCGAATATTCTTTATAGACTTAAGAGGTCTACCCTTTATATAATTTTCAAAAAATCGGTTTTAACTTCCCAGTATATGGGAAGTTCTTGTAATCGCCTCGAAAATCGAAATTGAAATTTTCAACATTTCTTTACGTTTTGAGGTCTTACGAGTATATTTTAAGTGTTTTAAGAAAGAAGTATGTATGTATGTGTGTCTGTGTGTGTGTGTATATATACGTACGTCCGTACGTACGTATGTGCGTTCGTGGAAAGTTTTTTCTACGAGCATAGCTCACGTAAACAAAGTCCTATCGACTTCGTTGAGGTGTCAATCAAAGTGTCTTTGCAATCTTAAGAGCTGATTAGTTTTTGCGACACTTCGGTCGGGGGGGTTTGTTGTTTTGCCCCTTTGAAGGTCATTTCTGTAATGCATTATATCTCCCGAACCAAACATGCGATTTTCATCATTAAGAAATCAATCGACGCGTATTAACATTTATGTGATTCTTCCAAGTTTTTAAAAAAATTCATGGAGGCGTTTTTTAATTTTTTTGAAAAAAGTGCAAAAAATTGGTTTTTTTTCATAAACAGTAAATTTTTAACCCGATTTTCGAAACACAGTAATCAATGTTTATAAAATTTATATATTCCAAACAGTTTTTGTGCAAAAACCAACAAAACTTTCTCTCATGAATACAAAAAAATTTAAATTAAAAATCAAAATCATTAAAAGTCATCATGATTTCAAGGTCATTTTTGCCATTCACTATATCTCACGAACCAAGTATAATATTTACATCACTTAGGTGTCAATCGAACATTTTTGTAATGTTTTTATATTTAAAAAAATCGTTGGAGGTGTTTTTTAATTTAACAAAAAAAAATGCAAAAATTTAGGATTTTTTTCATAAAAAATAAATTTGTTAACCAGATTTACACAAGACGGAAATAAATGTTTATAAAATTTATAAATCCTTATCAATTTTTGGAGACAAACCAGCAAAATCCTTTTCCATGATGTTTAAAAAAATTAAATTAAAAATAAAAAAATCATTCAAAGTCGCCATGTAAAAAGTGTTCATATAAATGATTTCACCCGACTACTCTTATTCTGAAGACATTGTTGCCAATCACAGTTTATTAATATTTGCATAATTTAAGCAGATTTTCAATAGTCTTCATAGCACCGTGTTTTAATTTTTATATCAAAACTGCTAAAATTTTGAAAATCAAAAAAAATTAATCAAATTTGCATTTGTGGCAATGAACGCTTTGAATGGTAAAATGTTTCGTAATCAATACTTTGCTAGATCATATGCTATAAAAAAAGCTTTCATCAATATGAAAATAACAAATAACGTAGAACCCACCCCCCCCCCCCCCAACATAGATCCGCGTGAATATTCAATCAAATCAATCTGTCCCCATCGACCAAAAACCTTACGTAACCAATTGACGCTCCCGTAGATGATACGATTAATATTAAGTCATTCCAGTTACTATTATGAGAGGTACATTATTATTATTTAAAGTAGTATTATTTTCATAATTATTATTTTGTTTAGTATTTTTAATATTTATGTAAATATTACTGAGAAGTTGACCGTGTGGACCTCAAGGGTCGCACCTCGCGGCTTGTTTATTCCTTTTTCTTGGAAAGTACGAATAAACAGAAACGCCATATTAAAATTCTAAAAACATCGGAGCAGTCTAACTGTATTCTTGGGTAACTTTCACTTTGTCACCCAAACGAGATTATTCACTAAAAAAACTTAAACCGCGTTTTTCTCGAAACAACGTTTTTCGACGCCGCTTTGATGAAATCTCGGGAACTACTTAACCGATTCTTACCAAATTTTTATCAGACATTTTTTATGACTACAGCTATAGCGCAAATCGAAGGTTTTCGAAAATTTTGATTTGATGTAATTTTTTGGCCAAAAACGGTGAAAGAAATCATATATTTTGGTAGTTTTTCGAAAAATGCCCGCCATTTTGTCAATTTTGCAAAAATTAAAAATCTCCCTATTCGCGCTATAGCTATTAACATAATGAATCTAAAACTAGTTGATTTTTTTTTGTTTCAGACCAACCATCTTGAAAATTTCATCCACGGCGCACACCCGTCTCGTTTTTTAACTTCCCAGTATATGGCAAGTTCTTGTAATCGCCTCGAAATTGAAATTTTCAACATTTCTTTACGTTTTGGGGTCTATAGAGTATATATAAAGTGTTTTTAGAAAGGGAGATGTATGCGTGTGTGTGTGTGTACATACGTACGTACGTTCGTGGACACTTTTTTCTACGAGCATAAATCACGTAAACAAAGTCGTATCGACTTCGTTGAAGTGTCAATCGAAGCGTCTTTGCAATATTAAGAGCTGATTAGTTTTTGGGATACTTCGGTCCGGGGAGTTTGCTGTTTTGCCCGTTTGAAGGTCATTTCTGTCATGCGTTATATCTCGCGAACCAAACGTACGATTCCCTTGATCAAGGTGTCAATCGACGCGTATTGACATTTATGTGATTCTATCAAGTTTTTGAAAAATTTCTTGGAGCCGTTTTTTAATTTTTTTTAAAAAAGGTGCAAAAAATTTAAATTTTTTCCCATGATTACAAAAAAAAAATCAAATAAAAAATAAAAATTCACTAACAGTCATTATGATCTTCAAGGTCATTTCTTCCATTCACTATATATCACGAACCAGATATAATATTTGCATCATTGAGGGGTCAATCGACGTGTATTAACATCTTTTTGACTATTTTAACATTATAAAAATTCGTTTCAGCCTTTTTTTAATTTAATAGAAGAGAATGCGAAAAATTATAGTTTTTTTCATACAAAATATTTTTTTAACTTGATTTGCACAGCACAGTGATACCAGTTTATAAAATTTATACATTCTTATCAGTTTTGGAAGAGACACCAGCAATTTTTTTTGTTCATGATTCTGAAAAAAATTCAATTAAAAATAAAAAATCATTCAAAGTTACCTTCGGACAAGGGTTCTTCCTAATGATATTACCTTACATCTTTTATTCTAAAGACTTTGTTGTAAAGTCAATCAGAGTTTTGAAATGTTTGGACAGTTTGAGCAGATTTTTAATAGTTTTTGCAGTCTTTTAATTAAAATAAGCGGCTTAAATTTTGAAAACCATCAAAATTTCAATTAAATTTGCATATGTGGTAATCAATCATCATCTAATCACCCATCCACCAAAAGCCTTGCGTAATCAATGGATGCTCCCGTAGATGATATGATAAATATTAACTCATTCCTGTTACTGCTATGAATACCTCTCTATATTATTATTTAAAGTTGTACTATTTTCAACATTATTATTGTGTTTAATGTTTATCTAGATATTACTGGGAAGTTGACCGTGTGGACCTCAAGGGTCGCACTTCGCGGCTTGTTCGATATTTTTTCAATCAGCATTTTCATTGATAAAAACTCACATAAATGAATAATCAATATTTCGAGAGTGTATTTATTGAGTCTAACCCTTTTTTATCAATATTTATAATTTAAACCTATTTTAAAAAATTCTTAAAACTTGCCCGTTTTTCACTGCTAAAAGAAGGTAAACCCTTTAAACATGAACTTTCCTGTTATTAAATTGGAAATAGGGATTTCTTTATTGTAGCGTACATTCAAACCAGCTTTGAAACATTTTCCGGTTTGCAGTCATAATTTAAATTAAATTTGAAATGCTTTTTGTTCTTTTCATTGATCAATATACTCATTATTGTGTCACTTACTTGATTGCTCATAAGTCTGAAGTTTTTACAGTTTTTCAAGTTTTTTGGCAAAAGTGAGGCTCATTTAAAATGAGATGAAGAATTACTGTATTAAAAAAGGCATTACATATCACTGGACTGTTCCATATACCCGTCAATTGAACGACGTTTCAGAGCGAATAATTAGAACAATTACTGAAAAGGCTCGTTCAATGATTGCAGGAGCTAGTTTAGATAAGAGTTTTTGGGGAGAAGCTGTTCTAACCAGTACATACTTGATTAATTTAACACCAACAAGAGCTCTGAAACAGTTCAAGACACCATTTGAAATGTGGCATGGTAAGAAGCCACAGTTAAAATACTTGAAGGTATTTAGTTCTACTATTTACATTCACAATAAAACCAGAAAATCAAAATTTGATGAAAAATCACTTGACTCACTTGATAAATCTTATGGTGGTAAATCTGATAAAGTAAAATCTAGCACTAAAAATGTCAAATTAAATAATGAATCTAGTAAATCTGTAGTTGAAACAGATATGGAGGTAAATCATGTATCTCAGGATTCTCAGAATTGTCACACAAATGATAAACATGAGGAAGCCAAGAAGGAGTAAAAGAATTAAAGGTCGTCCTGCTATTTCATACAATGAGAATGACATGTTAGTATTTATTAATTGCTCAATCTCTTGTTTGTCAAATTCCAACTTCATATGAAGAAATTAAAAATAGAGATGATAGAGCTCAATGGGAATTAGCTATAGCAGATGAAATTAATTCTCTTCTGTCTTTAGTATCAAAGCCTCCGAATAAAAATATTGTAGACTGTTGGCTGGCTCACAATTAAAAACAATGAATTCGGAAAACCATTAAAATAAGGCTCGACTTGTAGCTCGTGGTTTTGGCCAAGAATATTTAATAGATTATAATGAGACATTCTAGAATTTCTAGTTTTAGAATTATAGTAGCCTTTGCAAATCAATTCAATTTACTTATTCATCATATGGACATAAAAACAGCTTTCTTAAACGGTGTATTAAAAGAGGAGATTTATATGAGAGTCCCTGATGGGGTTAAAAGTAGTAAAAACCAAGTTTGTAAATTACATAAAGCATTGTAGATTTTATAGCACTAAATTCTGATGAAAAATATGATGCCTCCCCTAAATATTTTGAGTCGGTATTTAAATAAGAATAATAAAGAACCAGTGATATCGCTGGCATGGGATGTATTTCTGTATTTAAAATAATTATTATTTCATCTGAAAATTGGTTATTCAGCCCTAACAAGTTTCATATTTTAATAATGCCAAATAAAACACTGAAAGAATAGCACTTCTTCTTACCCCTGATACGCACAAATTCAAGATGTTTATTATATGTACGTAAATTGCTACATCCAAGAGTCTTTAAATTTTTGGAAAAGATGTATTATGTACGAAACCAATCAGAGCGCATAGACTGCATTAGTTTCTGTGAGGAATAGTTTGACACTTTTCTTTCGTAGATAAAACGAATTTATAATGAAAAACGCTACCAACTGCTTTTAAATCTGCTTTGAGTGACAAGGTACGGTACAAAAACTTCTCTTAAAAATCCTACTGATTTGTGGGCAAGAAAAAGAATCCTCTGATTCAGTTGGTCGGTAATAAACGATTCTATTTGAAAAGCAAAATTAAAGGATCTAATTTTCGAGTTCTGATATACCACCATCGTTCCATCTCAAGCACACAATTAAAGATTCAATGTTTAGGTATCATACAGACCTATACATAGTTATTTTAATGATAAAGTAGGGAAACTATTACAAATTCTATAGAAAATATGGCATATTAACAATATCATCATCAGATAAATTCTTCTATAAATTGTGAAAGCTTAATCAAGATGAGTTGTAACTCATCTAGGCGCTTACAAGGGTACTAGCTTATCATATCGGAAACTTTAAATCGAGGCATTTGCTCGTTTATGCGAATCGATACGGCGTGACATGTCCTTTAAATTCACACGCCGCGGGATGCCGGCATCAACAATCGCATGGAATCAAGTAAAACTCAAACTGATATAAAAGTTTTAGAACATCGACGAAGCAACCTGGAGATTGCTTCCACGTTACAAAAATTGAAACACAATTCCAGTTCCCAATATTTTCACTCACTGCTTTTAAGAAAATTCTTCTTCAGTTGAAAAATATTGGTTTTTTAAAAGATAAAAAAATGTATCAGAATGCAAGCACTTTGTTGAAAAATTTCGTCAAAATTTCTGGTATCTTCAAAAATAATACGAATTTTTTGTTAATTTTCTGTTTAATTTAATCCTTTATTATATTATGTCCATAATTTATAATTACAAAATGTACACAAATTTCAAAATATAAGTCATGCAATTTTTTTCTTCTATTTGTTTATGGGTTTGCCTTAGCTTTATTCCTGAAATGTGGTTACCTCGGTTGTAGCAACTATTGTGGCTACTATAATTACTATTATTATATTATTATAATTATCTCTGTTTCAGTTATTTGAAAAAAGCGAGATTGTACTGTATTTTCATAGCCTCAGCCATTGATATGTTTGCACCAATTTAAAAAAACAGTCACAGTGAATGCCCTTTCTGGCCAGCCGCGGCGAGTGACTCTACATTTTTACACAAAACAAGCTATTTTAGAGGTGTCCCCACTTCGATTTTTTTTTAATTTCAACGAAAATCAAATAAATATGTGCGTTAGATTTGTAGAATATCATTAAAGTGTTAGTCCTTTAATGATGTTATGATTTTCTTCCTATCCCTTTTCCGCCACAAAGCGGTTTCTACAACATATTTCCCTGACTACAAGAAACATTCACCAGAAAATCGTTTTCTAGGCTTCCGCTATTACTCTAAAGCTTTTTTGTCATATTTTTTTCTTGAAATCATGATATTAACTTCCCAGTATATGGGAAGTTCTTGTAATTGCCTCGAAAATCGAAATTGAAATTTTCAACATTTCTTTACGTTTTGAGGTCTATTGAGTATATTTTAAGTGTTTTTAGAAAGGGAGATGTATGTGTGTGTGTGTGTGTACGTACGTACGTACGTACGTTCGTGGACACTTTTTTCTACGAGCATAACTCACGTAAACAAAGTCGTATCGAATTTGTTAAGGTGTCAATCGAAGCGTCTTTGCAATTTTAAGAGCTGATTAGTTTTTGGGATATTTCGGTCGGGGGGGTTTGTTGTTTTGACCCTTTGAAGGTCATTTCTGTCATGCGTTATATCTCGCGAACAAAACATACGATTTGCATGATTAAGGTGTCAATCGACGCGTATTAACATTTGTGTGAACCTGTCAAAATTTTCAAAAAAATCGTTGAAGCCGTTTTTTAATTTAAGAAAAAAAAGTGCAAAAAATTAGGTTTTTTTTATAAACTATAAATTTTTAACCTAATTTACGGAACACAGTAATAAATTTTTATAAAATTTATATACTTCAAACAATGCTTGAAAAAACTTCATCAAAACTTTTCCTCATGATAACAAGAAACATTAAATAAAAAATAAAAAAATAGTAACAGTCATCATGATCTTCAAGGTCATTTCTTCCATTCACTATATCTCACGACCTAGATATAATATTTGCATCATTATGGTGTCAGTTGACGTATATTAGCATCTTTGTGAAGTTTTTAACATTATGAAAGTTCGTTTAACCCGTTTTGTTTAATTTGATAGAAGAAAATGCGAAAACTTAGGTTTTTTTCATAAAAAATGTTTTTTTAACCTGGTTTGCACAACACAGTAATAAATGTTTATAAAATTTATACATTGTTATCAGTTTCGAAGAGAAACCAGCAAAACTTTTTTCATGATTCTGAAAAAAATTCAATTAAAAACAAAAAATCATTCAAAGTTACCATATGAAAGGGGTTCTTCCGATTGATATTACCTTATATCTTTTATTCTCAAGACTTTGTTGTAAAGTCAGTCAAAGTTTTAAAATGTTTGGATAATTTGAGCAGATTTTTATAGTTTTTGCAGTCTTTTAATTAAAAAAAGCGGATTAAATTTGGAAAACCATCAAAATTTCAATCAAATTTGCATTTGTGGTAATCAATCATCATCACCCATCCACCAAAAGCCGTACGTAATCAGTGGATGCTCCCGTAGACGATATGATTAATATTAACTCATTCCTGTTACTGCTATGAATACCTTTCATTATTATTATTTAAAGTAGTAGTGTTTTCAAAATTATAATTGTGTTTAATATTTTTAATGTTTATCTAGATATTACTGGGAAGTTGACAGTGTGGACCTCAAGGGTCGCACTTCGCGGCTTGTTTTCATTTGTATTTCAATTGTCATTTGAGCATGCATTTATCATTTTTTAGCTTTCGGATGTCTGAATCTTGATTTCAGGGAAGTTTCGAATATGTTTAATGATGCCAGATGTTCCCACGTTAAATGTTTTCGTGAGTGTTTGCCATCCATTCGTATCAGGTATCGAAAAAGTAGCCTATTTTAAGGTTGCAAAAATCACAATCGTTGTTTCATAATAGCTTGGTACTTTCCAGAATGAACCAAATATTTGCAATATTTTTTTGTAGTAATTCTCAATGAGCGTATCTATTCAATGCGTTTGAAGGGGATTGGCACCCTTGTGGATCTATCGTGGGATACAATCTTTTTAAGCTTGTGAAAGGCTAAATCTTGACTTGAGAAAAGTTTAGTGATTTTAAATAAAATGTTCATAACTTAAGTTATTTTATCTGAATGAGTTTAATGTGAAGTCTGAGTTATTTGTTTATTTCATACACTTATGTCGTCTGCCAGGAGCTAATACTGAGAAAGAAAGGAAGCTATGAAAATGCATTTATCAATTTACAAATATTCAAATAAATATCAAATAAAAATAAGGCTGTTTGGAATTTTTTCGAGATAAGAAGAACGATAGCTCATATTATGATATGACCTTATATCACGTTTTTTCGAGCAAAAATGGAAAACTCTGAGCTTTTGAACATCAGTTCCATTTCTCATTTTAAACATTGAATTCTTCACTGACTGAAAATTTAAAGAGCTACCAGAACTTTAAGATTCCTTCAAGTTGATGTTTACAATATTTAAAGAATTCAAAGAAGAGCCTATATTCAATTCATCAAACCGCAGAATTTACTATGCAGAATTTTTGATAGCTTTAAGGAATTCTTGGGTGGTGTCGTCGCCTCCATTATGTCAAACGAATTGCAAATGAAGTGAATTGAAAAGGCGGCGACAGAACCCGCCTCCTGGGCTTCCAACAAAAGGAACGATGACTGAATATTGAACAGTTTCCAGGACAAGAAGGATTTCTCGAATAAATAGGAAAGGAAGTTGAGAAACATTTTCTTCTCAGTGGTAATTCCCTTTTTTGGGAGTTACAGTCATCGAAAAGTTAGTCTTTAATTAGACTTTGCAGTCACATAGATTAGCATGAAGAGGTACGCACTTCAAATTGGTGATGACTATACTTTTTAACAAGTTTTAAGATAGATCAACATAAAAAAGTTTTCCCTGAAATGAAGTAAAAATAAGTCAACGCCTAATATTGGTTTGCAAGCTAACAAAGTATTTGTAAATTCAATTAATCTCGTTCAGTATATTTATCAGAATCGTAACAAATTCAAACGAAATGTGAATTTCATGCAAATTAGTCTAGGCAGTCAAAAGAAACATTGAATGAATTAATCGCAGCACAGTTACCATTTAGATGCTTTCCATTCATTGCAAAAGGTTCATAGCAAAGATAATCATCACCAAGCTCTTTCAATTGCTTCATTTTCGTTTTCCAATGTCGTTTTAGGAACTAATTATCATAAATACTAACTTGCGAGCAAGAGTTGCCTCTAATTTGCACGACACCAGTCGCTTCAGCTCCGACTGCTTGGTTTTCTTCTTCATGGCTGAAATTGCCAGAGTGCCATAACAAGCCGGTCAACCAATGACCCGAGCATAGTCCTTCGACGGACAGTTTCCACAGCCATTTTTGAAATGGTGACCGATACTTTCACATCCAGTTTGTGTAGAATTTCTGTCGTTAGGACCATTGTCTCAAGGGCTTAATTATCTTCAAGTAACATTTTGTGCGAGAGTGGTCAAGCAATTTGTGTTAACACTTCTCGTTATTATCCGTGTTATTGGCAATTATCTGAAATGAAATGAACTTCAAGTTTAAAACTGAGCCTTTCGATTATAGGGGAGAATTATGTTTTCGAAATTGTGTTGACTTTGCTTCAAATACGAGGATGGGTAAGTAAGTATGCATTTAGATAGATATGCAACATATACGCCCCATTATTGTAATTCTAGTTTCAGGCAAGATTATATCATGGACTAACGAGATTTTTCATATGAACATATGAAAATATTTTTTTGAACTCTCAGTAATTTCGACCCACTCATTAGGGTTTAATCCAACGCCATGACCCACTTGGATCTTCACATGGATATATCTGTGGGAGATAATTAGCAAGATTTCCTTTCTTGCATAGTCGTTCATGTTTCCAATGAAAATGACTTCCTCCGAATATAAATAACGTAAGCAAATAATTTTTTCGATACATACGGCCATGTTCAAGAAGAATTTTTTTTAACGTTGGAACGTGGATATCTTCAAAAGATATCGATCTGCTCCTGCCTCTCGGCATATTGGATTTCTACCGACTAAAACTACCTCCGTCTCCTTCATATCATCCTTTCCTTCAATTTTCAGTAATTTTCCGTATCTTTCAGTAAATAGTACTTACCAGACGATAAGAATCGGTACAAAGGATATTACTCAATTTTGGGGTTTAGTATTCGATTATTAATTCAGCATACATGTTTATAATTTTATTTCATATTGATTTCTTGTTTGGCTTTGATTTGTTTTGGAGCTGATTTCAATTTTCTTGGAATGTTGATCCTGTAAGAGGCATTTTATTAGTATTGTTTCAAAGGAATTTGGGTTCGTTATGTTTTTTATTTTGTCTGGTAATGTATTGAAGAAACAAGCTGTTTTATTGAAAGGATCTTAGTTTAGTCGTTCAGTTCTGGCAAATGCGATAGCTATATTGTTCGTGTTTCTCATGATGTAAGTGTTTGTTTCCGCAATTCTATCTAATTAACTTCCCAGTATATGGAAAGTTGAAAATCAAAATTGAAATTTTCAACATTTCATTACGTTTTAAGGTCTATAGAGTATATATAAATCGTTTTTAGAAAGAAGTATGTATGTGTGTGTGTACGTACGTATGTACGTGCGTTCGTGTACAGTCTTTTCTACGAGCATAACTCACGTAAATCAAGTTGAATCGACTTTGTTGAGGTGTCAATCGAAGCGTCTTTGCAATCTTAAGAGCTGATTAGTTTTTGGGATATTTCGGCCGGGGAGGTTTGTGTTTTGACCCTTTGAAGGTCATTTCTGTCATGCGTTATATCTCGCGAACCAAACATACGATTTGCAAAGTTAAGATGTCAATCGACGCGTATTAATATTTGCGTGATTCTATCAAATTTTTGAAACGTTTTTAATTTATTAGAAAAAGTGCTCAAAATAAGGTTTTTTTCCATAAACAATTAGTTTTAAACCTGATTTGCAAAATGCAGTAATTAAGGTATATAAAATTTATATACTCCAAATAGTTTTTGTAAGAAAACTAGCAAAACTTTTTTCATAGCTGCGTAAAAAATTAAATTAAAAATAAAAAATCATGATTTTCAAGGTCATTTTTATCATTAACTATATCTCTATAACTTCGCGCCATCTCAGTGTATGTCACTCAGCTGACGTACTAGGGCGGGAGTATTTAAATCGAGTTAAAGAAAATTCAACTCGTGTTGACTCGATCTAAACCCTCGAGTTAACTCGAGTTAGTACATCGAGTTGACACATCATTAAGATAGATTGTAAATGAATTATACGCCTTGGTTACTAGTCTGGGGATGATTATGAGGATACCTTTAGAAGTGTGCCTCCAATTCAAGATGCCTTACTTTTGAAAAGAATGTGCGCATACATAAATTGGATTTGTTTTTGTCGTTGGAAAGAAGTAGAAGTGACGTAGTCAGTCAGTGTCATCATCGTACATAGCTACTTTAGTAATAAGGTCTGCATTTTTTATGGAGTTGATATAAAGCAGGATAACCGTCGATCCTAGGATCGATATCGACGGAACACCAATTCTAATTTGAGCAGTTTTTCTTTTGACATCGCCAATTAGTGTAGTTTTCGATTTTTCCGTCAAGTAACTGTGCATTATTAACTTCCCAGTTCCCTATGGGAAGTTATTGTAATGGGGGCGATTTTGTGAATCCCAAATTTTGACATATCTCCACGTTTTAAGGTCTCTATAATCCAAATCCATCGTTTTTAGAGAGATGTCTGTGAGCGTGTATGTACGTATGTGTGGATGTGCGTATGCACGTATGTGCGACGAATAATTTTTCGTCTCGATTATCTCAAGAACCAAAGATTGGATTGACGTGGAATTGGTTTCATTCGACGCGTAATTACGTAACTTAAAGCTGAATGACTTTTCAGCAAAATCGGGTTGGACGTTTTTTGTTTAGGATGAAAAAACTAAAAAAAACACTTAAAATTGCTTATTTTTAAATTGTTGATACGCACTATTAATTCGTGCAGATACCAAATACCTTCATAGTAATGTTGTTGTTGTTTTACGTTTTAGCAAAATTGTGATCAAATTTGTAAAAAATGTTATTTCAAAAAAAATTAAAAATTAATTTATAAAATTCCAAACTTATATTATCAGGTTTGGGTGAATGGGAGTAGAGACGCTAATGCAGTTTTTAATTGGATATTGTTATAAATAATTTAATATTGTTAATAAAAATCAAATAATATTAGTTATAATTTGATATTGTATATATAAAGTCAATTATAATTATTCAGTAACGGTCAACCATTCTTAATAACGAATGATTATTGTAAATAATAATTAAATATCCTCTATAATAGTTGTGAATTCCGAGGTCGAGATGGAGAACGAGGTTGAGGACGAAGTGGCGGAAAATAAGGATGACGAGGACGAAGAGGACGAGGTTGCCGAGGCATTGGTAGAGTATGACGTGGAGACGTCTTCCTCTACCAAAGCTTTTATGGTTAGATAAAAAATTGATAAAAATAATAAAAGTAATTATATTAATTTAGAATAATAATAGTAATTATTAATAATAGTAATTAAAAGTAAAAGCAAATTATAGCTTTTTATTCACCCCACTGGGAAGTTAGTCGTGTGGGCCTCAAGGGTCGCACTTAAACCACATTTTTATACTTGCTTTCCCAAAAATTCCATATTCTGTGAGCCTGGCGATTAAAGTTTTATGTGTCACTGTGGCGAATTTTTTTTAGGTCCACGAAGGTTGCTGCAATCTAGTGACCTCTATCCCAGTACTCATTTACATATCTAGTTAAATCAGGGATGACAATTAGTTTCAAAGTGAGCAATTATTTTTAATTGGTATATGTCAGTTTTTATTTTGTTGAGTAATAAATATTATTAGACTTAAATGTATACTTCACTTGGAAATACTATGAGATGGGTGTATATCGAATTTAAGAGTAAAAAAAGTAAGACACTAACACCCGATTTAAACGTTTTAATAAAGTTCACAACAGCAACGATTGTCTCGTCATCATTTAAATCAATCTTACTTACGTGGCCAAAAATTGGTACAAAATATTCAATGTGTGCACAGATGAGATTTTTGAAATTTGAATAATAACAAAGCGCTTCTGGTGTTTGGCAGAAATACTCTGTAATGTAGTACAAGGTTTTTTAAAAAAAACAACCAGACGCTTACTTCATATATTTCCTTGAATTATTAACTACTTCGGTGCGGCGTTGGCTATTTAAAAACTCACGAAAAACTATATTTTTACAGTTTTCTCGGCAATGCTCATAGAACCTAAATGATAGTAGATAAATCTATGCTCCTGCGTATTTTTTAATACAGCTAACTGGTGCCGACTAAAATTTTCCAAATTTTTTATTTGCATCCCTGACCTTGCTTACAGTGTAAGCGGTAAAAGGTTCGAAAAGCTTGAAAAATTATGCATTAAAAAGGAGGTTTACTTTTGATATTTGAGTTTTATGAAAATCTTTAAAACATTGTTAAGAGAGATTTCTAGGCTCGCACTGGACTGTAATGAAGTTTTTTCGAGTTTCACGTTTTCTCTAGCCAAAAATTAATTAATTTCTCATATTCCTAATTTTAATTGAAAAAATGCGGATGCAATCTGCTGCAAACTTCTTCTTTGTTGTTGTTGCTATGAGCCATTCAAAAAGCATTGCATCCATCCCTTGTGGCATTCTTTTTTGTGAAGTGTATTTAGATCTTATTAATTAAAACATTTACAACGAATTGCCAAACAATTTTGAAATAAAAGCCCTAATTTTTTCAATTTTGCTGCGTTATCTTGTTTTGGATGCATAATTGCATATTTTACCTGTTCAAGAATTAGTAATGATTCTTAAATTCGTTTTGAAGCCTTCTTCTTCACCTTTAGGCGAAAGCTGACAAGCTTAGCTCTGAACACCCGACTAAAACTAGCCACTGGATGGACTATAGCATGTATCGGGCTCGGATCAATGAGGCATGCCTTCATAAGTATATTTTCTTCGATCAAGTCGAATCCAGACTATGATAAACTTATCAAGCTTCCCTTATTACAATCACGTAAGAACCGGTGCAGGATTTCCAGACCATTCAAATATCAAATATACCTGGCTTTTCTAATCGTGAGCACAACAAGAGCAGAGAATAATCAGACTTTTTATAAATTAAAGTAGTATCAAGTTTACCTGATTAGATTCACGTCAGAACCCAAGTAGCATATCCACATTATTGATATATAAAAGTCGTATCTGAGCAGTATATCCAGACTATAAGGTTGTGACGGGCGTTGCCGCAGTTGGTGTTATTTGATGCGCTACAATTCGGAAACTAACACTAGTATAATAAAGTTCCTAAGTTTGATAGACAATTTGACGTTCTATAACTGTGATTCAAGGTTTTTGTCGTGTTGTCAACATTTTCTAATATACACCAAAAAATACAGTCTTAAAAAAACTAAGGCGTCCTTTGGTTTGCAATCTGCAAATTTTACAATGGAAAATGCTGGTAAAAATAGACAATCATTTCAATAGTCACCAAAAAAGAGACTCAATTTGGTTACGTTGAGATATTACGAAAATACTTTAATCTACGATGGTATCCATCGCTGGCATTATACAAGTTCAACCTTTTGATTTTTTCTTCTGCATTCACATAACCTTCACTCCCCTCTCCACTTATTTCTTATGCCACAATGGGACCTTTTGAAGCTTTTTAAATTATGAACCACAGCTTTTTATAATTGGATTGACTGTAAATAGCATTCAACCTTTCTTTTAACTACCGCCTTCATTGATGAATAGGTTAGAACTATTGGTTTCCGATTTTAGCATGTGACGCTTAAATTCAATCTCCAATGGCAACAACTTCACATCGCACATGTATTTCAACCCAGGTAAAGATGTAAAGAGATAAAGTACAAAAGAAAAAAATAGGACAAATGAGACAGCAAATGATAGATTCTGATATTGTATTCACATATTTTTATTTGTGTGTATGTGTATGACACGTGGGTGTGAATTGTGTGCCATCCCAAATTCCATTCGACTGTTTGTAGTTAGTTCCAAATCAAACATTCTTCATCAGGTCATGAGTATTCTTCTGCGTTATACGCCTGTCAATATTTTCATCGAGTATGCCAGACCGGGTTCTAATCATTTTTGCACAAATTTTCGTAGTCGAGAATGTATCGAACTTTTATTTTCTACAAATTTTAGTAACTTTACGAGTCATCTATGTGTGTTAAATGACTGATTGATTTCCTCGAAAGAAAAATTCTCCCTTTTAAGAATATATCTTATTTATACCAGAAATATATCATACTTAAGAACGTATTTTGAAAAGCAGTCGTGTAGATGTAACATTGTTTAACATAAATGAACGATTGCAATCAGCAGCTCTCTTAAGGAGGAAGGAAAATTATAAAATTGGCTGAATTCTAAAGTAATTAATGACAAGTATCTTTGAAACTTCTTTAATGTTTGTACTACAGAAATAAGTTAAAAAAGAATTAAAAATTACGATTACTTATAATTGGGACGAAAACATAAAAAATCAAAACCACATCAACTTGAAGAGCCTGTAAGCTCTAATTTATAAATACATATTTTTCTCATCCTCTGAACTATTGTAAAGTCAAATTGAAAATAATCATAAATTTGCAATAAAGACCAAATGACCATATTCGAGTTGATGTGTTCAGTATGCAATTCGTTAACACACATTATCCACATTCGAATAAGCAAGAAATGGTGGCCACAAAGTATCACGCATGGATTTTCCACGCTATCGATCGGAAAAATAGTAAAAATACGAATGGTTCGAAGATACGCTCTGTTGCACTACAAACTTTCTATCACACATAGAAAATGGTTATAGCAGGGATTGAGATGGATTCTAATGCAGAAAGGGATAATTGTCCCGTATGCCATTGTCATTAGTTTCCATTTGACATGGTGCTTTCAGCAAATTTGCTCTGCCTTCACTTCACCCTAGTTTAGTGTATGTATTTTTGCAGAAGAGCAGGAGACAAATGTTGGCTCCAAAGCATTACCGAACCGATTTGTCATTTTAAATTGCTTAGCGACCCTTCACATTATTACGTCTTAAGATGATTGAAAGCAGATTCTGAAAAGGTACCACCTGAGAGCATTTGTATATGACGTGTGTTCCACGTTTGTCTCAGGATGAATGATAAATGGTGCACATAGCTGCAAACTTCTAGGTATTCAAGGATCTGGTCCGTAATGTGCAAGGGTGCTTTTATTTCAAAAGGTATGTTCTAAAACTTTGATCCACGTGTAGAATTTTACTAACAAGTAAACAATCATTCCGCGACAAAATTTGATATAGCACTTTCAATTTTATTCTCTTTAAACATTCTGTCTCAGTATTTCGCATATATATTTATCAATTTTCTTTCCGATTTTTCTTAAATGATGGCTTTAAATATTCTTTAAATAGTACTCCATTCAAATGGTAATTCAACCGTGCATGTTGTGTAGGCCGGCCGATTTATTTCACAGTGTGTAGTCAGTACAACGATGAGCTTAAGTTTAAATTTCTGGAGTCATACAACCCCAAATTTGGATTGTATCTTGGAAAGACATCTTCATATCTATGTGATCACGGCTTCCTCAAAAAGCTGAGAATGGCAAACTTGCGTAGAATTTAAGGTACTAGTCCCCTTTACAAATTCAGGAAATGGATTTTTTTGCATTTTTCGATTCCTTAGAACTTCAAAAATGACCTCCAGAAATATCGTTTCAAAATTCGAAAGTTTGATATATAAAAAACGACTTTGATTGTGTGCGCGTTTTCGGCTCCTTGCAATTATTCCCTTCTTTTTTCCCTTCTCTAAAATACCGGTTTTTCCTTTATACATTATTTTTGCGATTTTTTTTACCTGCGCTTAGTGCTAATTTAGACTTCTACATATCAACTGTTTGTTTTTGAAAAATGTATAATTTTTAACTTCCCAGAATTTATTGTAATGGGATAGATTTTGCGAATCCAAAATTTTGACATATCTCTACGTTTTAAGGTCTTTAGAATTATTTTTAGAGAGATGAATATGTGTGTGTGTGTGTGTGTGTGTGTGTGTGTAGGTGCGTATGTGCTTTCGGAATTATTTTTCGTCGTAATTACGTAACTTCGAACTGAATGAGTTTTCAGCAAAATTGGTGAAGCTGTTTTTTATTGAGAATGAAAAACTGAAAAAAGACAAAAAAATACTTAATTTTGAAACTGTTGAAACGCACTATTTATTCGTGCAGAGTCCAAATACCTTCATAGTAATATTATTATTATTGTGCGGTTTAGCAAAATTTTTATCAAAGCTGTAAAAAATGTTATTTAAAAAATCAAGATTAATTTATAAACCTTCAAACTTATATTTTCAGGTTTGGAAAAATGGGAGTAGTGACGCTAATGCACTTAATAATTGGAAATTGTTATAAATGATTCAAAATTATTAATAACAATCAAATATTATTATTTGTGATTTGATATTGTAAAAACGGAGGATAAGAAGAGGAGGAAAAGGAAGACAAGGAGGATGACGAGGAAGAAGTCAAGGAGAAAGACGAAAATGTCGCGGCATTAGTAGAGGACGACCAGATGGTGGAGGCGTCTTCCTCTACCAAATCTTTTATGGTTAGATAAAATAATAAAAATAATGAAAGAATAATAATTATTAATAATAGTAATTATTAACAAAAACACATTATGGCCTTCTTATTCGCCCCACTAGGAAATTAGTCGTGTGGGCCTCAAGGATCGCACTTAGACCACATTTTTCATTTTTCAAACAATATTTATCAGTAAAATGGAACAAAAACTTTTTTACATGGCGTAGAGATAATCTCCTGATCAACCAAACCGATTTTCGCAAACTTTGATGCGTTTTATTTGTTAGAGTATATTACGATTACGAGGTCCTAAGTGTATTCTAAGTGGTAAAAAAAATTAAATAAAAAAGCCTTTTTTTTCTTTTTAATGCTGTTTTCCGGCTAGGGTAAAATGTTTTAAAATTTAACTACGCAACTTTTATTCGCCCACAATTTCGCTCTTAATCGAACTGTTTTTAAGTTAAGAGTGAGAAAAGTAAGAAAGAATTGATTTTTTTAATGTTTAAACATTTCGATTTTTAACATTCCAGCATATGGAAAGTTATTGTTTTATTAATGTTCCTGACATTTTTGAGAGGGAGGATAAGTCAATTAAATCAGTGCGCTACCCCCAACAGCCAACTGAAAACAGATCCGCTCTGGTCTATATAGAAAAAGCGCGGAAGTGCTATAAGTGCTGTAAGGTGTTGACTCTAAAATGAGGTCTCTATATAAGGCATTCCTCAAATGTTGTTGTATCGCATAATGAACGCAAACACTTTTCTAAAAATATCATAAAATAGCTCAAGGAAGAATTCATAAGATTAAGGAGCCCACGCATAATCAAAAAAAAGTTAATCTGAGTATTCATCAACATCAAGAGGAATCGATATCATCATCCAACAAATAAGAAAAAGCGTTAAGTATTACATATTAGACACCTTTTTCTAAGAGCAAATGTGTCGCCTTAATGATAATTTTATCAAAAATTAGGGGAGAATATACGCTTTTAATAAACAAGTGCCAATAACGATGGAGCAAATAATTTACTGAAAGTGCTGTTTTGTATCTATAAAGAGAGTCTGGTTCTACCTGCAGATGTCAAAAAGGATTCACATACCATTTCACTGTCAACGGTGGAATGGTTACTATTTTTTATTGTAATCAATGCTCTTCAATATCATCCCAACAGAAATAAATTCACAACATTATTTTTGCAGAAAGCTACATTTTATATTTCCGACTTTATTAACTTCCCAGTATATGGGAAGTTCTTGTAATCGCCTCGAAAATCGAAATTCAAATTTTCAACATTTATTTACGTTTTGAGGTCTATAGAGTATATATAAAGTGTTTTTAGAAAGGGAGATGTGTGTGTGAGTGTGTGTACGTACGTACGTACGCTTGTGGACAGTTTTTCTGCGAGCATAACTCACGTAGTACACAAAGTCGTATCGACTTCGTTAGGATGTCAATCAAAGCGTCTTTGCAATTTTAAGAGCTGATTAGTTTTTGGGACACTTCGGTCGGAGGGGTTTGCTGTTTTGCCCGTTTGAAGGTCATTTCTGTCATGCGTTATATCTCGCGAGTCCAACGTACCACTTCCATGAACAAGGTGTCAATCGACGCGTATTTACATTTTTGTGATTCTATCAAGTTTCCAAAAAATTTCTTCGAGCCGTTTTATAATTTTTAAAAAAAAAAGTGCAAAAAATTGTGTTTTTTTTCCAAAAACAATAAATTTTTAACCTTATTTTCAAATTCAAGTAATCAATGTTTATAAAATTTATATACTCCAAGAAATGTTTGTAAAAAAAACATCAAAACTTTATGTCTTGATTACGTAAAAAATTAAATTAAAAATAAAAAAATCATTAAAAGTCATCATGTTTTCAAGGTCATTTTTATCATTCACTATATCTCACGAACCAGATATAATATTTGCGTCATTATGGTGTCAGTAGACGTGTATCAACATTTTTATGAAGTTTTTGGTATTAAATAAATTCGTTTCAGCCATTGTTTTAATTTAATAGAAGAAAATGCGAAAATTTTGGTTTTTTCATAAAAAAATATTTTTTTGACTTGATTTGCACTGCACAGTGATACCAGTTTATAAAACTTATACATTCTTTTCAGTTTTTGAAGAGAAAGCAGCAAAATTTTCTTTCATGATTATGAAAAAAACTAAATTAAAAATAAAAAACCATTCAAAGTTACCATGTAAAGAGGGTTCATACGAATGATATTAGTTTATATCTTTTATTCTAAATTAATTGTTGTAAATTCAATCAAAGTGTTATAATATTCGCATAATTTGAAAAGATTTTGAATAGTTTTTATAGTTATATTTACAGTTAATAGTTTTTATAACTGCTTAAATTTTGAAAACCAACAAAATTTCGATCAAATTTGCATTTGCGGTAAGCAACGCTTTGAATGGCAAAATGTTTTGTAGTCAATACTTTGCAAGATCATATGCTTTAAAAAGCTTTCATCGAATAAAAAATTGTAGTTTTAAGTAGATTCATTTTTTAGTAATCGTAAGATTTCAATAACCATCATCATTTGTAATACATTTTACTTTTTACATGCAATTGAACCTATTTTTGACTGCATATACAAAAATTTTCAAGACCAAAAAGGACCCATTGATCCGCGTGAATATTCAATCTGTTCTCATCGACCAAAAACCTTACGTAGTCAATGAACCGTCCCGTAGACGATATGATTCATATTAACTCATTCCTGTTACTACTATAAATACCTCTCATTGTTATTACTTAAAGTAGTATTATTTTCAAAATTATTATTGTGTTTAATGTTGTTGATGTTTATGTAGATATTACTGGGAAGTTGATCGTGTGGACCTCAAGGGTTGCACCTCGCGGCTTGTTTAGTTTATTATTATATATAAAGCAATAATTTTGAATGGATGAAGGATTCAAATTACTTTGTAAACTATAGAATGCAAGTGAGTGGTGAAATTCCTTCACACCAAGTGAACTTGAATACTGATATAGTATGTATTACGTAGTTTTGTTTACTCCAAAATATTTAAAAGCTTTCTCTGAGTGTTCGGGTTGAATTTATTTTGTCTCATTTTAGTTTGAATGAGGATGAAAGTAAATTTTAATTAATTGGTAATGTCTTTCTTAAAATCTATGAATGTTTTGTTATCAAAATGATAGTTGGTTAACGTAAACGGTTGTTTTATAATGTAAATTATTATTTATTTATGTATGCTTGCTTTTCTACATCTAGAATCTAGATTCTAGATATTTTGAAAAATTATGTTGATTATGGCTTCAAAGATTAATTCAGTTTACTACACGTATTGACCTTTTTCAACTAAATTAATTTGCGCAGACCTATAAATGTTTCCTACCGCAACCCGTTTTGCTGATTTTGAATTGAAAATGGCTAGCAGAATCTATTAAGCCGCTTCATTCTGTATTCATCATCATATATTAAAACATCTTAGATACCAAGCCAATACCCAATAATAAACTAGTCTATCTAAATACATCACATGAGAAAATATCTTGGTTTTGACTCATACCAAACCGTAAACTTTAATCTTAAAGTAGTATCAATTCAAATAGGAAATGAGATTCTAACAAGAAGAAATCCAGAAATCCCGCAACAATGTTCAAACGTCAACTATTTCTTGAAATCATCAAAAGATGGTAGACAAGTTTCCGCCAGCAAGAGATAAGGAATATTGTTCAACCCAACTTAAAAGAAGCCTTAGGGCGAGAAAAATTGAGAAATACCCGCCATGCAATCTCAGTCCCAGCTAGAGCTGAAAGGATCTTGAGATAGGATTTGTGATAAGCTACATCCGAGAATATGCTGATTTTTACATTTTTCTTGTCAATTTATTTTCATCAGCTATTATGGCTTCACGAAGATATCGTCGGAAGTATTATTGCGATAACCAATTTATGAGAAGCTGCTTAAAATGTATTTATGTGCGAAATTTCAGTTTTTAAGATTCCAGATGGAATTTTGAAATTTAAATTTTTTAAATGAAATTTTATGAACAAGTTTGAGACGTATATTAAAAATCTTAACAATTGTGACATGTTAAATTTTGGTCAACTTTATTTCGAAATGACTGTCAGAAACATGAACTCAAACTTCACTCCATGTTCGCATCTAGATAAAAATCCGGCTGCTTATTTAAAATGCAAAGTTATAAGGGTGCATGTAGGTGTTATTTGCAATGATATTAAAGTATGGTGCGATAGGATGTCTAGTATTTCCTTACAAACATTGTATCATGCATTGACTTTGATTCTCATAAAAATAAAAAAAGTATGCATGTTTAGAGCTCGTATCTCCTATTATTTTTTTTTCGTCGTTGGGAGGTGGAAATCTTCAAAAGATACCGAGTTGCTCCTGCTTCACGGCATGTCGGATTTCTACCGACTAAAATCACCTCCGTTTCCTCCAAAAAATCTTTACTCCATAACTCATTGCTTGCACTGTCCGTGTGCAATTTATTTCCTGAAAGCTTGTTCATTTAAATAGTACTTCACAGACGATGTATATCGGTATAAGGGATAGTACCAGTATCTCAAAAGTTATATTCAGAGTTCAATATATCTAATTTTGTTTCACATTTGTAGCAGGAAAAAAAATATTAGCGTTCTTAAAAAAAGATATATATATATATATATAAAAAGAAAAAAGGAAAATGAAAAAAAAAAATTAAAATTAAATTAAAAAATTAAAATTAAAATTAAAATTAAAAAAAATTAAATTAAAATTAAAAAAAAGATAATAAAAAAAATATTACCGTTCTTAATTATTCAAATTGAATTTTCAGTAAATGTTTACGTAGCATGATTTTAAATGTCATTATGTTACGTGCTTCTTTTATTGTTTGAGGTAGCTTATTGTAAAAATTTGATGCGGCGTTAATCGGATCCATCCTCAGGCGCTCTGTCCTAGCAAATTTTATTAAAATTTCATTTGCGTTTCTCATATTGTAGTCGTTTTTTCTCCCATTTATGTCTAGTTTCGTTGTTTTCATTTGTTCAATGTGTAAATTTTTAAAAATGAATTTTCCTTATTCCATGTGAATCAGTCCGTCTACGTTAAGTTCTTGTGCTGTTTTATATACTTCAGATGTAACGGTCATCCTTTGCAAGCTATATATGATTTTGTATGCTTTAGTTAGTAGTCGTGACATGCTCATGAGGTAATTTTTGGTAGTTTGGCTCCACATTATAATCCCGTATGTAATTCTTGAAATTATGTATGCATTTTTAATTTGTATTTTATTTTTAATTGAGAAATAGCTGAAACGATGGAGCAAACCAACGATAGCTGCTATTTTTTTCCTCATATCATTTAAATGCGGTGTCCACGTTAGTTTTTCATCGATTGTAAGTCCAAGGTACTTCATATGTTTAACTCTCTGAAGAGTTTTATTTTCTATTTTTATCAGTGGCTCAATATCAATTTTATTTTTTTGTTTAAAGATAATGTATTTGGTTTTGTTCGTGTTTAATGTCAATTTGTTCCGTATGAGCCATTGGGAATATTTGTCTAAGTCATTGTTTATCTTTTGTTCTAAGTCAGTTTCATTTTTACCTGAGTAAATCCGTATCGTATCGTCAGCGTACATCACAACTTTCCCGTCGAATTGTAACATTATGTCAAATAATAAACAATATTATTACTAATAATACAACATGATGCCCGCTTTTCGAAGAGCGTCTCTTAAATTATAAAATAAATGATAAATGAGCTTGTTGATATTGTTATGACGTTTGTTACAATTCCACAAGGAAAAAAGTCATGTGAATGTTGTTAAAATAATGCGTCATCTACTAATGTGTGATTTTTCCCCAAATTATTTTGCGCATAAACGAAAGCAAATGTTTGGTAAACTTTTGAGTATAAAAATAAAGTTTATATAGTTTTGTGAGTTTTGAGTTATTTCAAACGCATGTTTTCTGGACTAAAAATACCTGAAAACATATTTCTGTCATTTCTTCTTTAAGTTTGTGCAAATGAATGAATGAAAACTAAATTTTGCAAATAGTTTTTTTAATTAGATCCATCCGAAATTTAATTTAAATCTATCAGCTTTCATGATGAAATGGAGACACTTTTCGGCTTATTTTCCAAAAGGAAAATAAATTGAATTAGGATGAAGTTGTTTTTGCAGTTCCAGAAACTTGAACTTAAGTTTATAGCGAGTTCCACTACACATCGCAGCAAAAATTTGTTCGCCTACCAAAATGCTCTGAGGTTTTGCACTGGGAGTTTGTTTTCGCAAGCAAAAATAAAAATAAAATTTTGCACAGAAAAGGGTTTTTTATATGGCTTCTCTCCTTCGGGATACAGTAGCTCCCACCAGTGTGCCATGATTAAAACAAACAATACCGCAAACGGCTTGTGAGAAAATTGCCTCGAAAATGGGTTCCAAGCATGTTTCGCAGTAAAAAGGAAAACACAGGAGTTGTCGCGCTGGAAAGATGATCCCCTTTTTCGGTTGTCGTTTTTGGGTTGCAACTTTTTTTGTGAATGTATAAATGTAATGCAGGCATACGTTGCTGTAAATTCAATTGTACATTCTAATTGTCACACATGACTTTTTAGTGTAGGCCGTTGCTTCTGAGTTTACGTTATTTGCAGCACCATTTCACTGGACTTTGTATTGTGTTTAAAAAACAATTTTCGCGAGTTAGCAACCGCGTTATTTGTGGCTAGGTTCTCATTTCTGTTGTTGCACCAATACAATTTCATGTCAAAAACGCGTAGCAAATTTAAAAAATTCGTTGGTCAGTGCTTGGATGCGTATTTCAAATTGTTCTGATGAGTATGGTTTTAAAATTAGCAATTTGGAAATAAACAATCCGTGAGGTGCGACCAATGAGGTCCACACGGTCAACTTCCCAGTAATATCCACATTAGGGTTCATGATTTCTCGAGGTTTTCAATTTCTCGGGGCTTCTCGGGTTGTCGAGAAATTTACATTTACGTATGTTTTCTCATATTATCTGGTTCCAATAACGTCAACAAATTCAGTGGTTTTCCTCTCAAATAAAAATATCAAATTAATTATAAAACTTTTATTGATTATATTCAAAAACATTAATCTTATGAATAAGCTAATTAACTTTTTTTTTAAAAAATACAGAAATAATATTATTCAGACTCATAATTATAATGACAGCACCATTTTTGGCTGGTTATTTAGAATTTATAAACAAAAGCAGCTTCTATTAAACTAAACAAAAAATAATATGAAAGAAAACGTTAATATCTTAAATTCAGGTAGAAAATAAATGTAAATTATAATTAAATTACAATCACAGCACCATTTATGGCATGTTAATTAGAAGAAAAACAAATGAAAACTTTGCAAGATCAATGGAACATCTCACGCTGAGGAGCTGAACATACAGACAGACAGATACATAACAATTAGGTCAGCTTACTCTGTCTGATGAAATATGCCTTTAGAAAAACTAAAGCATTTATATCTTTATCAGACAGCCGGTTTCTTATTTTATGACCTACATTTCCTGAAATTGAAAACACTCTTTCATTTTCAGTTGAAGTAGGCTCAACTGAAAGCAATGCTTTGTACATCGATTGTAAATTTGGTGACCTCTTCCCAGTCTGTTCAAAAAGTAAGAACTCTTTCTTTACTATAGATTCTGGCAGTGCCACTGCACTTGCCTCCTCATTTGTTGAAATGCCTTTAATTGCTTTTTCTAATTGAATTTCGAAGCTTTCGGGTTCAGGTTCTGATGGGCTTACTTCTTCTACCACTCCCGCCTCATTTTCGGTCAAAGTTCTGATGGCAGGGTATAAACGATTATATTCTCTACAATTGTCAGGGCTGTTCAAGTATTTTAGCAGCGATATTGGAGACGTATTACGGTGCTCTAATATTTTCAACTAAACTTTAATCTACTAATTTGAGGGCCAAAGGATCATTGATACTTTCCAATTTTTTAGCAATACGTCTATTATAGCCTCTGCAGTCAATAAATTAGCATCTTCCCTACTCAACGCCTCTACTGCAAGTTTTGTTGGTGTTAATATCATCTGCAGTTTTTGTAGCACAGTAATATTATCTTCATTACATTTTTGTGAGCTATCTAAATCTATTAATGCCTTTTTGATTGCATTTTTTAATTTCAAGAAACGTTCAATCATTGTCAGCATTGAATTCCATCCAATTCTCACATCGAGTAACAAAACTAGTTCTACTCCGAATTCGGCTACTACATGTTTCTGCAGTGTGATTGATTTTAGAGGACTCTTTCTGAAAAATCTTATAATCGATCGGGTCTCAGTCATCAATTATTTGCGGTCTAGGTTCTTCATTAGATATATAAGATTCATCATCGTTATCAGTGCTGCTGGTTTCATCGGAGCTACTGTGTTCATCGGAGCTGCTGTGTTCATCGGCAAAAAACGGCGATTTAATTTCTTAGGTACATGATTTCTCGAGTTCTCGACTTTTCTCGAGCTTGATTTCCCGGGAACAAACCCCAACGATTTCCCGGGAATTCTCGGCTCGAGAATTCCCGGGAATGAACCCTAATCCACATATATATTAACAAGCCGCGAAGTGTGACCCTTGCGGTCAACACGGTCAATTTCCCAGTAACATCTAGATAACCATTAAAAATATTAAACACAATAATAATTTAGAAAATAATACTACTTTAAATAATAATAATGAGAGGTATTCATAGCAGTAACAGGAATGAGTTAATATTAATCATATCATCTACGGGAGCATCCATTGATTACGTAAGGCTTTTGGTGGATGGGTGATGATGATTGATTACCACAAAAACTATTAAAAATCTGCTCAAATTATCCAAACATTTTAAAACTTTGATTGACTTTACAACAAAGTCTTAAGAATAAAAGATATAAGGTAATATCATTCGGAAGAACCCTTTTCATATGGTAACTTTGAATGATTTTTTATTATTTTTTATTGAATTTTTTTCAGTCATGAAAAGTGTTTTGCTGGTTTCTCTTCAAAAACTGATAGGGATGTATAAATTTTATAAACATTTATTACCGTGTTGTGCAAATCAGGTTAAAAAAATATTCTTTATGAAAAAAACCCTAAGTTGTCGCATTTTCTTCTATTAAATTAAAACAACCGCTGAAACGGATTTTTATAATGTTGAAATAATCAAAAATATGTTAACACACGTCGATTGATTCCTTAATGATGCAAAAATTATATCTGGTTCGTGAGATATAGTGAATGGAAAGAATGACCTTGAAGATCATGATGCCTGTTAATGATTTTTATTTTTTATTTAATTTTTTACGCAATCATGAGAAAAAGTTTTGCCGTTGTTTTACAAGTACTGCTTGAAGTATATAAATTTTATAAAAATTGAATACTGTCCTACGTAAATTAGGTAAAAAATTTATTGTTTTTCAAAAAAAACCTAATTTTTTGCACCTTTTTTTTAAAATTGAAAAACGGCTTCAAGAAATTTTTTAAAAACTTGATAGAATCACATAAATGTCAATACGCGTCGATTAGCACCTTGTTGAAGGAAATCGTATGTTTGATTCGCGAGATATAGCGCATGACAGAAATGACCTTCAAAAAGGCAAAACAACAAACCCCCCCCGATCGAAGTATCCCAAAAACTAATCAGCTCTTCAAATTGCAAAGACGATTCGATTGACACCTCAACGAAGTTGATACAACTTTGTTTACCTGAGTTATGGTCGTAGAAAAAAGTGTCCACGAACGTACGTACGTACGTACACACACACACACATACATCTCCCTTTCTAAAACACTTTATATATACTCTATAGACCTCAAAACGTAAAGAAATGTTGAAAATTTCAATTTCGATTTTCGAGGCGATTACAAGAACTTCCCATATACTGGGAAGTTAATAAATAGCTCGTTGAGCCTTAAAATCAACCAATCTTCGTCGATAGTAGTAGTAGTACAAGCAGTACAAGAATTGATATTTTTCGTTCTCTCACTTGTCTTCTTATGCAAAATTTTTTTGAAAAGTTTCTCCGTTTTGTTCTTATTAATAACGTGCTTTATTAACATCATGCAAAAACAGAAATTATCATGTAGGTTTATAGTATAAATGGTTAAAGCTACAAAATGCCATTTCGTCATATTTAGTTAAAAAAACTTGTACAAAATTTAATAAGATTCATAGCAAATTCAACAAACAAAATACTAAATTTTGACTTTCCCATCCCAATTCAGGCAATCAACTCAGGATTCTTTAATTAAAAAACTTTGAATGTTCTCAAATGCCTTTCCACGAATCAACACTTCCTATCGTTCCCTTTGTTGAGTTCTCGACAGGACTTCCCTTTCCAGACAATCATCATAATTAAACGTTGTGCTTTGTTTCCCAAGGCTTCGCAGGGGCGTGGAAATTGAAAGAGGAATTAAGTGTTATTTCTCAGAAACAGAATAAACGTAAAAGTATTTAGTTTTTTTGTAACAGCGTTCAGTAGAAACCGTCAAATGGCGTAGAAGATTATGAGCATGAGACGCTAGAAAATGCTAACTTGTGGCGAAGTTTTGTCTGCCGATATCTGCAAAAAAATGAAAAAGTGTTTCGAGAGCACGACAGTTTCGAATGAAATGGATCCAAGAAGCTTAATTAATGCCGGAAGTTAGAAAATATTATTATTAATAAATTAAAAACATTTTGGTCGCTGCATGATACTTATTGTATTTATTCATTTTTATAGATATTAGAAGAACAATTAAATTTAATTTTCAAATCGATAGTTCAAACCGCTAGTTGTTAGACGAAACTTTGTTTTACGTTATTGGAATAATTAAGGGGTAATAATATTAAACGGAGGCAAAAAAAAATCAATTAACTTTTAGGTTAATTGTTTAGAACTGGGGCTCGTGGTATTTAGTCGTCTCATTTTTTTTCCAAATAAATATATGAACATTTGCTCCGATAGAAATAAGTGAAAATAAAACAAGAGCAAGAGAATACTATGTGTTTAAAAAAATATTTCAATAGTTGTGCTTCAGAAACATAAAAAAGAACCAAACATCTTCAGGCATTAAATACTGAAGAAAGTGGGGTTAAAATATTTGAAATACAAGATGAAATGTGATATTTAAATTGATTACAATGCAACATGTAGGCAGCGAAATGGTGTCTCTTTTCACCATTTAATTAAATGTAAAATTTGAAAATGCAAATAGAAAAGCTTGTGAATACAAATAACTGTCTTTCAATCCCTTCTTATTCAAATATGAAATAAAACAAGCCATAAGATGCGTCTCTTGAGGTCCACGAAAAATGCAAATTTGATTAAAACACTTTTTTTTTTCAAATTTTAAGCAGTTAAAATAAAAAAACGTTACTGTGAAAATTATTGAAAGTGCAAATATTAATCAACTTCATTTCGTGTCCTTAGAAAAATATATATCAGGTAATTTCATTCGTACGAATCCTTTTTAATTTGTGAGTTTTTTATTTTTAGATATTTTTTTTTCATCATCATGGAAAAAAATTTTACTTATTTTACAAAACTTGTTTATAGTATATAAATTTTTTAAACATTAACAACTTTGCTGTGCAAATCAGGTTAAAAATTTATTTTTTATGAAAAAACCCCTAATATTTGCAACCATTTTTTTCGAAATTTCAAAGAATCATAATAGTTTTAATACACATCAATTCACACCTTAACAATGCCAATTCTGTATTTGTTGTGCGAAATATAATGAACCAACCAAAAAACCCAACCAAGTTTTCGTAAAACTAATCAGCTCTTAAGATTGCAAAAACCCTTCGATTAACCCTTCAGCGAAGTCGATACGACTTTGTTGAAGTGAGTTATGCTCGTAGACCAAACCGTCCACGAACGTA